>JAUPFT010000026.1:42453512-43053512 GCA_036936625.1 Parnassius smintheus behrii
ATACACGGTAATTACATATATACTTACTGCGGTATACATCATCATTATTATTACAGCCCTTCACAAGTCCACTGCTGAACATAAGCCTTCCCAAGGAATGCCACAAAGTACGGTCCTGAGCCACCTGCATCCACCTCCTAATTGGCATGTACCGAGGTTGGTGTGTTTCGTCTTGTTCGTCTGTTGATTCTTTTTTTTTAATTCTGAGTATAAGGTACGCGACCTTCGTCGATACACTCCCAATTTTTTAACTTTGTTAACGAGAGACTTGTGGACGATAAATCCGACACCTCTTTTGGACAGATGGTCGCCCTAACGATGATTTTTTTTAGAATAAGCGTAGCAAACAAACACACAGTCCACCTGATGGTAAGTGGATGCTGTGGCCCATAGACATCTATATTTATCCTGGATTAAAAATCAAAATGCATATGCGTTGTCACCCCTGAGATGAAAGTCTCATTTCCAGTTAAAAAAAAGTCTAAAAAAGTCTGAAAACTCACCGTAAGAAACACAGTAGTATTAAGCTGCTATTTTACGCTGGTAAGAGCGTGGTCCTTCCCCGATTGAGCCGACCCATTCGTGCTACAACCATAATATAGCTGCAGTGTGGCGCTACCACTTATATAATAGTGATAGAACAAGTTGCTGGATTCAAGGGTTACCGTGTCCCCCACCTTTCTTCGGCCGTTAGGTAATCCTATAATATGCCAGTGCAACTTATCTATATCGTCTTCCAGCTCCAGGATCCGCTCATCAGTTCCTCAGGGTGCGTTCGTTATATATTGCCAGGTCGAGTCGTCTTAGGTGGCATCTTAACCTCCACCCACCCTCCACAGACCCACCCCTACAAATACATATGTTATAGGAAATATAAAGTCTAGACCTACTATTTAGAGTCTTAAGAAGATAGTGTACTACCATCTGTTGGCAGATATAAGATTTTTCTTACATAATTCGTAGCTTTCTCTTACCCACGAGATGTAACGGATTTGCCTTACTAGATTTGTAATTTCTTTTTTTTTCTTTTTTCTTTCTTTAAAAAAGCTACACCTGTACTAGGATTTTCTGCTGTATCCTAAGGGCAGTTTAGATACAAAGTTGCACAATGACAAACATCCGAACCCGAAAGAGTTACTTCTATGCCGTAAATATATTTGTGCTGTGGGGCATTCGCACCAGCAGCCTTCAGCACCATAATAAATTACTAAGCCACAGCTCTCAATAATATACTATATTTTATTATATAATTACCTTAATACTTTTGTTCTTGTGATTAATACTATTCTTCTTTTGATTTTGTTTGAACCTTGTCTCTGTATTTCAGTGGCGGTAAAACGATGGAAAAGATTGGAAATTTGGCCCCGCTTCACCCCCATAAATTCAGGTTAAAAGTTATCTTGAAGGCTTCCGCTGTTCCATTCCTGGTCGTTAACGCTCTTAATTACTATGCGGATGTAGAAGTTCTAAACAATAAATTACAAGAAATCGGGAATATTAAAAGCGAAGAAGAAAGGAAGGGAATTGATTATGAAACAAACAAAAGGTATCGATCGATCTTTGAACAATAAAAGTAACATTAATAACAAATTGACAAAACACATCATTAATAGTAAGCAATAGATAATAAATAGAATATAGTCCTGTTCCATAGAGTTAATGTATTAATATCTCGTTTATATACAACATGCGACAAAACCCTGTAGTTCCCGTTCAGTACGTTATCAGAATCAGTTTTCAAATATACAGAATGATTTTTTACCATCTGGAAAATACAAATAGGGAGATGAGTTGACATGTAAATAGAGAGAATGAAATAGTTGCCTATGGCACTGATATTTTACAATGTTTTTATTTTACATTAACATATTATGAAATTGATCTATTAATAGATACTACTAATTTGAAATAAACGTTCGTTACTAAAAAAATCACAACATAATTTTTGAATTAAATAAATAAAAAACTGCGGTTATCGACCCGCGTTCTAAGCGTGGCAACTATGGCTTATATCCCCCTATGAGATAAACTATGGGGGAGGCCTTTGTCCAGCTGTGAACTTTAATAAGCTGCAACGGCAACGGCTAAGGCACATAGAAGAATTACGAATACTTATTTATTTATTTTATTTATTTATTTGGTCTACCAACGACTGTTACATTACAAAAACTTAAAGTAGTTACATTGTAATAAACTATTATGAGCTAAATGCACAATCAGTTACAGGTAAACACAACGTGCTATTTTAACATGTGACATAAGTAGGTACTTTTTACATTGATATAAGGTTAATTTTAAACTAGTTATAACAGGTAAAAGATAGGTGTAATTAATCTGGGATTTTTTTTTTTGCAAATGTGCACGAAACTGGTTAAGTTCAAGAGAGAAAACATCCTTGGGATCATTAATAAACCACGTATTAAATGCGTTACACAGACGAGGAACTGGTGAATGTTTTACTAAAACAGTCCTGCGGAATGGCGGATAAAATAGAGAAACAGGTTTCCTTGGAACCCTGAAGGGGATCCTGAAATTAAAAAGGTTTAGAAGCTGAGGGCAGTCAATTTGATTATTAAAAATTTTATAAATGAATATTAGGTCGAAAAGGGTCCTTCTTTTATTCAACGAGGACATTTTAAAATGTTTGAGGTTTTCATGATAGGATAAATTTTTCTTTGAAACTTTGGAGATGTGAGATAGATGCCATAAAAAGCGTTTTTGGACTCGTTCTATTCTTAATATGTGCGTGGCATAGAGTGGCCTCCATACAACAGGGCAGTATTCAAGAAGACTACGTACTAGTGCTTTGTACAAAGTGATACGTGTCTGTAAGTTTTTTAACACTTTACTGTTTCTAATAATAAAGCCCAGCATATTAGATGAGCGCCTAACAATGCTTTCAATATGTGGTACGAAAGTTAATTTGTTATCTAGAATTATTCCCAGATCCTTAATTCTATCAACTTCTTTTAATGGTTCGCCATCAATATAATATTTGGATTCAGTTTTAGTATGTTTGCGTGTAAATTTAATAAAAACGCATTTATCTATATGTAATTCCATTTCATTTGTACAGCCCCAATTGTATAACCTATTTAAATCATGTTGTAACAAGAGAACATCAGCTCGGGACTTAATAGTTCTGGCAATTTTCAAATCATCTGCGAATAGATAGGGCGTTGATGAAAGGAAACTATTGGGCATATCGTTGATATATACGATAAAAAGAATTGGCCCCAAATGGGATCCTTACTTACATACATACATACACGAAAAACATTACCTTCTTCCTTTTGTTTAGAATAAGGCTGACAAGTGAGCACACAATCCACCTGATGGCAAGTGGATGCTGTGGCCCATAGACATCTACATTTATCCTCAATTAAGAATCAAAATGCGGATGCGTTGTCTCCTTTGAGAACTAAGACGAAATGTCTCGTTTCCAGAAAAAAAGGTCTCCGGTTTTCAACACGTGAATATGAAACATAGCAGCATTAGGCTGATATTTTACGCTGGTATTCTGTGAGAACGTGGCCCTACCCCGGTCAAGCCTAACTATTCATGGTACAACCATAATATAATTGCAGTGTGTCTCTGCCTTGTATAATATCGAGCTCGTGGTGAATCAGCACTTAAAATTGCGTTTGAAAATTGCCTTAGTGCCGGTGATGTTAAATCCAATTGCTCACGTAACGCGTACTCTAAATTATATGAAGAATGTTTAGTCACTAACTTTCCACATTTTTATTATTAAGGAGAGGCAGAAGTAAAGTTAAAATGACAAAGAACGTTTAGTCACCGATTTACCACGGCTTATTCAGGGTTATTTTTCAAAGTATAGCTGCATTTTAAAATACTGTTTAAATATGTAAATAGTGATACACTGGTATTGCAGTTTATTAAAATTCGAGTAAATATGACTTCTACTTTTATTTGAAATTAGCTCCAATTGAATGTGTTTTATAGGCAACAACGTTTTTGCCTACCGATCGATCCTTACGAATGTGCGTATGCGTGCACAGAAAAATCAGTTAAAGTAATACATTACTGTGCATTTTGAATTTAAAAGATAAAAAGGACAAAAGTATTTAGATATTTTAAATAACTTTTATAACCATTTGCTTATATTACTTATTGTGAATCTTCTCTGCAAATTTTGCCGGTTATTTCAAAATAATCCTGCATGTAAGGAAAGGCAAAAGCAAAGTTCAAAATTACTTTTTCATTAACAGTAAAAATATGACGAAGTGGCTGGAGTCGCAGTGGTCGGAGGAGGTATGGACCAGTACAGATACAGATGGAGCGTCAGCTGTCTGTTTTTGTATGGCGGTACGCTGTGGATACGTCAAACAAGTGAGATTTCTTATTTTTATAATTAGTATGTTGTTTTTTACTTTTAAACCTCTTCCCCATCGGTTCATGATCTCCTGTTGATATAATAACATGATCAATAAAAGGCGTAGGACAAGCATCTCACTCACGCCTTTTAATGATATCTGTCGTCAGCAAATGGATTTCGTATCATCGCATCAGGTGTACACCATGTGTACAGCAGTAGTATGTAGCTACTGCCGTCTATGTACACCTGCTATTAACTTCAAACAAAGAAGCCGACAGATGAGTTGTCATTTCTCAGGATTAAGATGAAATACCTCACAGACTGAAATTGTACTGGTTCCTATACCCTTCAGACCGGAACACGACATTGCAGGAACTGCTATTTGGTGTCAGAAATAAGTTAGTGGGTGGTACTTATCCAGACGGACTTATCGACAAAAAATGAGTCCCACACCTCGTGAAAGTATCTTTTATAAAGGGATGGTTATATCCCCAACTATCGGTGGCCACAAGACCTGCTTTGTGTATTTCGCCTCATATAACACCAACGAGATGTGATTGGAGGACGTTCTGCTACCGCTCGACGTTAATCCTCTTATGCTCAAACAAGCTTGGTACTTGGCAAAGATTTCCGATGTATAATCTAATGTACGTACCGGTCTGTACAGTCAGTATAGTTACAGGCTGTGAGGTAACAACGCATTTATATCCCTCTTTGTTTGAATTCCGCTGCAGGTGTTCAGGTACACAGTAGCCACTTACCAACAGGTGGACTACAAGTTCTAGTATCTAAAGTTAATGATTGCCAAAAACTTTTTTTTAAACCTATGAGTAAAAATTATCGGCAGTCGGCCCAGATGGAATACCAGTAGAAGTGTGGAAGTTGCTGAGTGCGGATGGATGGTAGTGGTTGAGTTTATTTTTCGGTAAATTGTTGCAGGAAGAACAAATACCTGAGACATGGTGCAGTAGTATACTCGTCCCCATTTTTAAAAACAAAGGAGACGTTCAAAACTGCAGCAGTTACCGGGGAATAAAACTCATGTCACATACGATGAAAGTCTGGGAAAGAATAATAGAGAGAAGAATGAGAGAAGAGTGTGAGATAACACAAAACCAGTTCGGATTCATGCCCGGTCGAGGTACGACAGATGCCATTTTCGCATTACGCCAATTGTGCGAAAAGTACAAGCGCGTGCATAAAAATCTGCACATGGTTTTTGTCGACCTTAAAAAGGCGTACGATCGGGTTCCCCGTGAGGTTTTGTGGTGGGCGTTAAAGATGAAAGGTATGCCTGGGAAGTATGTGAGGTTAGTCCGTGCTATGTACAGAGCATCCCGTACATGTGTACGATCTGCCGCGGGAACTACGGGCAGTATCGATGTGGCGGTAGGGCTGCACCAAGGGTCGGTATGAGCCCTTACCTCTTCCTACTGATTATGGACGCTTTGACGTCGGACCTGCAGGATGAGGCACCCTGGTGCATGCTCTTTGCCGATGACATCGTGCTTGTCGGGGAAGAAGGCATCGAGGTAGAAAGCAGACTGACGGGGTGGCAACAGAGGCTGGAAAGTTTTGGCTTGAAGATCAGCAGATCCAAAACCGAATATCTGTGCTGTGATTTCGGCGGTCTTTCCAGTCCTGTACCCATGTCGTTGGATGGCGCTATACTGCCTACCTACTCAGATTCCAAGTACCTCGGTTTCCTCATTCAAGGCGACGGCGGAATAGATAGAGCTGTGCAGCATAGGATTAACGCAGGGTGGATGAAATGGCGACAGGTCACAGCCACAACGTGCGATCCCCGAATGCCAATAAGGCTGAAGGGGAAAATTTACAAATCGATCATCTGACCTGTCGTCATGTATGGAAGTGAATGCTGGGCCGTCAAGAAGAAGGATGAAAATAGACTGCATGCGAATTAAATGAGAATGTTACGATGGATGTGTGGTGTGACAAGGATGGATAAGATAAGGAATGAGTATATAAGAGGAAGCCTGAAAGTAGCGCCAGTGGTAGAAAAGGTGAGAGGAAGCAGATTGGTATGGTTTGGGCATGTGATGCGGAGGAATGAAAGTCATGTCACAAAACGAGTGTTGAATATGAATGTGGAGGGACACACGGGCAGAGGAAGGCCGAATAAAAGATGGATCGATTGTGTGAAGAGTGATATGAGAATGAAAGGAGTAAGTATGGAAATGACGGCTGATAGAGAGGAATGGAACAAGAAGGTTTACTGCGCCGACCCCAGATAAGGGGAAATGGTTTAGAGAATGATGATGAGTAAAAATTATCGTTGTAGTTGCAGACGATGCTGGAAGATCGACCAGAACTAAAGGACATTGCCTCTACCAATGGTCTCACTCCGCTTGCAACTGCCATCCGACAAGGTATTACTGTTTCCGTTAACATAAGTATTAAATCTCTATTATATTATTATTCCGAGAGATGTGGATGCTCAGACTAAGTGCATGAATTTGTTAATTGCAATTTTAAATGCTGATTTGTGATGGTGGTAAAGGAAAACATTATGAAGAAACATGCATATCTGTAGAACAAAAAAATAATCGAAGACATGTCCAGTTAGCTAACACACATTTGGGCAGCTCCTTGCCCTAAATGCATTGTATAAAGGTAAGGATGCCTTTACCTGGTGTGCCTAAACACAGGCGCACCGAGAGATAGGTCTAGAATGTCAAAGCAGTAATCAAAATACTTTTTTTTTTGTTTGTTGGGTAGTACAATCTATGCACCTCATGACAAACATACTCTGGACTGGGAGGTTTTAGGCCTTTAGATCATTTAAGATGTACTACACAAAAAATGGCGAACTTTTGGAAGGGAGTATGTATGGAAGCTCAGGTTTTGAGCTCTCGAGTGTACAGTTAAACTGCAGAAATCGTCAGTTTTGGGCATGAAAATTATAATGCCCAGGTCCATGTTTTGCCCCTACTGGCAGTAGATGTCCTTGGCAGTGATCCAGTTTGTAGGATTTATCCTGTAGGAATACCGGTGGTGGAGCCTGTTCCTTGCGTTCAGCATGGAAGTTGGGGATGGATTCTCGGTTTTTTGCGGGCTTCTTCTTTCTTTCCTGGAATGGAATTTGGGGAAGATGAGCCAAGTGAGGCTCCGCTTCCTTTCTAGGAGCTGTACGTTTCCGTTTCTTACCGGTGACGAGAGTGAAGCCTTCGTCTTCGTCTTCCGCCATGGACGGAGTACGCTTACGTCCATTAGACCAACGCGGCAGTCAATAACGATATAATAAAAGAGCGTGTGTTTGCCACGGTTGCAGTAGTATTACTTATCATCTATGGCTTCTTTACCACTTAGCACCAAGTGGGGTTATAGCTGAGCACTGGCTTATATTTTTATATATTTATCACATCCTACTGATCAATATATGAAAAATGCTTTATGCCTTATTTCTCCCCACCATTTTCCACCACGGGACTACTAGGCGGTCGGTAAGTCTTAGCACCTTTGTTTCCGATATTTCACGCATTCGAACCAAACGGTTTGCTTCAACTTTCATAGTACGTACGGTAAGGGTTGGTATAATTTCCCAGAGTCTGTCTTTCCGTTCAATTATAATCTAGGTGTCTTCTAAGCAAATGTGAAAAGTGTTTTGTTAAGAGATTGAATAGGTTTTTGTCGCGCTAAAGTACAGACAGGGCAAATCACCTTATAGAGTTTTGTCAGAATTGTAGTGTATGTGACTTATAATAAGTAGTGTCTCCCATATACAGATAAAGAGTACCAACAGCATATCACTTACATTGGCATTATTTTTGAAAGGTGACATCAACACCGTTAGATTTCTGCTGCAAGCGGGTGCTGAGGTGAACCAGGCCCTGACCACGGGACAGACGCCGCTCCACCTGGCTGTGCTAGAAGGACACTTAGCTATAATTGATCTGTTACTGGAAAAAGCTGCCGACTTCCAGGTAATCTTCCACTATAAATGTACAAGTGTTACATCGTTCTTTTCTTAAACGTTTTTGTAAAAAATTACTTAAGTTTTTTAATAGAAATTTTAGGTAAAACTAATATTTTAAATGAGAGTAATAATATTTTTTAAATATTTACGTTATAGGCCTAAGATAATTATACAAACGATCCGTGTAGTGGTGGCCAAACAAACAATGAGATCGGCAACAGCATCCCCCTAAACAGTTAAAGTCGTTTCTATGATTCTAATATCTTTCGATTAGGTTCCGCTCATGGTTACTGAAGGCAAATTAGTGGTTTTTAGATTTTTTGTCTATCTGTCTATGTTTCTGCAATCCACGCAAAAACTACTAGACAGATTTTCATGACAGTTAGGGTATTTTGAGAGGTAGTTTAAGATCCGGGACAACTGACGACTTTTAATCTGATTCCGCAGGATATTAATTTCAATTTTATAGGATATAAAGCTTTAAGTTAGTTTTAACAATTGCGTTATAATTTGAACTATACTAACAACCTACGTTTCCCCCTTTCAAAACAGTGCCATTTAACGTAAAATACTAAAATTAGTAACATTTCGTCTGCAGTTACTAATAAATTTAAATAATATAAATAACTTACATTTATATCTTTAAATAATTAAATTCATTATTGATTTTTAAAAAATACCACCATTTTTTATTGGAATTAATGACTTTTATAGTACGTAACTAAATACTCTTTAAATAGATAATAGTGACATCTATCGAAAATCAGAAAATCTGAGATGTTTCTAAGTTTAATTTCTAATCTATAACATTCAAAGTTTTAGTACGTATTAGTTTTTGTTATACTCTGTTATAGTTCAAATAAAAATAATTTATATATATATATATATATATATATATATATATATATATATATATATTTACCAGATCTTAGAATTAACAATTTCATAAAGTACTAGGCGATTATTGCAAAAAGGTGGCTTGGTAACGAAATTGTACTGCCACAGTCGCACGTCAATTTATTGTCGTACTCGAGGGTACAATTTTGGTTTTCATCGTTTTAATCTAATAATAGTGCTACTTACTGCTAAATAAATGAAAAATGAGTAACTAATGAAATTAAAGACAATTCTATTGAATACTTCTTGCAGATTCAAAAATTGTCGTACAATCCAGACTAGGGGCCACTGTCGGGAAGATTTACAGTAATTTTAACTTTTAGCAAAATGAATTACTGTGATTAAGAAAGAAGGAGAAGGTTTATGGTTGGATAAGTTGGGCTTGGGAATCCTTCGGCATAGGTATATTTCAGCAACTTCTTTTAGTATCAAGTTCGTGATATCGTTAAATGACCAATTACTAGTTAAATATGGTCCACAATCGTGCAAAAGCTTCTTTTTAGCTTTTATTAATTTTACTTAAACAAATTATAGAGCCGTGTAGCTCATCTTAAGATTTCATAGCACAAGAACAAATAGTGTATGACTCCCGCGAGGATCAATGAAATTGGTAAGAAAATTTCATTTCCTTATTTTCCACGTACTAAGTGAAGTCGTCAGTAATAATGTCGCGGGAATACGAGTAGTTTAAAAAAATCGTGGACGTATGAAAACCGCTGTTTTGCACTATGGGTAATTAGGAGCCCTGTGCACAGTTGTAAGACGTAAGTGCTTTTTTACTTTTTACTTTTGATGACACTTGTAAAACAGTTTGTATTAAGATAGCTTTCATATTTTTAGACATATTAAGATTCGTGTGACGGTCCCGGTTACTTAACTCACATAAGTAAACGTGAACAGGCTTTTGTGAAAAATTACTACAAATATCAAAGACAGAAAATTTTAAACACAATTTTTTTAAACTACCTTTTCCCCGCGACTTCACCCGCGTGTAATTTAGGATTTTAATTTTTTTGCGTGAAACCCTAGTTCTTTTTATAAAATAAATGTAGCTTTATAATATCATCTATGTGCCAGTGAAAGTTTCGTCAAAATTGGTCCAGCCGGTTCACAGATTAGCCGGAACAAACAGAGAGGCAGATAAAAATGTTTCATATGTGAAATGTTATTGTTATAAATGTGTTCTTGTTATAAGTACAATTAAATATAAACTGTCATATGCATTAAGTAAAAAGCTGTTATTTTGACATTTGTATAGATATGAATGGAACAGCACTGATAGAATTTTGAGTCATCTGTCAAAGTCGGTAATCGAACCGAAAATTTTTTCACAATACGTAAGCAACACAAATTCGAACAGCACCGACACCACTCATATTTTAATAGCAATTTGAAATGGCAAATTACCACTTCTCGATGGTGAAGGAAAACATTACGAGGAAACCTGCATATCTGAGAAGTTAAATTTATATTTCGGAAATTATTTTTAGGTTTATGACACGAGGTCGGTCATCCCGCGTTGGAGTCAACTAAATCAACTTTTTTTTTTGTCCCAAAATTTTCTGCGGCGTGTGCCCAGTGTTGTGATGAATATGGGCTGCTACATTTTGTTTTTAATATTATACATTGCTAAACATTGCTGATCATAGGCTTCCCCCATTATTTGTCATATAGGTATATAGGTATATTTGCAGTAACAGCCACGCTTGGCAAGCGGGTTGGCAACCCCAGTATTTTTATTAGAAGGTACTGGAATCTCTCTCCTGTTTCAGTTTCCCTCCGACTCTTTTAACTTTTACTGTGTAATCAAGTTACTAAAATCACAAGTGATATTAAGCAATTCCACAAGATGGGATCGACTGGAGGCGAATAACTTGAGATCATCCATATAGAAAAGTTGGGTCACTTTTGTCTCTCCCTTCCGAAGCTGAAATTTCCTCCCGGAGTCCTCCAGTAGGTACTGAGAAGGTTCAGGGAGAGGCAGAACCAGATTGGACTCAATCACCCTAAAAAACTTATCCTTATTCGGGTTTCCACATCCATCATCCGCTCACCTAGGTGACAAAGGATTGTACTTCACTGCCCCATACACTGCCTGAGAAAGTCTCTAACTATACAATCGACCTTGTACAGCTCAATAAACCTCAATAAACCTCTTTAGTCATGTATGGGGTACCTAGTCGAATGCCTTTCTATAATCTATCAAGGCGGGAGAAATTCCGACGGCTGATTTTAACCACTTTGTTAATGACAAAGTGAGGTGAGGAAGTGAAGTGAGGAGTTATTCCTTGGTTTCACGACCACCGCCGCGACATCAATTTTGAGCAAGCCACATCACCTGATTTAAATCCA
Organism: Parnassius smintheus behrii; assembly: GCA_036936625.1. Classification (NCBI taxonomy): domain Eukaryota; kingdom Metazoa; phylum Arthropoda; class Insecta; order Lepidoptera; family Papilionidae; genus Parnassius; species Parnassius smintheus. The sequence goes on from JAUPFT010000026.1 coordinate 42,465,038, forward strand.
GGTGATAAATGAATCGCGTACTCAAAATCGTGTCACGTGTCTTATATCCGCCCTATTACGGCGGTATTTGTTTGGGTCTGTGGAATCCAAATGAATGATCCCATTAGCGAAGAGTGCCAATAATACGACATATTGCCAATGTGGCGCCAAAAAGGATTGAATCCATCTCGCAAAGGTCCCGGATGGCTTTCAAATAGGTCACCAGCATTGAGTTTAGAGCCCCCACGATAGCCCGATTCCGCTTGCTTAGGGTTATGCGGGGAAGTCGCGGTCGATTTTATAGATGTGTACTACGTGTTTCCCTTGCCTCTTTCAATGTACTTCTCATTCATGCTCCATCATAGTCTGAATTAACCGCACGCTGCTCTGCAACTTGACGCACCTCATCCTCAGCCTCGTATTTTCAATCGGTGAGGGTACAGCGTCACGTGTTAGCCTTTCGAGTTTGGTGCATTATAGATAGCCCGAGCTCAGCAAAAAGTAGATGCATCCTAGCCCAGTACGCAAAACCTCCAATTCCTACCCCTTTCACCTTAAAATACACCCGCAATGCATTGCTATTTACTTGTATTGTCCAACGCGTACGGCGCACTCCTCCAGTGGCGGGTTCCGATTGCTGGGCCCTGGAAGACCCTGCTGACACCAATCCAGCTGGTGGGGATGATGGTTGCGAGGAACTACTGAGTGATTGTGCAGCACCTCACACTTGGCTGGCGGTTCGCATGCTGTCGCGTTCGACGTGCCCTGGCGACCTCCTAGCAGTGGCCCTCTGCGTGTTCTTCTTTGTTTCATCATCCATTTAAAGGGCGTCAGTTATCGGGAAACCCTCAGACCCAGCACCATTTCTTGGTGAGGGCATGTGCACTAGCGGGCCTTTGCAACTCCAATTTCGCCGAGGCACGGCACTAACACCTCTTGGCAATGTGCTGACTGGTTGCGCTGACGTAGCAGTTTTGTCACATAACCGTTACGTCCGGATTCATTGGATGATATTATGTAGTGAAGACTCTTACATCACCACTACACGGCAAAGTATACGCTCCAAAAATCAAACATAAAATTATACAATCATTCAGGCTCGCGATATAAATGGATTAAGTGTGGAGCACTACGCAGTCGACTCTTGTAATTTGGAGGTTGTTCAATATATTCTGGACAAGGATGGAGACGTTAAAGTACGGGACAGCAACGGATGGACACCATTATTTCGGGCAAGTAAGTAAAGATCACTCACTCACCTTCGATTTGCCCACGATATAGTCCTTATGGCAGAATCGCTAGAGGATCCAAGCACTACGCTCAATGACCTCAACAGCGTCCCCCAACAGATAAGTCTTAAGATGTTGGGAGTACTAAGCTCGAAGTAATTGACAAGTATATTTACCTGGTACAATAGTCCAACGTGGTAAGTCCAACTTCGCCTAACAGGTCAATCGACGTATTCAGCTGGGCAGCGTTCGGGAATTGTTTTATAGGACAGGGTGACAAACGAACCACAGTCCGCCTGATGTTAAGTGATTGCTGTGGCTCATAGACATCTATATCTATCCCCGATTACGAATTCAAATGCAGATGCGTTGTCACCCATGAGGACTACGATAGAATGCCTCGTTTCCAGTAAAAACGGGTCTCCGGTTCTCTACACTCACCATACAAAACACAGCAGCATTAAGCTACTATTTTACGGTGGTATTCTGTGAGAGCGTGGTCCTTCCCCGGTCGAGCCAACCCAGTCGTGCTACAACTATACTACTAATATAACTGCACCATGGCTCTACCACGTATAAAACTACGAAACATCTTCTCGTCAGATACACCTCAAAACCTCAAAACTAAATTGTACAACCAGTGCGTGTTGCCGGTGATGACCTATGGGTCTGAAACGTGGTCCTTCACTGCTGGCTGTATGAGGGCTATGCTCGGAGTTTTTCTGCATGATAGACTTAAAAATGATGACGTCCGCCGTAGAACCAGAATAACTAACAGAGCCCAACGGATAAGTAAGCTGAAGTGGCAATGGGCCGGCCGTATAGCTTTAAGAACCGACAACCGATAGGAAATAAAGGTTCTCGAGTGACTTTCCTCTGCTAGATGGAGTGACAATCTGGTAAAACATGCAGGAAGTCAATGCAGGCAGGTGGCTCGAGACTATGCTTTGTGGCGTTCCTCGGGGGAGGCCTATGTTCAGCTGTGGACTTGTGAAGGGCTGTAACGATGATGATAATAATTAAGTGAAGATTCTTCATAATCACCAAATAATTAGAAGTAAGGGAAGGGTTTCTTTAAAAGAAAAGGAAAGAAAAGGAGTCCAACCCTTCCTACCTAAGATTCCATCTAGTTGGCCCTCTCCTAACTTTGCCACATAAATAAACTTTCATGTACTACAGTGGTGTGATCTGAAAGGTCTTAAGAGCCGGAATAATTACAGGCTTTGATGCATTATATCGTAGTCCTTAGAGTCGTCATTTCTGAGGGCTAATAAAACGCCTTATTTATTTTAGTTACATGCGCATATCAGTACCACTAGAACTGTAAGTGTATACATGTTACTTCATTTAAAAAAAACTTTACAGTATAGATCAGGAGGTACATCTCATTTTAGATCTAGTAGTGGAACAAAAAAGTCGGCAACGAGTTTTAGGTCTTCACATTGCAGATAGTGTGCTCCATAGACACCCGTGTACGGTTATGTGTATGTCTCCCACACCTATATCGACTAGGGTAGGACCAAGCTTTCATAAAATATAAGCGTAAAATAGAAGCTTAATATTGTTATGAACTGCTGTGTTTTGTATGTTGAATGTAGAGAACCGAAGACCCTTTTTTATTTTTATAAAAAGAATATTAACAATGCTATAAACATTACTAATATTCCACTTAACCACTCGTGGTAAGCTTAAATTGCTTGTGTTACGAGTGGTTCACGCCAGTAGTCGAGTGGCGGATTCGAACCCACGACGTTTTTGAGTTTGCGGTCCGCACCCTGCCAGTTTTTTATTTTTTTATTTACAACAACTAAAATACATACTAAACAAAGTTCATAAATACAGTGCAACATAAACCTATATAAGATTTTTCTGCACACTGCAGTTCGCCGTCGTTTGAGCGCAAACAAAGGGACAGTAGCCTAACTGTCCCTTTTAACTGCACATGAGGCATTACGTCCTCGTTTCCAGAAGTGAAAACACATCTGCATTTTGCTTTGTTATTGAGGACAGATGTGGATGTCTATGGAACACGGTATCCACTTATCATCAGGTGAATTACGTGCTCGTTTGTAACTCTTATTCAATAAAAAATCAGGGTGTAGCTGTGTCGTGGACACGGCCGGGTTTTCAACCATACATGTACGTAACGAAACGACATCAAAAAAAATGGCAGCGCTCCCCTCTACGTCGCGCGCATTATATTACAGTCCTTACTCAACGAACTCTTTGATTCTTTAGCTATTAAGTGGTGTAATCAAATTTTGGATTTAGATCATAGATATGTACATAACTGCAACACCAAACTCTATTCCCCGACTTTGTTATGATCAGTTTTTTGAATTGCGTCCCACTATGAAAGGAAATTTAAACACGTATTCACATTAAAACATTTAACCTCGATTAAGAATCAAAATACAGCAGCGTTGTTATATTTCACTCAGACGAAATTCCTCGTTTGCAGTAAAAGGGTCTCTAAATCAATACACACACTTTATCATTATATGCGAGCGTGGTCCACCCTCTATCACGAAGTTAGTTAGTAATAATACGCTACAGTCTGGCTCTTCCGTATAAATATATGTGTCTTGCATGTTCTATATGTACTCTATATGCTCTAGCTCAGATTATATCACGTTATAAAATAACTTTGTTGTAGCTTTTGATAGATCCACGCTGCGGCTATATTATTCTTGTAACATGAATAGGTCGGATCGACCGCAATAGGACTACGCTGTTACAGAATACCTGCGTAAAACGGCAGCTTAATGCTGCTGTGTAGAGAACCAAAAACTCTCTTTACTATAAACGAAGCATTTCATCTTAGTCCTCACGGGTGATAACGTAACTGTATTTTGATTCTTAATCTAGGATATTTATAATATATAGAGATAATCTATAGATTCTATGGACATCACACATACACAGCGTCCACTTACCATTAGGTACCATTATTCTATAAAATAAAGCTCAGAAGCCAAGCCTTGACATAATTTCACAGTACGTGAGCATGGTGGTTTCGATTTTCGCAGGCACTAATGAAATTATATTCAGTTTTCCTCAGGCGTCTCTTCCAACACCCATGGGATAATATGTGGATATTCTTATACCTCTTCAAGTTTTTATTATTTCATTTATATTATTTAGTTTTATTACTGCCAAATTAATTACAATATCAGTTTGTCAGGGAGCAGATACGGAGATGATAGAAGAGCTTATATCCCGCGGTAGCAGCATCAACGTCACAGACCATGCCGGACTCACAATCGCCGCTGCAGCAAGGCTACTGAAGGACAACGTGTAAGATTACCATTTAGTACGGGTAATTAAACTAAAGTGACGATAGGCTGGCTATATAGCTGGATTAACCGACAACTGATTGAGAAGAAAGGTCCTCGAGTGGCAGCCTCGTTCCGATAAGTGAAGTATAGTGCGGCCCCCACAATATGGAGCAGGAGTCGATGGATGCTTGTGACTCAGGGCCGTGCGTTGTGGCATTCCTTGGAGGAGGCCAATTTTTAGCAGTGGACTCGTAAAGAGTTGTAATGATTTTAATGATAGTGATGTTCATAAATAATATTTATCTTTGGATTACCAAAACAGTGCAAAATTACAAGGCGATCGGCTGTCTACAGGTTGCTGATAATTACATTAAAAAGTTTGTTCCATAGATAGATAAAGAAGCACACGAAGTTAAGGAAAGCGTGTTAAAAATAGAACTTATTTTCTACTAGATGGCTGATCATTGATGATGATGATGAAATTGTATACAATTGGCATTTATTTGTTGTCCATTATCTACTTCCTCATCAGAAAAAATTTCTTCATAATGGATGTAAAATCGCTCATTCTCACAAAAATCGTAGGTCTAATAAGTACTTATAAGGCTATGAAGTTAAAATAGAAAAAGAAACGCCCTGAGCATAAATCTCACATGCCCTTTTCTCTATTTTCTTTTTTTTCTTTTCTCTTCTTTTACGTTAAATAAACGTAACGTAGAACACATTTTACTCAGAAAGTTGTGGGATTCAAACCCGCGGCCCTAAGCCCCGCAACTCAATGCCAAGCCACCGCGCCTCAAAGCTGTTATAACCTACTTTATTTAAGAAAAAATAACGAAAGAATAAAACTAAAAATAGTTGTTTCCACTATACTAATTATATAGGAACTGCACTAACTGATGCCCGGTCACTACGCTGGGTGCACGATAGTAGATGTAATAAAGTAGGTAAATATAAAATATCAAGTTTTTACTATGGGACTATCGTAAAATCTGTTCTTATTGAGCGTCTATATTGCGAAATGTGTAACTAACCAAACCAAGTCAATTGGGTGAATAATTTCAGAGATGTAGTGATGAGCCAGTCAGTCAGTCGGTCAATTTCGCTTATACATATATTGGGTCCTTACATATGAAATTTGCGCTTTGTCGTACTTACCACTTTGATCCGATATATCTTCTCTTTGATTAAGAATTCCAAAGTCAAATTTATAAATTCATTTAGCTGGTACATTTGAGTTTTGTAAACAGTCATTCATTTGTTTTTTGCTCATTTTTTTATTGACCTCGCTTATTACCGCACAATGGAAAACATGAAATATCAGTATATTTACGAGTACGAGTTCTACCGTGGCGCCAGTTCTGCAGAAACAGCTCGAAAGATTAACTAAATTGTACGGCGCTGGTATCGGAAAAGAAATCACGGTACGTTTTTGGTTTCAACAAATTCGTTCTGGAAATTTCGACCTTCAGAACCAACCCCGTGGACGGCCGGAGAACAAAGTGGAAAATAAAGAATTAAAGACTATTGTGGAAGCGAATCCATCACAAAGCACTTCAGAGATATCTGCAAGTTCGGGGTAAGTAATAAAATTGTATTAATCCACTTGAAGCAAATCGGGAAAGTAGAAAAACTTGAACGATGGGTACCTAATGAATTGAGTGAATAGAACTTGCAAATACGCGTCGACTGCTGTGTTACTTTGCTCAACCGACACAAAAATGAAGGGATTTTAAATCGAGTCAGTGGATATTGTGCAATAATCGGAAGCGCTCTTCGCAGTGGCTGAACCCTTGAGAACCAGCCAAATCCTGCCCTAAACGAAAATTGACTCAGAAAAAGTTACTTGTGAGTGTTGGTGGACTAGCGCCGGTATCTTTCACTACAGCTTTCTAAAATCTGGCCAAAAGATTACGGCAGTTATCTATTGTCAGCAACTGCAAACCATGAGGGAGGAAGAACTAGCTGCTAAACAACCGAAATAGGTCAATCGCTCTAGGCCACTGCTGCTTCACGACAACGCAAGACCACACACTGCACAACAAACAACCACTAAGTTAGATGAGCTACAATTGGAATGTCTGCAATATCCACGATACTCCCCGGACCTTGCTCCAACAGATTACCGTTTTTTTAGGAATTCGGACAAATTCTAACGAGGAAAAATGGTTTTTTTTAGTAAAGAGATCAATGAACTACATACGAGATGGCAAAAGTGCGTAAAAAACAACGGTGCATACTTTGATTAATTAAATATATTTTACAAAAAAGAATTGACTTTATATTTCTCCCATATAAAATGCCAATTCCATATGTAAGGACCTATTTTACTTTACTTTACTTTACTTATCTTCACGCACAATCCCTAACGGGGTAGCCAGAGAGAACAGATCGCCAAGTGTCACGATCCTTACATTCCTCTTTCGCTTCTTTCAGGTTCATTAACTTCTTCATACATGCACGTCAAGGTATCCGAGTACTCTTGACCCTCCCCTCTTCGAGCAATTTGCTCACATGGTCTTCGAAAGTTAGTCTCGGTCTACCTCGACACCTTTTAATATTTACTTCCGCTCTATATATTTTCTTCACCATTCGGTCTTCACTCATTCGCTCAACGTGCCCAAACCATTGGAGTACGCCCCTATCAATTTTTGTGATAAGGTTATCTTTCAATCTTGCCATATTGCGAATCTCTTCGTTTCGCTTTCGGTCGGCTATGGTAACGCCACACATTTTACGAAGAGATCGCATCCCCACTGCATTCAACTTGCTTTTATGCTTCTTCTGGCATACCCAGGTTTCGCTGCCATATAACAAAGTCGGTACCAACACTGCGTTATGTATTGCAAGGCATGCACTCTTCACCACGCCTTTCCTTTTGACTAATGCATTCAGGGCACCATTAACTTTGTTTCCGGCAGCGACACGCCTATCCACATCTAAATCACATCTTCCATCCCGGCTGAAAGCACTCCCCAAGTATACAATTTCATTTACCTGTTCTAGACATTCCTGATTTACCCATATTTCACATTTCGTTCTCTCTTCGTCCTTTTCAAATACCAGAACCTTAGTTTTATTAGCATTCAAACGGAGACCTTCAATTTCACATTCCTCTTTCATACACGTGACTAATGCCTGCAGTTCTGCTTCTGATGGTGCAATAAGCACTGCATCATCAGCATACAGCAGACAATTAACTTTAATGTCACTCAATTTCACACCCAAACAGCTATTTTTCAGCTTCGGTAAACAGCTGTCGAGATACAGTATGAACAGCTAGAAAGACATGACACAACCCTGTTTTACGCCCGCTTGGACGCTAAACATGGGTGACAGGTCATGCCCTACCCACACACACAGGCTTTACAGTCATAGTAAAGTGACTGCACAGCCCTTAACAATCGACCATCCACACCATATCCTGGCAACAGTTCCCACATTTTCTTCCTTATAACCTTATCAAATGCTTTCTCCAGATCCACAAAAGCACAGAAAATCCTCTGGTTAACACTCAGAAGCTTTTCCGTGATCATGCGGAGAGAAAACATTAAATATATATATATATATATATATATATATATATATATATATATATATATATATATATATATATGCATTATCCACGCATTACAGCCTATAAACTACCCTACAGCCTACTACTAAACATGGGTCTCCTCCAAAGATTACCTTTTAGGGAGTACTTTGCCATAGTTGCCACGCTTGGCAGTCGGGTTAGCAACCGTAGTTTTTTTAATTATTTTGAGTTGTTTTTGTTTCCCTTTGTCGCATGCTAAGACACCCACGGGACGATATCGCGTAGTAGATGTTCTTACAGCGCCGCATGTTTAATTACATAATTATTTAACCAAATATATCTAACTTTGTCGCATGCTAAGACACCCACGGGACGATATCGCGTAGTGGATGTTCTTACAGCGCCACATGTTTAATTACATAATTATTTAACCAAATATATCTAACTTTGTCGCATGCTAAGACACCCACGGGACGATATCGCGTAGTGGATGTTCTTACAGCGCCGCATGTTTAATTACATAATTATTTAACCAAATATATCTAACTTTGTCGCATGCTAAGACACCCACGGGACGATATCGCGTAGTAGATGTTCTTACAGCGCCGCATGTTTAATTACATAATTATTTAACCAAATATATCTAACTTTGTCGCATGCTAAGACACCCACGGGACGATATCGCGTAGTGGATGTTCTTACAGCGCCACATGTTTAATTACATAATTATTTAACCAAATATATCTAACTTTGTCGCATGCTAAGACACCCACGGGACGATATCGCGTAGTGGATGTTCTTACAGCGCCGCATGTTTAATTACATAATTATTTAACCAAATATATCTAACTTTGTCGCATGCTAAGACACCCACGGGACGATATCGCGTAGTGGATGTTCTTACAGCGCCGCATGTTTCATTACATAATTATTTAACCAAATATATCTAACTTTGTCGCATGCTGAGACACCCACGGGACGATATCGCGTAGTGGATGTTCTTACAGCGCCGCATGTTTAATTACATAATTATTTAACCAAATATATCTAACTTTGTCGCATGCTAAGACACCCACGGGACGATATCGCGTAGTGGATGTTCTTACAGCGCCGCATGTTTAATTACATAATTATTTAACCAAATATATCTAACTTTGTCGCATGCTAAGACACCCACGGGACGATATCGCGTAGTGGATGTTCTTACAGCGCCGCATGTTTAATTACATAATTATTTAACCAAATATATCTAACTTTGTCGCATGCTAAGACACCCACGGGACGATATCGCGTAGTGGATGTTCTTACAGCGCCGCATGTTTAATTACATAATTATTTAACCAAATATATCTAACTTTGTCGCATGCTAAGACACCCACGGGACGATATCGCGTAGTGGATGTTCTTACAGCGCCGCATGTTTAATTACATAATTATTTAACCAAATATATCTAACTTTGTCGCATACTAAGACACCCACAGGACGATATCGCGTAGTGGATGTTCTTACAGCGCCGCATGTTTAAGTACATAATTATTTAACCAAATATATCTAACTTTGTCGCATGCTAAGACACCCACGGGACGATATCGCGTAGTGGATGTTCTTACAGCGCCGCATGTTTAATTACATAATTATTTAACCAAATATATCTAACTTTGTCGCATGCTAAGACACCCACGGGACGATATCGCGTAGTGGATGTTCTTACAGCACCGCATGTTTAATTACATAATTATTTAACCAAATATATCTAACTTTGTCGCATGCTGAGACACCCACGGGACGATATCGCGTAGTGGATGTTCTTACAGCGCCGCATGTTTAATTACATAATTATTTAACCAAATATATCTAACTTTGTCGCATGCTAAGACACCCACGGGACGATATCGCGTAGTGGATGTTCTTACAGCGCCGCATGTTTAATTACATAATTATTTAACCAAATATATCTAACTTTGTCGCATGCTAAGACACCCACGGGACGATATCGCGTAGTGGATGTTCTTACAGCGCCGCATGTTTAATTACATAATTATTTAACCAAATATATCTAACTTTGTCGCATGCTGAGACACCCACGGGACGATATCGCGTAGTGGATGTTCTTACAGCGCCGCATGTTTAATTACATAATTATTTAACCAAATATATCTAACTTTGTCGCATGCTAAGACACCCACGGGACGATATCGCGTAGTGGATGTTCTTACAGCGCCGCATGTTTAATTGCATAATTATTTAACCAAATATATCTAACTTTGTCGCATACTAAGACACCCACAGGACGATATCGCGTAGTGGATGTTCTTACAGCGCCGCATGTTTAAGTACATAATTATTTAACCAAATATATCTACCAAATATATCTAACTTTGTCGCATGCTAAGACACCCACGGGACGATATCGCGTAGTGGATGTTCTTACAGCGCCGCATGTTTAATTACATAATTATTTAACCAAATATATCTAACTTTGTCGCATGCTAAGACACCCACGGGACGATATCGCGTAGTAGATGTTCTTACAGCGCCGCATGTTTAATTACATAATTATTTAACCAAATATATCTAACTTTGTCGCATGCTAAGACACCCACGGGACGATATCGCGTAGTGAATGTTCTTACAGCGCCACATGTTTAATTACATAATTATTTAACCAAATATATCTAACTTTGTCGCATGCTAAGACACCCACGGGACGATATCGCGTAGTGGATGTTCTTACAGCGCCGCATGTTTAATTACATAATTATTTAACCAAATATATCTAACTTTGTCGCATGCTAAGACACCCACGGGACGATATCGCGTAGTGGATGTTCTTACAGCGCCGCATGTTTAATTACATAATTATTTAACCAAATATATCTAACTTTGTCGCATGCTGAGACACCCACGGGACGATATCGCGTAGTGGATGTTCTTACAGCGCCGCATGTTTAATTACATAATTATTTAACCAAATATATCTAACTTTGTCGCATGCTAAGACACCCACGGGACGATATCGCGTAGTGGATGTTCTTACAGCGCCGCATGTTTAATTGCATAATTATTTAACCAAATATATCTAACTTTGTCGCATACTAAGACACCCACAGGACGATATCGCGTAGTGGATGTTCTTACAGCGCCGCATGTTTAAGTACATAATTATTTAACCAAATATATCTAACTTTGTCGCATGCTAAGACACCCACGGGACGATATCGCGTAGTGGATGTTCTTACAGCGCCGCATGTTTAATTACATAATTATTTAACCAAATATATCTAACTTTGTCGCATGCTAAGACACCCACGGGACGATATCGCGTAGTGGATGTTCTTACAGCACCGCATGTTTAATTACATAATTATTTAACCAAATATATCTAACTTTGTCGCATGCTAAGACACCCACGGGACGATATCGCGTAGTGGATGTTCTTACAGCGCCGCATGTTTAATTACATAATTATTTAACCAAATATATCTAACTTTGTCGCATGCTAAGACACCCACGGGACGATATCGCGTAGTGGATGTTCTTACAGCGCCGCATGTTTAATTACATAATTATTTAACCAAATATATCTAACTTTGTCGCATGCTAAGACACCCACGGGACGATATCGCGTAGTGGATGTTCTTACAGCGCCGCATGTTTAATTACATAATTATTTAACCAAATATATCTAACTTTGTCGCATGCTGAGACACCCACGGGACGATATCGCGTAGTGGATGTTCTTACAGCGCCGCATGTTTAATTACATAATTATTTAACCAAATATATCTAACTTTGTCGCATGCTAAGACACCCACGGGACGATATCGCGTAGTGGATGTTCTTACAGCGCCGCATGTTTAATTACATAATTATTTAACCAAATATATGTAACTTGGTTCATAAATGCTAAAGTATACGGTAAACGAAGTGGCGCAATTATTCAAACAACGTATTACATAAATATATGTACAGCGAAAACTAATCAAGGAGTGCTCGGATCATTTGTCTTGTTTTTAATTACTATCGCACACTATACAACTTCGTCAGCATACGTGAGAAATTGATTATCTTTTAATTTTTATTCGGATGCAGGTGGAATGTACGAGTATAATAATATGCTTCGTTACGGTTTTAGTAAATTTAATAATTGTGTTAAATAAAACGCACACACGTGTTTTTTTTTATATAAGATGGTCCACTAACCCATATGATCCCGTTGGTGTCTTGAGAGGCGATAGAGATGAGCTGAGCCAGTGGATGGGCAGCAGTGCTGCCCAACCCACTTGCCAGCGTAAAAACTATGGCAAATATCTCCCCTGTGAGGCAATTCATGGGGAAGTCCTAGGTTCAGCAATGTTGATCTTTTTATTAGAGAGTTTTGTACCCTGGTGGTCCTATGTAAATTCGTTCAGTGTTCAGCTCAAATGATAGCGTCTTAGATAAAAACCTCAAACTCTTCAAATTGCAAATGCATCTGCGAGAAAATACTAGCCAATAATTGTTTAAAATGATTTTACATGCCTTTATTAAAGCCAGTGCTTGATTACTATCCCACTCGATAGGAAGTGGTGACGCAGCCGAAGATGGTAAAGCGGACTGACTTAGCTTAACAAAAACTTATCCACTCTTGCCCTGTAATCTTGTAATCTTGCCGGATAAACGATGAAGCACACAAGCCTTTATAAGCTAATTTTGAAACCGATTGTATATTTATTCTCTTTTATATTAACTAATTTTGAAAAAGGGGGAGGTGCTCTATTCAACTGTATTTATTTATGTGTGTAACCTCAGATGTTTTTCTATGTGAACCGATTTTAATAATTCTTTTTTTTATTTGAAATCTGATACTTCTCATGTAGTCCCGTAGTTGCACTTGGATAAATCTGATCACGATCTGACCAGTAGTTTTGAGTTATCCTTAATAATGTGTATTTAATTGACTTCGACTACATTGATGATGTTCTTATTTTATTTATATTGAAGTCGGTTGTATAATTTTTTTTTACATTTCCACTTGTTTCTTTAAAGTCGGTATTTACTTTTTTAAATTTAATTATTAAAATTAGATATTATAGTTGTAATTATATGAGTTCTCATCAGTGGCCGCAGACGCGACTCGGTGCTACAACGAGTAGATGCAAGGTTCCCGCACGAGAAGGCACTTGCACACTTCACCAGGATAACTAAGAAGATATCCAGTGTACATTCAATGCTTAAATGAATTGCGTACTTACAAATATTGTTAATCCATGTATTATATAAAAATGTTATCCAACCATAGTGTATCTATGTTGTACTCTCACTTGTTTTTAATAAATGAAAATAACCCTATATATGTGGTAGATATATGCTGCTGGTATAATGTGGCTGCAATACCAATTTGTCTGCTTGAAGCAGGGTGTAAGCAATAAGCGCTCTTAACGCTGTTTTATAAGATAACGGTGAAAAATGAGCACACTGTCCAACTAACGGAAAGTAGATGCTGTGGTTTATAGACATTTACATTTATCCTCGAATAAAAACCAAAATGCAGAAGCACTGGAACATTAAGGATTAAGACGGAATTCATCCTTTCCAACAGAAAAAATATCCGGATCTCTAAACACACCATACTATACATAGCAGCATTAAGCTGCTATTTTACTCTGTTATTTTGTGGGAGCGTGGTCCTTCCCCGATCGAGTTGACCCATTCATGTTACACCATAATATAAATGCAGCACGACTTTACCACGTATTTAATACTCAACATTTTCGACTGTATCCACGACTGGTTGTCGCATCTGGTGATAAAAGTGCTGGTTCTTTTCTCGCTCTAAAGCTAAGTATAGCCATTTAACGAGGAAACGCAGCCAGCGTTCTTGGCATTATACCACGGGGAGCAGGACTTTTTGACTATTTCAATTTTTAGTTTTAGTTTCTTTTTTATACTGTGTTTAATTAATATTAATTGTAAATATTATAGTTTTAATTATTATTTTTAGGTAATGTATTTAGGATTTTAAGCTACTTTAACTTTATATAATGTGACTTTCCAATAAAAATAAAATATAGGATATTGTAAAATAATAGGTAGATTTTTTTAATAAATTCGGACTTCGATGAACTCAAAAAAATGTATATTGAAGTGACATATTATTCATTTACATACATACTTTTTTATAAGATAGGGTGACAAACGAATACACAGTCCACCTGATGGTAAGTGGATGCTGTGACCCATCGACATCTGCATTTATATTCGATTACGAATTAAAATGCAGATGCGTTGTCACCCGTGAGGACTAAGATGGAATACCTCGTTTCCTCTAAAAAGGGTCTCACGAAACACAGCAGCATTAAGCTACTATTTGACGCTGGTATTCTTTGAAAGCGTGGTCCTTCCCCAGTCGAGCCGACCCATTCGTGTTACAACTATACTATTAATATAACTGCAGCATAGCTCTACCACGTAATCATATATTTTAATTGTATTATCCTATGTTTTATTATATGTATTTTTAGATTTTTTAATAAAACACAAACGAAAAGTTATCTAGTTTTATTATTACAAATTAATAAAAAATATTTACAAAATACTAAAAACTATCGGAGTATTGAATTGCATTATGTGTGTAAAAAGTGGTAACAGGTGAGGTTAAGTTTATGCAATGTCAAGGAGCTTATTGCCTAGCATTCAACAGAACTTGAAAGATACACATTATTTTGTTTTAATAAATACCCCACAGCCTATTCCCCCTACATTTAAATACAATTTTCATTCACAAAATGCATTTAATGGCAAGGCTTAATAATTTAATCAAATAAATAAGTTAATAAATATTTAGCTTTATAATATTAGGATAATTTCAGACACAATAATAGTAATGTTAAATTTGTTAACCAATAAGTGTGTATTGATCTGTTTGCTGCAGCAACTGCTTCAAATACCACGAAGCTTTTCATATCGTCATCGTCAATCTCCTCGTTTTTAAAATGTTCAGATGGTTTATCCTTGCCCTTTTCGAATTGCACCATTTTTACATCTCGCTTTTTTCGAGTTAGTCCATCACTTTCTTGTTCATCACGATCAAAATCTTCCGCTTCAATATTTTCATCATTGCGATCTTCATTGTCTTTCCTTTCTTTAACTTCGTGAGCCTCACTTCCTGCCGCTTTTATTTCATCTACTTTCATACCTTTCTTGGGCACTAGAGAACTTACCAATTTAAGGTGGGTTAACGGTAAAAGGGATGACTGACTTGAATCTTTTTTTATGTGTTCAGCTACTGGAGGTGGAATTTCACCTTTATATGGCCCAAATTGAGGCATCTTTAAAAGTAGTTCTGTGTTGGCCGGAAGCTTCGAAGAAAATAGTTTTGAGTTCACTTTATTTATATCAGGTAAACTGGTTAATGTTGCCGCTGATATAGTTTTTCCATCATAAGTTGTAAATGTCTGCTCCAGTGATAACTTTTGTGGGTGTTCTTTAGGGAATTTTGGATCTGGAGGTAAATACTGTGGACTAACTCTGTCAGACTCCATTACTAAGTCCGAAGATAAATTTTTATCCATATTTTTTTTACCAAATAAAGCATTTAATTCGCTTTCCGTTTTTACGTAAACAGGATGTGGTCTATCTTCTTTCGCGTGATTCGTTGGAAATATCTCTTTTGTTCTATCGTTTGTAGTAAGTAAATGGTCAGGTGGCGATGGAATAAACATAGGCTCAAATGTTTCCGTAATTTTATCACTTGGTATTTGGACGGGATAAGCGTGATTAGAAATATACTGTGGAGATTCTTCATAGTCTTCTGCCACGTCAGTGTCTTCTCTCCTGTTGGCATTCTCTACACCAAAGTCAGCGATTCGATCTTCACCAGCCATTAAAGGTTCTCTTATTATGGGCTTAAAACCACTTTCAATAACAATAGAATCTGGTTTAAACCCTGTATTAACTGCTGGTCGTAACGTAGAAGATTCAGAAGACTGCCCTATGAAATCTGAGGATTTAATTTCATTTTGTGGTTGATGTTGCTCATGTTTTATTTGCGGAGTTGATGATTGAGGAATTTCGGGTAAATATGGTGTTTTAGATTGTTGCTGCTTTGTTTGAATCATTTGCTGATCTAATGGAATTGGATTCTCGACGAGCTTACCCAAAATAATTTGTCCCTGTCCTTGTGGCTTTGCTGTGAAGATTTGTGGAACACTATGTTGAGCAATGGCATCACTAGTTCCTGGTAGAGTTATTTGGCTTTTCACGACTTGGTTAGCTATTATATCTGTTTTTCCTAGACTCAGAGTTTGACTTTGCGGTGGTGTTGGAATATTATGTCCTAATTTTCCTATAGTTATAGAATGAAAAGAACCATTTCGTAAATTTGTTGTTCCTGGATTAAACTTCATAGGAACTTGATTGTGACTAGCTTTGATATTATGTAGTGGGGGCATCGATTTCATAGGTGGTATATTTGGTAGTGGTTGTCTATTCATGGTAGGTGATACACGGTTGTTAGAATATTTATTAAGAGGTTTTTTCTGCATTCCATGAGAGGCATGAGGATTTGGCATTGATAATGGGTAACCTCCATTATTACTTTTCTGATTCATATGAGGAGGAGGCCTCCGTAAAATGATTTCAGGAGGAAAAGGACGTCTAAAATGTAGTCTAAAATTTCCTGCAGGTTTGCTTGGCATATTAGGTCTTAAAACACTTTGAAGTGTTAACGGTTTTTGGTTAGGTGGTAAGAGAAAACTATCTGGAACTTGTCCAATCTGTACCATGTATTCATCACCTTCATGAATAGGTTGCTCAGGCATAAACTCTTTGACTTCCTCATAAACCTGATACTGGTGTAGGGGTTTCTGAGGTAGGTGCGTGGCATTCCTCTTCATTTCACCTTTCATCTTGTCCTCCAAGCTCTCCACAGTTTCAATAACTTCTTTTATTTGTAATTTGGATATCGGCAATTCATACTCCTTTGCACTTGAATAAAGATGATTCCTTTGAGAAATGATTTCCCGGGAGAAGATGTCCTTATTGCTACTGAAATCGTTATAATTTGTTTTCATATTCATTATTTTCTCGAATTTCTTCTGTTCATCTAAAAAATTATTGTCAGGCTTAACACGAGTTTGTACCTGTATAGACTCCTCACTAAACAAATCCCCTGGCAGAGCGACACTTTCGATTACTCTGCTTTCCTCAGCCTCTGTAGCATCACAATCGTCTACTACATTTATCTTCCAACCGAGATAACGATGTGTGAAACACTGTAAAAGAAATACTGATTACAAATCGGAATTTATATGAAGCAATTATTAGAAATTTCTGTCACCCAGTAACGAGAGATACACATAACTTCATGCGATACAAAGAAGACTTGAAAGGCTGAAACAGAAAATAGAAAGGTTATATACAAAGTATGCCAGGCAGAAAGAATGGAAACTAATGAACTCACGTTACGAAAACAACCTGATAGCATATTTAAGCTCACAATTCAGCTCATATACTACACAAATATATTATGATTCACATTTAACGTTCAGTAATCAAAATAAATATCATTTAAATATTGAAGAAATGGAAAGGTAAGATTATTAGCTAATAAGATCCACAAATTTAAGGATATTGCTTGTTACGTTATTACAAATCAATAATTTTATGATTTCATTATTTAGAACATACTTGACAAATATTGTTATTAGGATTACAAAAACATCTGTAGTAAATTGTCAAATTAATGACAGTTTTAACGAACATCGATCGTATGATTTCTCTCACCTGATAGTAGACAGTATCCGGAGTATTTCTGTCGGGGGTCCAAGTGACGACGCCCGGGTTTCCCTCTTCGCAGACGAGAGTGAGCGAGCGTTGATAAGCTCCAAAGCTGGGATACTCGTCGGCCTCTGGTCCGGAATTATCTGGCGTCCAATTACAAAGGCGCCCTACGCCCGTTGGAATCAAATCACCACTGCGTGTGCGTCGGACTCCCGCGTAGATTTCCACCCCCTGTATTATTATTTTTCTATTTAGTAAAAAGAAAGCTATTAAAAATTATTTAATCATATAAATGCATTCACCATAGACACTCAACATGTTCTTCCTAAATTTTATCGACTAAATTGAAGATACACTGAATATGAGCCAAATGAAGGGTACCCTTAAGCGACGAACATGTATGCGTAAGTATGTGGATTTTTACCAAGTGATAGGTATCATGTATGACTATATAAATGTTAAAGAGGCGAGAGAGGTGTGTCAGAATCTTGCCAAATAGAAGTCCGTAGTCTTCACCAACCCTTCTGGGTGGCAGGTCTGAGTATTTATGTATTTTCTTCCTACGGTTACATGGGGGAGTGTTATCATAATCACCGCATTTTCACCATTGTATAATATAAATACGCTTATACTGCCATTTATTAAATATCGTAGGTTATTTATAGCATTTTCTAAGTCACAACGTAGGTACCATATGAAAATATATAATGTTAAAACGAAGAAATTATGTTAAATTAATTAGAATGTAAAAAAGGATTGATTTTCCTTATGCCAGCACTAAATTATGAAAGAATGTTTTCATTTAACTTTTTTAATTATACATGTATATCACCAAGCAACTTATTGACTGTCACTTTATACATACTTTGCTAAGTTTTTACTTCACCTTTTTTTCCTCGTCGGTCTTGTGGTAGTAGCCACCAACGGGGTCATTGGTAATGTAGAAGGGATGGTACCGAGCCGGAACTTCGGGGTTGTTGCCTCCTTCCACTACGAAGGTGTACTTGTTGCCACGCACCACCGTGATCTCCGGGATCAGCAGACCGTTGATGTACCATGAGATTCCCCAGCCAACATGACCTGTATTTGTGTAATTACAAGTTTTAGAATAAAAATATGTTTATCATTCAATATCGTGAACTTTCCGGGGTCTTTAGCATATACAACGTGATTCACAACATTCTAGAACGGGACGTAGGTATTTTTTGTTTTTTAAAAATAAGATAAAAAAGAATCTCTAGGTTACAAAAAGTATGCCATGGGAGAGGTTGTTTCAGCAGGAGGTTCGATGAGTTGTAGAAGAAATGAAATATATTCGTATCTTTAACGTAAAAAAAATCGTTTCGTTTTCTTTTTAAAATCTACTGCCGTTTCCAAATGAGTTTCCTCTGACTGAAGAAAAATTAACGAAATAAACTCATTAAAATAAAAGGAGCACTTCTCGTGATATAACAATTCCTCTAAGCACTCATCGTGGAAAATGCAATAGAAACTTTGTATAATTCGACGTAAGTAATTGAAATTTCATTTGTCGAACTGCAATTCTACAAATATGAATTGCCTTAAACGCGATCAAGGTGGAACGACGACCTGATAAGACATGTATGTGTAAGTCGATGGTGGCAGGTGGCTCAGGACCGTGCTTCTGCTTTGTATCATTCGTTAGAGATGACCGACGTCCAGCAGTGGACTTGTGAAGGTCTGTAATTAATGAATAAAACGACAACAAAAATACTACTAACAATAACAACAAATAATACAAACCTGTTATTGCGGAGTAGCCTTGCTTCCCTCCAGTGGGTCCCATTTGCGCGTAGAAGACACCATCTGGAGGCTCATAGCATTGGATGCCGGGGATTTCCCAGGGCGTAACCTTTGCGGTTGGTTTCGGAGTTGGTATTGGATTGGGTTTGATTACTGTACTCTGTAAGATAGTGTTAGGCTTTTATTTGACTTTTATTTCCCCTAACTTTTGTTTGTAGCAAGTGATAAGAACACATTCTACAAAAACGAGGCTTACGAATTCTATCGGCTGGGCTATGCTGTATTTAAGGAAAAAATAATTGAACCAAGCAGTTAGATTGCACACTGACTACTTCAGGTTATTTGTTACTTTTATTATTGTATGTCGTTAGTAACTCCCCTAACATGTGATTTGATTTTAGCCCGACCAAGGTATCAAACCCTAAACTACATAATCAGCTGTCACGCTTTTGACCACGAAATCTACGAGGCAGACAACTGAAAATAATTAATGGTTTGGTCCCTTGGGAGAGAGGTAAAGCCTTTGCGTGTGCTGCTTGCGTAGACACTGGTAGACTCAGGGGTACCTCGCTTAGAGCCGGGATGGCATCAGAGGCAGCTGAACTCAGTAAGTGGCAAATATAAGTCTCTTAGATAGCCATAGAGAGCGAGGAAATAATATACTGCGTCGAGTAGACTGCGTGATAATTTTAGTTTATAGTTTTAGTTTAGTCTCTTTCTTTGAAGCTTCCTAAGTCGGATTGGTCCGAAAAAATCTCTGGTGATAGTCGATTCTACGAATAGGTTTTGCGAGAACGGGCATCTTCAGATGGTTCGGGTCGTATCGCGAGTTTTATCCTGATATGCGATGGTAAAATTAAGCGACTAGAATTAATCGTAACAATTTCTCTAAGCACTTCCCGTAGTAGATGCGACAGAATATGCTTTGCATATTATATGTGCAAAATCTTTTTACAGCGCCAGTGAGTCAAACCGATGAGAAAGAAATCCGTCGTCGACGATTCGGGCTGCTTTGCGCTTTATACCATCAAGCGGATGGAGCTAGCACTAGGTCGCCCTGGCCCAGAGATTAGAACAGTACTCGTATTCCTCGTAAGACCGAACTTGCATTTTATAAAGTTGAAAGCGTTGTGCTGGCAGGAAATCTTGTCCCGCTCTGAAAGGCACGTCAAAATTTTAGGGGCCAATTTGGCCTTCATCAGAACGTCATTCGATATATTGATGTCGAGGATTCCGATGCTACTTGTAGCTGAGGCAACGAGGGGAGTTCCCTAAAACTAGTACTTATTTTTTTTAATTTACGGTAAAAAATTTTGTTTAAGTATAATTGAATTTTATGTAAATAAATTATTTAATTTTCGTTAAAAATAATAAGATGAATTCGTACCTCGTGTTCGTTGTGTGGAGCGTGGTGGGGCGGCTGGGTGTTATGCGCGTGCTGTTGGGGCTCGTCCTCACCTTCCGGCATCGGGCAATTCCACACTGGAGCCCTTCCGAACTCTATGAACCTGTCACCCTAAATCACAACCATTTGGTTAATACACTTCTTCGCTCAAAATGTAGTTTTTTTTAATTATCTACGTAATTTTGTACGTGGTAGAGCCATGCTGCAGTCATATTAGTAGTATAGTTGTAGCACGAATAGGTCGGCGCGACCGGGGAAGGACCACGCTCTCACAGAATACCAGCGTGAAATAGTGACTTAATGCTGCTGTGTTTCGTATGGTGAGTGTAGAGAACCAGAGACCCATTTTACTGGAAAAGAGGCATTCCATCCTAGTCCTCACGGGTGACAACGCATCTACATTTTGATTAGTGATCGATGTAGATATCTATGGGCCACAGTAACCACTTACCACCAGGTGGACTGTGTGCTGGTTTGTCCCCCCTTTCAATAAAAAAATCTATTTCACTATGTGAAAGAGCATCTTCCGCCTTCCCTCAATATCAATACTGATATATATATCGTTACCACTAATCCTTACATCACTACATTAGAATAAACACACCATCGTCGATAATACGACACGTGTTTCCCCTTTAAAGGAGTCATCTTCAGATGAAATAGACTCTGCGGTGACTGATCACTAACGAAACTAAAAACGGCTGTTACGTACCTTGGTGTAGTGATGATGATAAGACACTTCGTCAAGTGAGTTAAGAGGTCCAATCGCCCATATAATAGGCTGGCTGGCATTGGTGTAGATGGGCAGATCCAATTTGTCAGCGGCTTTCAGCGCACGCTGATACGTCACTATGGAGTAGCCGTTGACGAGAGCTGCGTTCAGCAGCCGGATTGAGTTTGTATTTTCCTAAAATTCAAAAAAAATTACTTTAATTAAAAAACAACCAGAGCTATAGCTAGAGCTCGGATTATATAAATGCTATTTATTCCCTATCTCTTAAGAATTTTGAAAAATCTTGATAGGAGTCTTACATGGCAAATTTATGAAGTCTCTAATAATAATATTTAAATAAATGAAGCAACTTTAAAGCGAAGAGATAAATTGTCTTTATTTTCGATCCCGTGTAAATTTCGACAAACCTTTCAATATTTTTTGTCTACATAAATAAGAGAACCTCTCTGCCAAATTCGAGTATTCTGGTTCCATGGGTTTAGGCCGAACGTGAGTCTGAACGATTACAGTGAGTGAGTTAGTGAGTGAGTGAATCGGGACTTGTCTTCTTATATAATATTTTGATAAAATATTTATTTACAATCAACTTCATATTAGACCCGGATCTCTGTAAAAAATACTTACAGCAAGTCTCTCATCGGGACAAGATCCGTGTACGCCAGCACACTGACTCTTGGCGTCCAGGTAATAGTCGACAGAGTAGCCTTTGAGGGTCGACTTGTCTACCCAGGCCACGGCCACATCACCACCCACCATCTGGGAGTGCTCTGGGTTGCCAGAGATACCGAACGACATGTATTCGTCGTCCTCTGTGAATAATGCAATAAATTAATTAAAAATAAATATTTTAAAAACATTTTTTCTTATTTTGACAGCAACATGAATGGATCGACTGAGAAGGGACTAAGAATCACATAGAATACCAACTTTAAATTGCAGTATAATGCTAGTGTGTTTTGTTTGGTAAGTATTGGAGAACCATGGACACTATGAGGCATTCTATTGGGGATGATGATGATAAAAAGAATGATGTAAGTGCGTGTGCCTTGTGGTGGGGCTAAGAGAGTTCATAACTATTGACTATGAGACTATTGAGTACTTTAGAAAGATCTTCTAGCTTCCATCCATCTGTTCATCACAGCCCACAAAAGTCCACTGTTGAATTAAATATATTAAATAATAAATTACATAATTATTAACTATCTTATTATACCGCTTCAGAAGCAATAGAGGGTGATTTGCGAGTGGGTGCTTGGTTTTTTCGCCTCATCGACCCTAAACATCTCAACTTCGGTTTCATATACTTCCTCTGGGTTGCCTCATATAGAGCAGCCACAGTTTATTTTTATTATTTTGAGTTGTGACGTTAAATAAAAACCCTTCCTAAGACAGAAAAGATCCTTGTCCAGCAGTGGACTCGTAAGAATGATGAAAACTGTTAATGCCTTCACGCCTGTTTACGAGTATGCCATACACATACAAAGCAAATTACATACCAAGTCTGGCCACCAGTTGCAACACGATGCTGTCTCCGGCGATAGCCCATCGCACTTCAAACGCCAGCTCGTCGTGCAGCACCTCGCAATTCAGTTTTGACTGTAACAAAAATTATATTGAAATTGATATATTTAAATTTTATAAAGTCAAATTCGAATTATTCTATTCAAAACTTTCAACTCGCCCTGATTTCGCGTGAAATACATAGTGTTTTCGGAATTAATTAGTTTTGTAAATAAACAAGTTAAAGTTCTCGAACATTCATCTAATACAAGTGCGATTTCGTTACAATCAAGAAATAAGCCTACATGTAACAATTACAAAAGCAACAATAATAACTACAATAAAAGTATATCAAAAACAGTTTTAAATACTAATGTGTCAAATTATAATAAAAATAAATTTATTTGTGCGCATTGCAATCAAAATCATATGATTTACAGGTGCGATCAATTTCGTAAATTGACCGTAGATAGAAGGATTGACCGTGTCAATACTTTAAAATTGTGTCATAATTGCCTAAAAGGAAATCATGATACTTCAACTTGTAAAAGTGAGATGTCTTGTGGTGTATGTGCGTCATCACATCATTATCTATTGCATAGGGAGCCTGTGCGCGACGCGGTCTTGCCAACATCCACTAGTTTAATGAGCGCTGACTCGCAAGCGCAACAAGTACTCGTTTCGTCTCAGACTACGAGCGACTCGGAGCATTATACGTTAGATACGCTTCATTACAACGACGTTCACTCGAATTACGGTGTCGTATTAGGAACGGCGCGTGTATTAGCAAATGATAGTAGCGGTCAGTATCAATACTGCCGTGCAGTTATTGACTCGAGCTCAGAGCTCATTTATTACAACTGAGTGCGCTCAACGTTTGGGCTTACCTCGGAAAAAATGTTCGTTTAACATTTATGGCCTTGGTGGAGAGGCAGTAAAAAATCATGGAATGATTTCATGCACATTAAGGTCCCTACACACTGACTTGCCTAGTTTTAGAGTGAACATGGTCATAGTGACTAAGGTATCTGCCGATATGCCTAACGTTCGATTCCCCTCGGACGTTATTAATAAATATAAGAATTTTAATTTAGCTGATCCGATGTTTTATAAGCGCTCACGTATTGATATATTGTTGGGCAATGATATAGTTTCAGAACTTATTTATGATAAACCTTATATTATTTCATCGGATATACCAAGCGTGATCGATACCGCTTTCGGGTTTGTTGTAAGTGGTAAACTTTATTGCAATGAAAAGGACAATTTAAGAAACTATAATTTATCAGTCTCGTTTGATGAACAAGAGTCTTTAGATCAAACGTTGCGTAAGTTTTGGGAAGTCGAAGAATTGCCCAGCAAGCCTTCGATAAATCCTTTAGAACAATTAGCAGAAGATATTTTCGTGGCTCGTTCTAGCCGCACTGAGGACGGTAGCTATTCAGTGCCGTTACCATTCATACCAGACCCGCCTCCGTTGGGCGCTTCAAGGGCTGCAGCCGAGCGACGACTCTTGTTCACAGAGCGCAAGTTGAATCGTTTACCTTTATTACGGCAGGCCTATTCAGAGTTCATGTGCGAATATGAACATCTAGGGCATATGGAGCTTTATACGGGTGACACTCCGAGTAAATATGTGATACCACATCATAGTGTACTTAAGCCCAGTAGTTCCAGCACTCCTGTGCGAGTGGTGTTCGATGCCTCGGCAAAAACGTCCACGAATGTTTCGCTTAATGATATTCTACTAACCGGGCCTAATCTGTATCGAGATATTGGGGCTATAATATTGAATTTTAGGTTGTTTGAATATTGTTTGATTTGCGACGTATGCAAAATGTATCGTGCAATCAAACTGAATCCGTCGGATAGATGTTATCAACATATTTTATATCGTCACTCGCCTAATGATACCATCAACGTATATGAATTAAAGACAGTAACTTACGGCTTAAGTTGCTCGCCGTTTTTAGCTATACGCACACTTTTGCAATTAGCCCATGATGAGGGAGAACACTACCCGCTCGCTGCAACGGTTGTGCGCGAGGGCGTGTACATGGATGATATTCTATATTCTTGTAGTTCCTTGTCACAGGTATCTCAGTTACAAGATGAACTTATAGCGATGTTTAATTCCGGCGGCTTTATACTTAAGAGATGGGCGAGTAATAGCGGAAAGGTCTTAGAACGCGTTCCGTTAGAAAACCGAGAGTGTCCTGTAACATTCCTGAAAGATGGTAACGAATATTCAGTCAAAGTGCTAGGTCTGAAGTGGTTCCCTTTGACTGACTGTTTTTATTTCGCAGTAGATAAGACTGACAAAGTAACAACTAAACGTTCTGTTTTGAAATTATTAGCTTCTATTTACGACCCCGTAGGTTTTATTTCGCCGTGCATTTTCATCGCGAAAGAAATAATGCAAGATTTATGGAAGCTGGGCATAGGATGGGATGAGCAACTGCCAACTGACGTAACTAAGCGCTGGCTTAATCACGTTGATGATCTCCCGCGACTGACGGAAATTAAGATAAATAGACACATGCTGTTACCAGAACAGTCTGAATGTGAACTAGTCGCCTTTTGCGATGCAAGTTCTCGCGGTTACGCTAGTTGTGTATATGTGATCAGTCGTAATGACAGAGGTCAGACTAAAGTACGCTTGGTGATAGCAAAATCTAAAGTAGCCCCCGTCAAACCCTTAACTATCCCGAGGTTGGAATTGATGGCGTCAGTTTTGTTAAGCAGATTAATTAAATATGTCCGTGACATTTTAACTCGTGTAAAAATTAATCGTATCACTGCGTTAACCGATTCGACTATCGTATTGGCGTGGCTTCAAACAGAAGCTTACAAATTAAAGCCGTTTGTTAGTAACCGTGTTACTCAGGTATGCGAAGTGTTACCTCCGCACTTTTGGCGTCACGTTAGTAGCGAGTGCAATATGGCAGACATCTGCTCGCGCGGAGCGTCTCCGTCACAGCTCTTGGAATGCAAAGAGCAGTGGCTAAATGGCCCATCTTGGTTGTATGATGACTACTCGCAGTGGCCAATTAGAACATTTATCAACCAAGATGAAAGTAATACACCTGAAATAAAATCAAATTATTCATTAGGTTCTGTCAATTTAATCACTAATGAAAATAATTTAATAGAGGAATCTAAGTTAGAGTTCTGTGACCGAATTTTTTCCCATTTCTCTTCTTATTATAAACTGCAACGTACGTTTGCTCGAATATTGAGATGGTTCCGATTTAAATCCGGTCACTCTAAGCAATCCATACTGACGACTGACGAATTGAATACCGCTCAAGACGTCTTAATTAAACTAGTACAGCGTGCATACTTTGCAAATGAAATAAATAGTTTGTCAAAGGGCACAAAGTACATTCCGTCGTTGAGAAAATTATCTCCGTTTATTGACGATCGCGGATACCTCAGGGTGGGGGGTCGAATAAATTATTCAGTTTTACCTTATAACGCGAAACATCCCCGTTTATTACCTAAAAATAGTAGATTTACACAACTACTTATTGAATATTTACATAAAAAATATTTACACGTAGGCCCACGCACCTTACAAAACATTATTAATCAAAACTTTTGGATCTTAGCATCCCGTCGCATTATTCGGTCAGTTTTGTCCAAATGCAAAACTTGTTTTAAACACAATCCCGTGCTCTTGCAGCCTGAGATGGCACCTTTGCCAGCAGCTCGATTGATACCTAATAAAGTTTTTGAGCATGTAGGGGTAGACCTCGGTGGTCCGTTTTTTACAAAAGAAAGTTTACGACGAAACGCTGGGATTAAACGATCATATTTAGCATTATTTATTTGTTACTCGACAAAAGCTGTACACCTCGAGGTCTTATCGTCGTTGTCATCGGAGTGTTTCCTCGCGTGTTTAGACAGATTTATAGCGCGACGAGGTGTGTGCTCTTTTCTTTACTCGGATTGCGGTACTAATTTTATCGCGGCTAGTAAGCATTTAACCGAAATACAAAGGTTTGTGTTCGAGCAAAAAGGTAATATATTAGAGGGTTGCTCAAAGCGACAAATTATATGGAAATTTAATCCCCCCAGCGCACCACATATGGGTGGGCTCTGGGAAGCCGGAATTAAATCCGCCAAGTACCTCTTAGCGCGAGCCGTCGGAGAAAAAGGTTTGACGTTCGAGGAACTCACCACAGTGTTTTGTAAAGTAGAAGCAATTCTCAACTCGCGGCCGCTCTGCCCGTTACCAGCTAGTGATAACCCGAATGAATTTAATGTACTGACAGCGGGACACTTTCTAATAGGAAAAGCGTTAACGGCGGTACCTGAGTATAATGTAGAAGACATAACGATGAATCGATTGTCACGTTGGCAATATATTCAAAAATGTTCACAAATGTTTTGGCGTAGATGGAGTCGTGAATATTTAAATACGCTACAACAGAAAGCAAAGTGGTATTCGGATAGATCTAACATTAAAATAGGTGATTTGTAATTATAAAAACTGATAACATACCGCCGTGCAATTGGCCTTTGGGTAGAATAGAGGCTCTTCACCCCGGCCCAGATGGGATTGTTCGTTGTATAACGCTTCGTACCCAAAAGAGTACTTTACAGAGACCAGTTAATAAACTGAGTCCTCTTCCTTACGCAAATTAGCTTACTTGTATTAATAACCTTCTCGTTGAGACCATTCTGTGTCTCAGCGTTATCTTGATAGAGATTAAGTTAGATTAAGTTATAATTTTATCTTATTTTTTGGAGAAACCATCAAGATGGTTTCGGTGGGGGGTGTGTTCAGTAATAAACCGCAACTCGCAGATTTTATACCAAGGCACAATGATCTACAACGATCTGAGGGCCGGTGATAACCTGTAGCAACGTTGTGACGCATAACGCGCTGTTATAATCTGTGCGGACAAGAAAGGAATAAAAAGGAGGGTACGACGCGTAAGAAGATCACTATTAACCTATATCTCTTTGTGTTAACGTGGAGTGAATATATCTCTTCAAAAACTCTCAAAATAAGGACTACTCTAGAGTGTACCGTGTACAATCTGATTACTAGTGTATTCTACCGTGTAGAAGAAGCCACCAGGAGCTGTCAACGTTTGCCGATCTTGGGAAGCTGGCTAGTAAGACCGTGAGTAGTTTTTATTGTTTTCTTGGTGTAATTTTGTGATTGCGGTAACTGAACGTTTCAGGGGATATTGAATCAATACAGTCCACTATATAACCTAAACTTAATTCCCAAGCCGCCACAAAATATAATAATATTTATTTATTAGTTGCCAGCCATATAGACATAAAGTACGATCCTGAGCCACATTCACCTTTCAACTCCCTGCTTAATCATGTGGTCACTTCATTAGTTTCATGTCAATAAATAAGCACAATGAATATATTATGATATAATATTGTTTGGACAAATTTAACTCATCTACGTAGCGTTCAAGAAATTACGAAATATCTTCAATTAAATTATACCCTAAAACTTAAAAACAAGATTGTGCAACCAGTGCGTATTGACAGTGATGATATATGGATCTGAAACATTTGAAGATTCAGAAGTGGCAATCAAAAAGCTCAAAGAAGTGACAACCGATGGTGAAAAAAGGTTCTCGAGTGGCAACTTGTATCGGTAAACGAAAAGTAGGGTGGCCCCCTACTAGATGGAGCGACGACTTGGTAAGACACGCAGGAAATCGATGGATGCAGGACCGTGCTTTGTGGCATTCCTTGGGAGAGACCTATGCTATAATACTATAATACAAACACAATAGAATGGCTGCCAACCTTATTTTGTAGGAGAATCGAGAATCAATGTCGCCGGAGCACATATACTCATACGCATATCACATGCAGTTACGCCGTATTATCACTACTAGAAACCCAATTTGCTCATTGGTCATACAAATTTCAATAAATAGATTTTACAAATGCATTTTAATATTGCTAACAACCAGACTTTACTCCAAAACTAATATAAAAAGTATTTACTTTTGTATTTGTGTTGTTTGTGTATTTACATATATATTTTATTTTTATATTATATTTTATTTTCAATGTAACCGCGTTCATAGTCTTAACACTATCCTAAGGTTTATTGGCAGAGAATAAATACTTTTAGCATTAAGTCCGCCTTTTGATCTTGTACTATTTTGTAAGGAACAATAAATAACGATTTCTTACATTTACGCGAACACTTCACATTAAATAAAACTATTTATGTGGATTATATCACATTTAATTAAGTTATTTTTGATTCCCAACGTTTCGGGTACTTTAGAGCACTTTACAGTATATATTTATACTTGGTAGAGCCACGCAGTATCTATGTTATGGTTGTAGCACGAATGAGTAGCTCGGCCAGGGTAGGAAATCGCTCTCACAGAACACCAGCGTAAAATAGCAGCTTATAGCTACTTTGTTTCTTATGTTGAGTGTAGAGAACCGAATTTCTTTTTACTGGAAACGAGGTATTCCATCTGAGTCCTCAGGGGCGACACTACGATGTATCTGCATTTTGATTCTTATTCGAAGATAAATTTAGATGTCTATATTTCACAGTATCCATTTGCCATACAGGTGGACCGTGTACTTGTTCGTCGCTCTTATTTTTTTAATATATAAATAATTTTAGCTTCAAAAATGGTCACGTAAATTCTAAATACCCGAAATGATTTCATAGCTATATGTATTAACATTTTTTAGTTATGGCGTAGTGACGTCTCAAGGCGAGAATGAGCCGGGCCATCAATAACCACCTAATTGAACCAATCTATCATTTACGCGTCTTAACTTTAACATTAATTAGCAGTGATCGAACACGTACATACGTAATCAGAAGCCTTAGATTCCGTTCTGAAAATCATGTCAATATAAAGGTATATAGTATAATTACCGGTCTTAGTTTTTCTTATTAAATCAAAGTTTTAAAACCTTTAAGTAGATACTCTAGGTGCTACTTTCTAAGTGTTATTCAACGGAAAGTCTAAACTTAAACATATAAGCAAGATATTTAGGTAGAGGTTGTAGATAGCAACCGTTGTTCTTAAAATATGGCTGCTGTATGTGTTTTAGCAACCACATATTTGTCACTATACATATACACACACATTTATATGTATATGTAATAATAATGTCCTCCAGACCGAATTTCGACCACGGCGGCCTGCCTCAACGGAGACTAGCCATCGGCGCAGGACAGGATTATAGTGGCCAAGTGTATGCGCAAGCACAGGTGCACTCTCTATTCCCTCACTCTCATAATGCGATGGGACAGTAAACCGACACGACTGGAGAGAGATCAGACGCAGGACCAACGGCTTTACGTGCTTTCCGAGGCACGGGTGTGAGACAACGCCAACTTCCTGACTCCGGGCAACTACTGAGAATTTCAATTTCTTGACGGAAAAACTTCATAATTAATTTTTGGCCCGACCTGGGATTTGAACCCAGGACCTCATGATTAGCAGTCGCACTACTACAACCACTAGACCAACGAAGCAGTTATGTATATATATATATATATATATATACATATATATATATATATATATATATATATATATATATATATATATATATATATATATATATATATATATATATATATATATATATATATATATATATATATATATATGGTCACGGACTAGCGATATTCTAGGTACTTATAATTCAGCTATTTTAATACAAAAATACACTACACACTGAGGACTAATTCCCTCCTCCTTCCCCCTCCCTATGTGGCGGCTATTTTATTTTTTTCTAGACATTCTCTACGTGTTTACAAAAATATTCATGTCTCTCAAGGTTTTGGTCTTACTGCGATAAAAATTGGCTCATTTGAAGGCAATCAATATTGTCTCTTGTTTCCGTTGCCAAAAAAATTGTTAACATACTCATAACTTTAAAGAAAAAATTTTTACTTCAAATAAATATCAAAAAATTATGCTAATCGGGGAATTATTGTAAATTACTGCAAAAACAACCACGTTTACACTTTTTATTTTTTTACTAGATCGACAGATTTTGTGTTAAACTACAATAAAACATAAAATTTACAGCTCTGTGTTTATTATTTTAAAAATTATTGTTTGTATATATATATATATATATATATATATATATATATATATATATATATATATATATATATATATACAAATATATATATAGTTTGTATTTATATATATATATATATATAATATGTAACGTAATTAACGCACACCCTCAGACACCCCAATTAGTATATTATGTTATAATCATAATACATACACTGAATTTTAATTAAACATTTTTATGCACTAAATATTTATTAAATTAGTTATACTAATTCCGGAAGAATGTTGTGGTCACAGTACATATCCACGACCGCAAAGACTTTAACGTGCTTGAAATAAAGTTCAGTTTTCTTTATTTTTATTGAATTACAGAATTAGTAATAATACAAATAAAACTGCACTCTTTAAAGTCTTATTGCCTTAAGTTACGGTCCATTTCAGTTTGTTTTGACTGTACAGATCTATTGTGACTGTAATTTACGTAGTTTTAATTATTTTTGGGATAAAAATTACCTATATTAAAAATGATAGGAATCGATTCAGTAAACGATTCTGAACAAACTACTTTCTCAAAGTGCGTTAATTATGTTACATGTTGTAAATATATATATATATATATATATATATATATATATATATATATATATATATATATATATATATATATATATATATATATATATATATATATATATATGTATATTTAAATATATTATTGCATATAGTTCACCTGTCGGTAAGTGGAAATTGAAAAATCTTAATCTATCGTCTATTAAGAACCAAAATGCAGACGTGTTGTTACCCTTGAGAACTAAGATAGAATACCTCCTCACCAGTTAAAATGTGTTCTGTTCTCTACACTCCACTAGCATTTTTAAGCTGGTAATCTATGCATGGTATTTCCGCGGTCGAGTTAACCCATTCGTGCTACAACCATAATATAGCTGCAGCGTGGCGCTACCTTGTGCAAGGATCGAACCGAATACGAATACGAACGAATGGTTCGTAACCATAACGCTAAAAAGAAACACGTGGCTAATGTAGTAGCGAGTAGACATAATTCGACTAACAAGTTAGTACAACTTTGGTAAGAAGTTAATAAGTCAATTTCATTTGGAATCTGCCAACACTTTTTATACATAAGGGTGACGAACAAGCACACAGTCCACGTGCTGGTAAGAGGATAATATGGCCCCAAGATACCAACATGTAGCTAAACGTAGTCATCTCTAAGGACGAATGCCTCGTCACCAGTCAAATTGGTTTCTGCGTTCACCATGCGAAATACAGCAAAATTAGCTTCTATTAATCGCTCATATTCAGTGAGAGCGTTTTCCTTACCCGGGGAGCAAACTCATCCGTGCTGCAACCTTAATAAAGATGCTGCATAGCTTTACCACGTGAGAACACAACCACAAAACACTGCAGCAATCCTACTGAATTTGTTAAAAAATTAGGTACTCAGTAGTTATTTTTAATTAAAAAGTTATTTTTATTTTACACACCGGAAACCGAGAAAAGACGCGCGATTTGCTTTCACAGAAGACTAGCGTAAAATAGCAGTTTAATATTGTTATGTTTCCTATATTGATTGTAAAGAACCAGAGACCCTTTTTACTAGAAACGAGGCATTCCATCTTAGATCTCAGGGAGGATAACACATATGCATTTTGATTCTTAATCTTTTTTTTTTATTTATTATCAAATAAAAAATTATAAAAATTTGCTATGTGACACAGCGAAAAACCACGCAGGTTTGTGTTGTGTGCCGTTCCGTCTACATTTATATATATAATACAATTTATTACAAAAATGGGGATAACAGCTAATATTTGTTAAGGTAAAAACATTTTAATTTATATTTTATGTTATCTTTGGTAAGTTCATTTCTAAATATGTTATCCAGACCATTTATTAGGCGAGGTATTATGTATGCGCTGATGCGCTCACCATATTTATTTTTGGCTGGTATTGTTATTAATTTTTTTTGTGTTACTTTGCGGGTCTGAATTTTGTTTGAAACTGTATGCTGTATACCTAAATTAAAGAATTGTTCCTTTAACAATTGATATTGGACTTTATCATGGATATTGAGTACCTTACAGAATTTAAATATAAAATTTTCATTTGTTTTTGCCTCAAGTTTAATTTTTATAGGTACAATCGCATTTAAAATCCTAAGTTGTAGTTTATTAATGTACTGTAGGTGTGATTTGTCTGTTCGTCCGTAGCTGCTTAGCCCATAAGTTATGACTGAATCAGCAAGAGCGTTATATAGTATCATTTTGACTCGAAAGTTTAATCGCTTCCTAATTATAAACATGTTTGCCAAAAATGCTCTAAGCTTATCACATACATGATTTATATGTACGTGCCAATTGAACTTATGATCTATTATTAAGCCTAAATATTTATGCGAAGTTACTAATTCAATCGTGGAACACTTACAATTAAGTTGAGGTTGGTGGAGGCAATTATGATCATGTGCGATGATTTTATGTTTCAATATGCTAGGAGATTTTAAGTTTGGTGAGTGTATATGGACTAATTTGGTCTTTTGAGAATTTAATATCAAACCGCTATCGTGGCACCATTTATTTAATATATCAAAATCATCCTGTAACAGAGACAGGGCATTATTTACATCCTTAGCAGCCACAAGCATACACGTATCATCGGCGTATTGATAGTAAGTACAATGTTTAAAGATCTTATTCATGTCATTGACATAGGCTATAAAGTGCAAAGGTCCAAGTACGGAACCTTGAGCTGTGCCTCCAGTTACTTTGACTGCTGTGCTGTAGCTATCACAAATCCTAACACGGTAGCTTCTATTAGTCTAATAGTTTTTACACCAATTTAAAAGTGGTCCACGAATACCTGTATTATCTAACTTCCTAATCAGCTTATTATGATCTAAAGTATCAAAGGCACGAGAAAAATCAATAAATAAGGCTAGAACATGTAATTTCCGGTTCATCCATGAATTAACTTGATCTGTGAATTCCGATAATAGCATTTCAGTGTTCTTACCAGGCCTGAAACCGAATTGGCTAGAGCTTAAAATATTACTTTTTTGATAGAACTCATGTATTTGATTACATATATATTTTTCCACTATTTTATCGATTGATGATGTTAAAGTAATTGGTCTATAGTTATTTATGTCATCAAACCTACCTTTTTTATGGACTGGTCTAACACAGCCCACCTTAAGTTCATCGGGGTACATTTCTGTTTTTATGCAGGTATTTATAAATTTAGCTAAGGGTTTTGAAATAATATTGACAATACCCTTGATATCTCTCATTCTGATACAATCAAATCCTGGAGCTTTATCAGTACTTAGCTTATTGATTAATTTAGCTACACTATTTACAATAACTACAATTATTTACATTGACTGGTAGATTGTTTTGATCATATTTTAATATATTTATGTTGCAATTTGGCAAAATATCTTTCACGGCAGTGTCAAAATTATTTGCAAAATTTTCTGCAATACGTATTGGTAAAAGATTTACTGATTTAAAGGCATTTAATATAACCTCATCTATTGATTTTACAATCCTACCAGCGATATCGTTCAAAATTTGCCATAATTTTCTTGAGTTAGCAAAATTTTTAATTATTTTATTTTTATAATAAAAATTTCTGTAACAATCAGTTACCTTGTTTGCCTTATTTCTCATTTTATTGTATTCTAATCTTAATAGTATGTTATTTTGGTCTTTCTTCCATTTATTAAATAGCTCATCACGTTTATCACTCAAATTAATAATTTTTTTATTAATCCATGGCGCCTGTCGATACGATTCTGAGTTTTTGTTAATAGTTCTCGTTGCCCTAGAATATGCATTACTAAAAGTGTCTTTGATGAAAGTGTACATTTGTTGCGATGATTGCAAGCCATCAATATGAGACCATTCCGCCGCACATAATTCCTCGCATAATATTACAGGGTCATATATAGGTATTTGTTTACTTGCGACACAGTTACGTTTTTTTGATTCATGAATACTGCATAACGCAACCACGGTCAAGCGATGATCCGCCAGTACAGTATCGACCGCGGCCGAGCAAGGATCTGTTGTGTGGGAGTGCACAAAGATGTGGTCAATGCAAGATTGTGTAGTTGAGTTTACTCTTCTTTCAATACGTGTATAATCGGTAATACCACACTTCAGTCCCCGCTCTGCCAGCAGGTTTAAGTACTTATCTCTAATATTTGATGGTAATTTTAGGTCTATGTTCATATCTCCAGCGACTACAACATTAACAAAGTGCTGTAGGTTATTTAATAATATTGTAATTTTATTTATAAACAGCTGTTTATTATA
The DNA here is from genome assembly GCA_036936625.1 of Parnassius smintheus behrii. Classification (NCBI taxonomy): domain Eukaryota; kingdom Metazoa; phylum Arthropoda; class Insecta; order Lepidoptera; family Papilionidae; genus Parnassius; species Parnassius smintheus. Next base: position 42,500,627 of record JAUPFT010000026.1, read on the forward strand.
GGACGGGTGTCTGTAGATAGCACACAAGGCGATTACTTTATTACACGGTGTTTTAACAGAACCTATTATCGACTCGAATGTATGTGAACTATAGTCCAGCTGCGTGAATTTTAAATAGTTTCTTACATATACAATAATACCTCCGCCTTTTCTATTCTTACGAAGTTGTGAGTACATTTTATAGCCAGGAATATTATACAAATGACAAATGTTCTGTGCTATAGCCACTTCGGTCAATATTATTATATCAATGGGATATAAACTTATTTCAATTTGATGCAACAATTTAGAGTAATTTTTAATCATGGAACGTATATTGACATGAATACATAAGAGGTTAATGTGACACTATGGAAGTTTTTTGATAAAACTATTACAATTTATGCAGTCAAAATATTCAGTTATTTCGGATGAGTACGTAATATTATTATTTTCCATCACTATTAAGTGTAAGTAAAAAGTATTGTATTTCAGTTAATTTATATGTGACGTAAATATAGTAAATAAATAAAGGCCCACCAACTTATGACTTGTTAGGTAGGCACTTTATTTAGTTAATGATATAATTTCAGACATCGATCTAATCAAATGCACTTTACTTGCCTTTGTTTTCCTTGCAAAAATTTTACCATTTTTACACCATACAAATTCAAATGTTGAACGCAGATTTTTCTTTGCATTATACAATAACATTTTGCTATGCGGAGTAAGTGCTTCACGAACAAAAATAGGATTCTTAGCCATTTCGTGTAATGCGTTAGGTACAATGTCGCCAACTGTAGGAGTCACCTGCTTAGCCGCTGAAATCCATTGTTCGCGGGATTCGGTAGTTTTTAATTCCACCAGGAGAGAACACGGATGATCCTTACGAATCGGCATACTACGCGTGGAATTTACGGCTTCGAATGCAACCTTAAGCTTATTGGCAACTGATTTTATAGTGTCCTGAGGTTTCTGTAAAGCCACTTCAGGAAGCCCCGATATTTCCAAGGAATGCGAAAGAGCTTTTTGTTCCATTTCCTGCATTTGGATCTCGACACAAGACACTCGTAGTTCCAGGTTCTTATTTTTATTTAAAAGTTCGGTATTTTTGTTTTCAGGCGCTTTAATTCTGCAATCCTGACTTTTGACACATTCTTCCATATTTGATATTTGCTCGCCAAGGAAATTTACCGATATTTCGAATTCTCTTTTGAAGTCTTCGAATTCTTTCTTAAAAATTTTTTTCACCTCAGATGTTATCTGATGAAGTAATTTGGAGCTGACGTCCTTGCTGAGGGATGGCACCGTTTCTTCTTCCTCGTTTTCAGATTCGTCAATAGAAACAAATGCTGACGATCTGCGAGACGCATTGCATAAGCATTCCGCGCAGCTCCACTCGAGACCAGGAGTGTTACGAAGAGTCGCCAGCTGTTTGTTAGACAACTTCGCACATTCGTGGGTAGCGTGGACACTTTTCTCACACCTACTACACACTATTCCGAGAACTTTTTTCGTTATATTTTTATTACAAGTCGAACATTTAGTTATACCCATATTGTAAGGTAGTTACGCGTAACGCAATACACCGTGCGTACAGCGTTAGCCGATGGAATGAATCGAAGATAGAGAAGAGGAGAGACCTCTTATAGTAGTCACTGCAGCTATATTATGGTTGTAGCACGAATGGGTCGGCTCAACCAGGGTAGGAGCACGCTCTCATAGAATACCTTCGTAAATAGCAGCTTAATGTTTCTGTGCCTCGTATGGTGAGTGTAGAGAACCAGACACCCTTTTTTACTGGAAACGAGGCATTCCATCTTAGTCCTCAGGGATGACAACGCATCTGAATTTGATTCTTAATTGAGGATAAGTGTAGATATCTGTACGTCGAAGTATTCATTTACCATCAGGTGGACTATGTGCTCGTTTGTTGCTCGTATTGTATTAAAAGAAAATAGGTACATTTTCACGTTTATTATGTTTTAATAGTTGTGTAATAATATTTTGTGCATGTTATTCCATTTTTAACCAGCTTCAAAAAGGAGTAAGTACTCACTTCGACTGTATTTTTAATGTGTGATACCTCAGAGCTTTTTGCTATGTGAACCGATTAAGATGATTCTTTTTTTATTTGATAGCTGGTGCTTCTAATGTGGTCTCATATAAATTGATCAAGATTTGACTAGTAGTTTTGAGTTAACCTTAAATTTAATTGACTTCGACTTCATTGATGATCTTCTCTTTTTGTTTATACTGGTTGAAGTCGGTTCTACAAAATTTTAATTTTACCACTTGTTTCTGTTTTATGAAGCAACAAAGTTTTGAAATCATCAATATAATATCATTTTAGTGTTTATTGTTCAAAAATCAAGCATGGTCGATTATAAGTAATTTTATCATCATGTAAGGTTTTAAAGTAAATTAAAAAAAGCGTGAAACTTGGCAAGCTTTATTACCCATTAGCTAATACGACGATACATAATTAGTTACATTAACAAAAAAATAAAAAATACGAGTAATAAAATTAAACTGTTTAACAGAACTGGACTTCGGTCAACTAAACATGTACAAGAGTATTTTCCAAAATAAAGTACTATATCACAGCTAGGAACTTTGTACTGAGTATTACATATCACATTACAATTGACGAATACGAACACAAATATTTTAAACTTTTATTCATTAAGCCACTGATCAGTTGAAACGCATGTCCTATAGCAAATTACATTCTATGTTCATTTTAACTTTTTAGAAGCTAAATATAATCTTAATATTACTGAACACCTGGCGCCACAGTACTCTTGTACTAGCATCAAGCACTATCTTAAACGAAGTACTTTTAAATAAAAACAAAACTTTAGAACAAATAACTCCTAATTTCACATATTTGAGTACGTAACAAAATGTACGATGTAACGACGGTTAAAACTTAAAACACGAATTTAGCAACAACAATGGGGTCATAGACGATAAGGGATCAAATGTAATTGTGTTGCAAGAAAATTATCTGTAGTTCACTCAACTGTATATGTTCACAACTCGAGGTCATCAAACAGTCCTCAAGTGAGAGGACGACTTAGAAGGGCATCCGTGGACACACCTAAGTTACTCTGTTTATCGACACATGAAACTAGCTAATGAATTTGACGTAACATGACGAAATTTGTTATTGATAGATGGATCTCGAGATGTTCTCTCGATTCTAATGGTACTCGATTCGTGTGAAGAGCCTATAACGAAATGGTTGCAAAATTATTGCGCGGCGATGAGTCGAGGACTTGCATCGTTGCACAAACGTTCATCGACCGCCTTTCACTGTAACCGTGACCCTGTAACTGGGTCAAGGTCAATGCTCCTTTGGATCGTCACATCGCCAGGAACGTGGTGGTTTTGAGATTGACCATCGTTCGTATATTGCAAGAAACGATACTTATAAGGCTCTTGTTGTCGAAGCTCAAGCTGACGATAGTGCTCTTTTTGAATTTCCTGTTCATAAGCCCTTCGTTGTTGTTCGTACAGTTCTTGTTGACGTAATAACTCTTGATTTTGTCTATTCAACAACTGTTCCTGATAGTAATAGTCATCAGTCGATTGAGTTTGTGACTGATATTGAGGCTCATTTTTCTGTTGTCCAAAAAAAGCATCTTGTTGATTAGAATAACCCTCTTCTTGAGGCTTCCGTTCTTTATGCATTTCATTCTTTTGGTGGTATTTCTCCCTAGAATTTTGTATATTTTGGTTTGTAACTAGTTGATCAGAAGAGGGCAAGGAGGTATCAGCTCTGCGATGTTGCGAATGTGAGCCAGCTTGTTCGAGAAGTGCCACGAGTGGACCGGCTCCAAGGCGCGAGGGACGGTATGTGGTTGCGTCAAGGCGAGCGATGGGCTTGAACTTGCGGGGTGAAGTGGGTCGAGCTTCAGACGTAGGGGGTGCAGCGCCACCAACCAGGGCTTTGTTGCGACTCTGCAACAGTAAACCTGCGCTCAGCGTCTCGACGGGCGAAACTTAGTCCACTAGTTAATTATGCAGGTGAATAAAAATTTAAAGCCGATGTTAAACAAGGTTTTCAGGGCGTGATCAGATGAAGATGAGTAATGAACTTGATTAGAATAGCAGGAAACAACGATCAAAAACTTCTGTTGATCACACTGACGTATCGTCTGTCCATTGGTTAACCATGATGAAAATAGGATTATGATATTGTGTTCTTTGTATCATCCTAAGCATTGATTCAAGCACCTCTCGAAATATAAGCCGGTTTAGCAGAGCGCTATTTTTATAAAATTGAAATGACAAGCAATCTTACAATCCACCTGATGTTAATCAAGACTATTGACCCCGCAACCAATTTTAATCAAAGAAGACTGCACATGTGTTGTCTGTAATGATACTAACTCTCTATACCTTTCAGACTAGAACATAGCAGGTATTACTGCTTGGTGGAAGAAACATACGACAGCTATGCTTCGAATAGTTTGTAATACTTCTTATTAGATAGCTTTTGATTGGTAAATGAGTACAAGACTAATGCATTACTGTCAAAACATGAATTATAAGCTGGATAAAGATTAGCCTCGTCGTGAAGGTGAAGCGATATTTTACGATACTGAATTGTAAAGATCTCTAGTCTATAATACGAACCTCCATCACGAAATTGCATTGAGGCAATGCATTTATTACAACATATGAATTAAAAGTAGATCTAGTGTTTAATAGCCACATCACGCATTTCAAATTATATTTTCATTATTATAACTTAATGCTTTACACCATTATGATGTTTTGATTAAATTCGATAACAAATTCTAGAAAACATAAAAGTGAAGTAATAAAGATATATGTATCTGCGTAAGCTAAGCTGCGAAGAGTACGCGCAGGCACAGGCGCACTCTCTTTTCCCTCACTCTCATAGTCCCACGGGACGGTAGTCCGACATGACCGGAGAGAGATCGGGCGCAAGACCGACGGCTTTACATGCTTTCCAAAGCACGAGTGTAAAACATCTTCAGCTTTCTAATTCCATACTGCTACTGAGATTTTCTTGACAGAAAAATTCAATAAATAATTTTGTTCCGACCCTGGTTTCGAATCCAGGGCCTGCATAATTAGCAAACGCATTTATGACCACAAGACCAAGGAGGCAGTCAAAAAATCAATCTTAACAAGAAATGGATGCATGAAAGTCTTTTCTAATGGCTATACCAGTTGGAGCTCAATCTCTAAAACAAAGTTATTTATTTATTTTTAATTGTGAGAGATGTTTACCATGTAGCGGCAATGTAAGAATATCCAGCACTGCTTATCCTCCCGTGGGAGTCGTAAGGGGCGACAGAGAAGAGAAACAAATTAGAAGATCGGCGGCAGCGTCTTCCAAATAACGACTAAAAAACCTGCGGTTGCCAACACGCTTGCACACCATAGCAACTGTGGCAAATAGCATTCCTTTGTGGCAATCTATGGGGGAGGCCTGTGTTCAGCAGTCGACTTCAACAGGCACCGAGGCTGTAAGAATAATGATAAGAGATGTGATTACTGTTTCATCGTATATCTCATGATTATTAATGTTGGAAGAATATTGACTTTTTTCATCTGAGTGACCTAATTCGACGGCCATGTCATTTTTTTTCTTTCTGTCAATGGCTGTTAATGGCTATTCTTTCTTTGGCTGTTATCTACCCCATTTCTTTAGATTCACTAATACTTTAGTGACTTTTTAGTAATTTAATTATTACATAACGCTTATACTTATACGCTTCGCAATAAGCTCTAAGCTCTCTGAAGTCGATGCAGACACAGAGAGATGTATTTGTTTGTGTGTGTGTGTGTGTGTGTGTGTGTGTCACTCCAGTCGCGCGTCGCCGCTGACACACACATTTTGTTTAATTTAAAACATATTGGTTTTCCAATATGTTTTAAATTACACAGCGCTTTTGCGCGGCGGACTTGCAAATTATATGAGTACTGTGTCCAATAGCGAAACTTAATTAGATTTTTTTTAAATAATAAGGTAATAAGCGGGCACTCAATCCACCTGATGATAAGTGGATGCTGTGGCCCATAGAAAATGTTGAGAAGACGGTTACTCTTTTAATTCTACCTGTGAAAACTAGTAATTGACTTTCTTTCTCTTATTTTTTTGTTACATATATTACTACTAATATTTGGTGTAATGGAGTCTCATACGCGGCCACACGGGAAGCACTCAAAATACTGCTGTGAAAATTCGAATAATCGTACATTTGGAAGATGATGTTGTGACCAGGATTAGGAAAGGAATTCTTCGGTCGTTTGGTTATGTAAAAGGAGTGAACGAGAAAAGAGTGGCAAAGCAATTCAAATTGTAGAAATGTACGGCAGAGTTAGCAAAGGACGCTTTAGACCAAAATTTTTCGACGAAATTGACGATTGGAGAAATAGGCCAAATTAAGAATATCCTTAATCGGCGGGCATGTATGCGTATGTATATGGGTGTAAAGGAGGTGAGAGAGGTGTGTCAGGATCATGTCAAATTGAAGTTCGTAGTCTCTGCCTAACCCTCTAGGTGACGGGTGTGAGTGTTTATGTTTGTATTATAAAATAACCAATAAAGCGCAAAACTTCCGTTACTAATTTATAACGTTGTAACGTTCATTTGTAGGATTCATTGACCATGTCCTACTTAGAATTTGATTTATAATCTGTACTTTAAGTTAATTGGGACATATCAGATATGGGTGTTTTGACACCTCAGTCCAAAAACAAACAATTTTACATATTAGTGAGATGTTGAAAAAGTATAGGCGTGGGCTTTGTTTCAAAACTATGACGAAAATTTAATGCAAATAGTTTTTTTAAGTCATTAGGACCTTGTTTCGAACTCTAATGATTAGTTTTGCCATATTTTGGTTATTTCCATTTTGTTTTCAGTTTTACGTTTTCTCTTTCTGCCTCAGAGTCTGTCTATTCATCCTATTCCTATCGTCTTATTTCTGCCATTTGATGGCAGAAACAAGACGATAGGAATAGGATGCCATCACTGGTACGTTCCAGTCTGAAAGGCCAGTATAAGCCAGTATAATTTACTGGCAGTCATTTTCGCTTTTCCTTTCATCTAAGTCAGAGGTAACAAATGTAGTCACCTATAAGGACCCTGTAGCTTTCTTTATTCGAAGTTGGCTGCGGGTGTCCTTGGTCTGCAGTAACCATTTACCATCAGATGCACTGTATGTTCATTTTTTCAGTATCCTTTCGTCCACTTCAGTTTTATAGTAAAAATTTGTTTATATAGGGGTGATGATAAACTTCCGTCTAGGGCGCTTCTTGGTGACTCTACCTCTCACTCCTACAGCACTACACTTACTTTTTTAATCTTTCTTCATTCATTCTTACGTGTGTAAGCCACCGAAGCACTTCTCATTTAATCCTGGTCAGGAAACAGTTTTTCAAACTACACTTTCTTATTTTCAATAAATTATTTAAAATAATTCTAGTACCAGACAATATATATATATATATATATATATATATATATATATATATATATATATATATATATATATATATATATATATATATTGTCTGGTACTAGAATTATTTTAAATAATTTATTGAAAATAAGAAAGTGTAGTTTGAAAAACTGTTTCCTGACCAGGATTAAATGAGAAATGGTTCGGTTTAATATGCGTGGTAGAGCTATGCTACAGTTAAATTAGTAGTGAAGTTGTAGCACGAATGGGTCGGCTCGACCGAGGAAGGAACACGCTCACACAGGATACCAGCGTAAAATAGTAGCTTCATACTGCTGTTTCGTATAGTGAGTGTAGAGAATCGGAGCCAACTTTCACTGGAGGCATTCTATCTTAGTCCTCACGGGTGACAACGCGTCTGCAGTTTGGTTTGTAATCGAGCATATATATATATATATATATATATATATATATATATATATATATATATATATATATATATATATATATATATATATATATATATATATATATATATATATATATATATATATATATATATATATATATATATATATGGGCCACAGCATGCACTTACCATCAGGTGTACTGTGTGCTCGTTTGTCGCTGCAAAGATATGTCGCGGATACACTTCCTCTAAAAACTTCACTGCATGTGGACCACACGAACCAATAATCCCTACAGCAAATTGGACAAATATGTAGTCATTTCTCAGATTCACACTTGCGCCATTTACTTAGTTAAGTCGCCTCTAACAACGCCACCGCGGCTATAAAACGAGGTAACTGAGGACGAATTCATAAAGAATATATATATATATATATATATATATATATATATATATATATATATATATATATATATATATATATATATATATATATATATATGTGTGTGTGTACGTATATAATATATACCTGTCACCCAAATGGCAGAGACAACGGACTTCCATTTAGCACAATCCGGACACAGCTCTCTCGTCTCCTTTACATCCATTTACCTACTAATATATGCTCATCGGTTAATGGTACTTTAATTTGGCACATCTTCAATGTGGTATCGCCGATTGGGTCAAAAACAAATAGTTAAAGTAAATTAAAAGGCAATACCGTTAAATTATAAATGCATACCAAATACAATTCTTATACATTTTTTGTTCATAAACTTTCAATGACTCAACATAAAGCGGCGTTTATTTTTTTATTATGCTTAATTTGCGTGTCAAGGTTCACACTCCGATTAAACCCAAAATGTGCTAATTGGACGACGATCAAGTTAAAATAAGAATTTATAACTTTTAAAGTCGCCGCTGGTCCGCAAAATCGATTAACACCGTGTCCTAAATAAAGAGAAATTAAAAAAATTTAAGCAACACGCATTTATTATGAGCTGCGAAGATCTGCGAGATAATTGAGTATTCAATAATAAATTATTATTTTTATTACGCTATTTAAAATAAATATTTTTATTATATTAGTTAATTGTTTAACCTTATATATGTGTTCGTAGAACATGTTGAATTTACGTGCGTTATCAGTATCAGTACGTATTCAATCGTATAGAAATTACTTCGGAAAACTCGACCGTATAAAATTCAGGAACACAAAAGTGCGTGCACCGCTGTTTGGGTCTGAACAGAAACTCAAGAGCATTATGCGGTTGTGTTTCGGTTTATGATGCATTCTTCAATTCGTGATACGTTGTGATAAACATCTTTTAACAATTTAGGAAGTCGTGTATATTACCGTTCTAAGTAATACATACTCGCTTCGCTGGGCGCACGATAATATTATATTGCGGAATTAAGATTTTTATTATATAGGATAGGGTGACAAACGAGCACACAGTCCACCTGATGGTAAGTGGTTACTGTGGCCCATAGACATTTACATCTATCCTCGATTACGAGTCAAAATGCAGATGCGTTGTCACCCGTGAGGACTAAGATGGAATGCCTCGTTTCTAGTAAAATCATATCTCCTGATCTCTAGACACACCATACAAAACACAGCAGCATTAAGCTACTATTTGACGCTGGTATTCTGTGAGAGCGTGGTCCTTCCCCGGTCGAGCCGACCCATTCGTGCTACAACTATACTATCTACTAATATAACTGCAGCATGGCTCTACCACGTAAGTACACCAAGTAAGATGTACAATATCAAGATTTTTTTTGATGGGATTATCGTAAATTCCGTTCATAGTGAGCGTCTGCATTACGAAATGAGTACCTAACTGCACTAAATTTCAAGTCAATCGGGTGTATAGTTTTATAGCTCTCGTGATGATTCAGAGTCGATCAGTGGTATTTCATACATATATATATATATATATATATATATATATATATATATATATATATATATATATATATAGTACCCGGTTGACTGAGCCTTGCTCGGTATTTTTCGCTCGGTTTTTTCTAATTCGTGTGTTTTGGAAATTATATTTAAATACAAATTACGTACTGATGAAATATAAATAATATTTTTTGATCTTAGCGACATAACAGAAAAAACGGAACTGGTTATTTGAATAAAAAATCATGAGTGAAATTATTTTAATTTAAATTTTCGTGTTTTTAAAAAATACTAAAAAAAGGGCTCGAAAAAATAGATTTTCTCAAAAAAGAAAGGAACTTGAAAAAAAATTTAAAAAAGCCGGTCGGTCGGTCTGGGCTCGAACCGGGGTTTTACGATTCTGTGACCGCCCATTATACCAATTAAACTATTTATAATCATTAACAATCTGTCAAAATTTACCTTCTTATTCTAACGATATTGTAGCAGTTTTTCATTGCCTAAAAACACGGACAAAAATACATTTTCTAAAAATAAATCCTAGCTAGATCGATTTATTATCCCCGAAACTCCCTGGAAACTAAATTTTATGAAAATCGTTGGAGCCGTTTCCGAGATCCCGATTATATACACAAGAATTGCTCGTTTAATAGTATAGGATATATATATATATATATATATATATATATATATATATATATATATATATATATATATATATATATGTGTGTGTGTATATATATATATACATATATATATATATATATATATATATATATATATATATATTAGAGGCGTCAATTACTATAATTTGCAGTATTACAAGCTTGCCAAGGTTTCGCCTAGTGTTTGATTTGTTAAATAGCTGATGGAAGTGGAATGCAACGAGTAATGTTGGATGGAACGTCCGCCACGTACCTGGGGGGAGACTCCCAACATCTTGAGGCTTGGCGGCACGTTGGCGAGTTGCGTTCGCGGCAGCGTGATGTGACCGAAGTTAACGGTGAACGCCTCACACCACACCGCGAAGTGGCCAATATCGAATACTGTCAGCTCCTAAGAAATATAGAAAAACACCAATATTTACGTGAACACTTCACATTGAATAAAACTACTTTTACGAATTTTATCGCGTTTAATTTAATTGATTTTAATTTCCGACGTTATCATTCGATATTGACGCTATCTAGATAGCCACCGCCATAACATAAGATTTGATAGACCACATATCCTCGCGAAAGAACATCGATTCCTGCCAAGGATGATTCGTTAAGCTTATGAAATTAAAAAACTTCCTCATTTCAATAGAGAAGGAGACTGGGTGCTAACACTTGCGTGGGATCCTGTAATTAAAAAAATAAATAATACTAGTTTTTACGGATTTTATCGCGTATATTTAACTATAAATACCCGACGTTTCGAGCGCTTTACAGCACCCATGGTCACAAGGGAGACTGAGATGTCATAGTTAACAGCGGTTACCATAGATTAAAATTTAACTTTGGTTCCAATCTACACACAGAATCTAGTGTTCGCGTAAATATAAGAAATCATTATAAAAAATAAAATTAAACCCATGCATACCACTGCAATAATTCAAGACACAGTTAGTTGATTCTGCGTAGATCGGACCATAAGTAATAATTAAAAAGCTGAAGATACTCCGAGTTAGCACTGTGATCGGGACGTCAGCCACCTCAGTCCTCCGTGACCATAGGTACTGGATAGCACCAGACACGTCGGGAATTAAAATCAAATAAATTAAACGTGATAAAATCTAAAAGTAGTTTTATTAAATAACTTCAACACTCAAATTTTGAATCTACCTTTGAGAAACGGGCAATTGTAATTACAATTACAATATCCAGACCGATAAGATTGAGGGACTTTCAAGAAACGAGCTTACTTCTTTTTAAAAGGTCGGCAATTCCCCTGATGTTGTTCATTGGCGGGGTTGACACCATCAGGTCAGCCGCATCGCAAAAAGGGAAAACTTACAGAAGACCGCGCGACGATCGCACTACGTCTTCTATATTTGTGTGCAACTTTATATTTAATAAATGCTTCAGCTCACCCCAGGTAGCGTCAGGACGATTGTCTTCTTGTCGTACTTGCGCAGCGGGGTCTCTTTGCCGTTCTCGTCGGGAATGCGGATGCCCTGCGGTGACGGCTTGTCGCCACGACCCACCCAGAATTTTGCATCTGTAACAATAAATTTCGTTAATTATGTAGTCCAGCCACAGGTCCGATCCCGACGCAGACTAGCATTTACGCAGGACAGGATTATAAAGCACGATGTTTTAAAGCACATTTGAACTCCCTAAATAAATCATAGTTAGATGAGATGATAATCCGTCACAACTGGAGAGAGACCACGAGTAGGATCGGCTTTACGTGTTTTCCGAAGTTTTCTCAGGCGTAAAACACTGCCAACTTTCTGACTACTGGCAGCTGCTGAGAAATTCTGGACGGTAAATCCCAACTGAAATTGGATTTATATTAGAACCCGGGACCATATTATCAGCAGTCGCCTTTGCGACTAACGAGGCGGTCGAAGTAGAAGAGAAGTAATAATCGAAAGTAGATCTTTTACTTTTTCTTATTCATCAACCTTGAATTATTAAATATTTCTGTCATCATCATCACAGCTCAGGACAAGTCCACTGATCAACATAGACCTCCCCAAAGAATGCCACAAAGAGCGGTTCTGAGCCAGATGCTCAATCGACACAACTAAACATCAATCGACTAAACTTCTCAAACATCAATCGACTCTTTTAGTGGCGGGCCACCTTACACATCCCCACCGACACCGGGCTGCCGTTCAGGAACCTGTCGGTTATCGGTTTTTGGAGATATATGGCCGGTCCAATACAGCTTACTGATCCAATTTATTTATTTATGTGACAATATTTTTAAATCCGTGTGCTTCAATCAAAAATAGCAACGAGCTTTATCAAAATATAAATTCAGTTTGAATGACTATATCGTCACACAAATAAAAGTATTATTGCGAAATGATATAATCACACACGAGAGCGGCTCATTTGAATTTGTCCTACAAAATTTTTTATTGTTGAAAGAAAGAAAGAAAGAAAGAAACATTTATTTGCACAGAATACAGGTGGTACCAGATTTAACAGTGGTGCATAGTTCAAGCTATATTCTGCCTTTAATAGGCATGCAAATATTTATAATTACATAAAACAATTAAAATACTATTATGTTACTTACAAAAATGTCAAGTTATGTTATTATTTATCATAAATTATATACAAAATATTATTATTATTATATATTATTATTATTATATTATATTTTTTATTATATTACATTTTATTTAAAATTACAAATAATCATATACATTAGTTTTATGTTGCATGAACTCTTGTATCGTATAAAAACACTTATCCACTAGCCATTTTTTTAACTTACAACTTACTTTTAAAATATTTTATTGGAAGTTCCCGTAGTCTCCTAGGCAGTTTATTAAAAACTGATATGCACATATGATATACATTCAGTTTATTTAAGGCTGTTCTACAAAATGGAATCATTATTTTAGTTGGATCTCTTGGTTTGTATTTACTAAAATGATCCCCCTTGAATTTAAAAAAATCCTTATACTTCCTTACAAAGACTGATACCTCAAGAACATACATGCAGGTTAATGTCAGTAAATTAAGTTTTTTAAATAAAGGTTTACAGGAGTCAAGTGGACTTGCTCCACAAATAGCTCTTAAACATTTCTTTTGTGCAATGAATGCTTGACCAACATCAGTAGAATTCCCCCATATTATTAACCCATATCTAAGGATTGATTCTACATAGCCTTTATACGCTATACCTGCAGTCTTTTCATCTGATACGGTCCGAAGCTTTCTAAGGGCATAGGAAAATCTATTTAGTTTGAGACAAGCATCATTTACATGTTGTTTCCAATTACAAAATCTGTCCAAAGTTATACCCAGAAATTTTATGCTGTCAGCTTCTTCTATACTATCATTTTCTATTTTTATGTTAATATTATTATCAGGGCGTTTACTTTTATTCGTACAAAATTTTATGAATTTTGTTTTTAACAAATTTACATTTAATTTGTTTGCTTTTAGCCATCTTAATACAGATTGTACCTCTTTACTTATTTTAATTCCGTGAGATGTATCTTGATCCTTATATGGCACTATTATAGATATGTCGTCTGCGAATAGATCACTTTGACAGTTTATTGAATCTGGTAGGTCATTAATGTACAGTAAAAATAATAAGGGGCCTAGTACGCTCCCTTGTGGAACTCCATGTTTATTGACACTGGATGGAGATCTGTGCACACTGCATTCATGTCTGTCATTTAAAGTAGTGATTTCAACATATTGTTTACGATTGATTAGAAAACTTTTTATCCAGTCTAAAGCTACACCTCTAATGCCATATTTTTCACATTTGGTGAGCAAAATCCCATGATCTACAAAATCAAAAGCTTTACTCATATCAAAGAATATGGCTACCACCGAAATTTTCTCATCAATGTATCCAGTTATATTTTTTACAAGAGAGAATGCTGCTAAAGAAGTTGATTTATTGTGTTGAAAACCATTCTGTTCTTTTTTAATAATATTATGTTTATTAAGGAATTTAATTAACCTGTTGTAAAAAACCCTTTCAAAAATTTTTGATATAATAGGTACAAGCGTAATAGGACGATAGTTATTAGGTTCTTTTCTATCACCTTTCTTGTACAATGGTTTAATAATAGAGTGTTTTAATTTATCTGGAAATATTCCTTGAATCAAGGAATTTGTGATTATATGGTTAAGAATGGGGGCAATGACACGAGCACTTGCTTTAATTATTTCTGTAGATATAGAGTCACACCCCACAGCTTTGGTATTATTTAATGATTTAATTATATTTATGATTTCAAGCTCTGAAGTAGGTATCAAGAATATTGATTTATCATTAACATTTATTGATATTTTTTGATATTGTTCGTTTGGCGCATGTAAATTATTTCCATTACTAATATTAATAAAAAAGTCATTAAAAAACGTTGCTATTTGGGTAGGATTATGAATAATATTTCCGTCGTTTTGTATTGATTTCACACTGTTAATCGAGTTGATATTATTATTTTTATCTTTTATTATGTTCCAAGTGGCTTTTCCTTTATTTTTTGCCCGCTTAAGATGTTTTCTGTTAATATTTTTTTTGACCATATTATGCATTTCTTTAATATTTTTCCATAAATATTATATTTTTCCAATGTATCTTGTTTCTTAAATTTATAATATGAAAACCTTAACTGTCTTTTAATGGCACTGGCTTTTCTCAGGCCTTTAGTGATCCATGCAGGAGATCGACTGTTTGTATTTATTTTAGATTTATGGTAGGGAAAACATAATTCATAATACAATGTAAGTTCTTGATGAAAAATACTAAATGATTTATTTACGTCTGATTCCGCGTAGACTTCATGCCATGATAATTGTGATATATAATATAGAAATTTTTCTATATTTTCATCACTAAAATCTCTTTTCTTGACGTACCAATATTGTGACATTTTTTCACACTTTCCTGGAAATTCTAACACTTGCGCGGTATCGTGATCAGATAGATAGAGCCGGTGTACTGTACCATATGCCTCTTCGTGATTACTTGCTATGAGATCTATACAGCTATTTTGTCGTGTTGGCTCATTTATATGTAAAGTTAAATTAAAATTTGAGAGGATATTTTTTAAGGTAATTGTACTTTTATTATTTAACAGTATATTAATGTTTAAATCACCTGTTAATATGAGTTTTTTATTTATAATTTTGAATCTTAATTTATGTAACAGTATTTCCAATTTATTAAAAAATGAATTAATGTTAGATGTAGGTGTTCTGTATAAACATATTACCACTGTATTTAAACTGGGGATTTCTATACCGCAACATTCAAATATATTATCACATGAGCATTCTTTACATATTTCTATTGGCTTGCAATCAATTCCGCAATATGTTAGAATGCACGTACCACCACGCTTTTGTGTTTTCCTAGAATAGTAACTGCCCATGGTATATCCCTTAAAAGTAATATGTGACTCATCCCCTCTTTTTATAAAAGTTTCACTAAAGCATAAAATTTGTATTGGATAGTTATTTTTGGAAAGTTCAATTACCTGCTATGTTTTGATGGAGTAATCTTATTTTTTTTTTTTATCTGCTTTTAATTTTAATTCCCGTGGCTTACTCATAAAAATTCTTATTGTTAAATATTTTAGATGAAGTAGTTGAATTACGTTTAATGATAGGAAAATAATATGGGATGGTCCCTTTTACTCTGCACATACCCGAAGGGGAACTTTTTGGTAAGCTATGTTTAATTTATTTATTTATTTATTTATTTATTAGAAAACCAACAGCTTTAAACTATTAAAATTTACAACAGATCGGATTATCTTAACATAAGCCTTATTACAGGTTTCCCTATATTATCTAAACACAATTTAAAAGAATGAGCGACGATTCCTTATCGGTATAAAGAATTATCAGCGGTACTACTATAAACATTGTATATACAACAACATAATGTGTGTGTGTGTGTGTGTGTGTGTGTGTGTGTGTGTGTGTGTGTGTGTGTGTGTGTGTGTGTGGGTGTGTGTGTGTGTGTATGTGTGTGTGTGTGTGTGTGTCTGTGCTCATATATTTGATCTGAGTTAATACCTTAATCATGAATAACTATTGAAGAGATTTTTGCATACTTCAGTTTTATAGTTTTCTCTCTTTTTCGTAAAAATATCAATATTGTCAAAAAAATTATTATAGGTGCAACACATCCGGTTTATTGGTGAGTTTTTGGTATATTTCGTATGAGAGTGAGAGATGAAAAATAATTTAGTGTGTCTAGTACGATATTTGGGTGTGGAGAAATTGACAAGTCCAAGTAAATGCGAATTATCTAGGCGGCCGTGAATGAGATCATATAATGTCATTTGATCAAGCAATTTTCTTCTGTCTGCTAACGAAAGGAATTTATAGAATATACACCTTTCTTTGTATGTTTGATGTTGTTCTTTAATTTTGTAGTCCATAAACTTCAAAAATTTTTTTTGCAATACTTCTATTTTGTTAATATACGTATAGTATTGTGGACACCATATGTTGCTACCATACTCTAATATACTGCGAACGTAGGCATAATATAATACTTTAATACAGGGTAAGTTATTGAAAGGTTGGCATGTACGTATTAAGAAGCCTAAGTTTCTATATGCTTTATTTGTGATGTAGTCAATATGATTACTAAATGTAAGCTTGGAATCCAATAAGATACCAAGATCTCGGATTACCTCTGTTTTTTGAATTTGAAAATTGAGCCGTTCAATTTTTATGCATATTCAACCGGTTTAGTTTTGCGTGTAAATGTGCAAGTTTGGCATTTCTTGACATTAACTGTGATTCGATTATATTTGTAATAATGGTCCAACCTGTTTAAATCTTCTTGAAGCTTATGGCAATCATTTAAATTGTTAATTTTAATAAATATTTTTTTGTCATCTGCATACAGCAAGAATGAGGAGTGCTTAAAGCATGTATATATATCATATAGATAGGTGTTATACAGGAGGGGCCCTAAGTGAGACCCTTGTGGCACACCAGATGTAATTTTTATAAAATTTGATCTGTGTCCTCCTACAACTACTGCTTGGGAACGATTTTTTAGGTAAGACTCAATCCATCGCAAAAGGTCCCCGTGTATTCCTAGTATTTTTAACTTACGAAGCAAGATGACGTGATCCACGCAGTCGAAGGCTTTTTCGAAATCCGTGTAGATCACGTCAACCTGCCCCCCGCCATCCATATGATTGATAGTCTCTGTGATAAAATGTGTTAGGTTACTAATAGTTGATCTGCCTTTGAGGAAACCATGCTGAGATTCTGGTAAACCTCGACTTAAGGTCGGGTAAATGTAATTAAATACTAATTTTTCGAATATTTTCGCGAATATATTAAGTATAGATATAGGTCTATAATTTTCAACTTTAATACGGGTTCCTTTTTTAAATATGGGTACTACATGAGCTTCTTTCCAGATGTATGGGAAATAACCTTCCTGAAGAGATCTATTGAATAAAATGTGAAGAGGCTCAGACAATGAATTAGCACATTTAAATATTAATATAGGTGGGATTTTGTCACTACCCGGTCGCTTTTTTACATCTACTTTCTGTAGCGCTTTAAAAACATCTGCCTTGGAAACGCGAAAGCAATGTAAATGTCGGTCGTTGCTACTAGAAGGTATAGGTAATGTAACATCAGGATATGAAAGAGCAGGCGGGATAAAAACACTTTTAAAAAATGAACTGAAGACTTCTACAATTGCTGGGCCTTCGCTATGCGTTGTATTTTTATACGACATTTTATTTGGATAAGAATAAGTATTACCACGTTTTGATTTGATAAAAGTCCAGAAACATTTAGGGTTATTCAGTATGGCTTGTTGAGTAGTATCCAAATAATTATTATAACATTGTTTATTATAAACTGACGCACGCTTACGTAATAAAGAGAACATATTGTAATCCGCTAAGTTATGAAACTTTTTCCAATTTCTGTGAGCCTTAGCTTTTTCTTTTAAGATATTAATCAGTGTTTTATTATACCACGGGGGCCTTTTCGTGTTGTGAGGTAGGGATATTACACTTGGTACATATTTGTCTATGCAATAATTGAGTTGTTTGTAAAAGAAATCTACAGCTTCTTCAACATGTCCAGTGTATAAATGAGTGGCCCAGTCGATTTCACATAAATATGTATTTATTTTTACAAAATCAGCTGAATAAAACTTATTTTTCTTAATAAAAGAGCATTTTAGAGGAGGGATAGCCACATTTAAGTCAAATTCGAAGGGGGGATGAAATATATCTATCTTAGTTAAGGGTTTGTCACATAATATTATTTCTATGTCTATATTAGAGAAAATTAAATCTAATGTGTTATTGCAACTGTTTTTTATATTGGAGTATTGTCGGAAACCATGGTTGGCTAGTTCGTTTATTAATTGCTCCCCTATAGTTAGTAGCTCGGTAGAACCCTGTCTTAGTATTGTAGGTCTACTCTCATTCCAGTGTATATTAGATAAATTAAAATCACCTGCAATTACATAAAAGTCGCGCGAGATAATTAATAATAGAAAGATAATAGGGTTTTACTTTATT
Organism: Parnassius smintheus behrii; assembly: GCA_036936625.1. Taxonomy (NCBI): domain Eukaryota; kingdom Metazoa; phylum Arthropoda; class Insecta; order Lepidoptera; family Papilionidae; genus Parnassius; species Parnassius smintheus. The sequence goes on from JAUPFT010000026.1 coordinate 42,519,583, forward strand.
TGTACCTGAAGGAATATATTTAGTATTATAGTCTTTGGTATCTATGGTTAGATTGATTAACCTGCATATATGACCCTGTAAGTAGTGGTAGTTATAATAATGTTCATTTAAATGAGATATATCCAAGAAATGGCAATTATGGTAAGTTTGACATGTAAATTTTAGATGTGTATTTAATTTTTTTTTCATTTAGGTATTTATTTCTATTAACACTAAGTATTATTACATTACATTTGGTCAACAATTCTAAACTATTCTTTAAGTGAAAATGGATTTGGTTTGGGTCTGCATCATTTTCACCAATACATAATATTACCCAATCTTTTTCTGATATGTCCAAATTACGGCATGGTTTCAATGACTCATTACATTTAGCAAACGGTTTTATAAAGGAATATATTTTGTATTTTTCGTATTCATTTGTATCCCTCGAAATTGTTAGTTTTTTACAAAGACCCAAGCACTGCTGTTCTCCAATAATGAATATTCTTCGGTTGGTTTGTACATTAATATTTACCAAGTTTTTAGTGCCATCCTGTGGTTGATTGTGGCTGAAGTTATACATTGACATTTCTTGTATGTCAACGCCACATCCTGATGCATTTTGAGTTTCTGGAACCACTTCAGACGCTGATATATTATTTCGTTGTTGTATGCGTATGTTACTGGTGTCGCCATCTGTTGGTGTTATGTCATCATCTGGTTTTAGTCTAAGATCTCCAATACTCATGCTCAAATTGTTTTCTTGTAGATTTTTTTGTATTTTTTTCGTTATTAGCGAATAAGTGATTTTTTGAACTTGTGGCGAACCCTTACAGATTTGTTTTAACTGCAGAATTTTCCTTTCCTGCTCATTAATTTGCTGTTTAAGATTGCTGTTTTCCGAGTTTAAATTATCTATTTCATCATGCGCTATTTGTAGTTGCTCCTGTAATTGTAATATTTGCTCTTTGTAGCACTCACAATCCTCGTTATATAACTGTGCAGTGGATAAATCTGGTAAGCTTCTAGCCAGATAATCCGAGTTGGTCGATATAAATGACATGTTTAGTGATTCATTTAATTTTTTGGTCTTTTGAGAACGAAAGGTAACATTCTGGTTCTCCATTTCAGTCTTTACAAGTCTTTATTATCTTTCTGTATAGTAATGTTATTCAATGCCCTCTTTCGGCTAATTTAAGTACTATATTAGTATTACAATATCGATCAACTGTACTAGTTTAGCAATTCGTCGATAGATGTCGTACAATATTTTTCCTATAAGAATGAGTTGAGCGGTTTTTGAATTTTGTAACGATTTATATTTTCCACACACTTTTCAAAAGATTTTTTTATGTTTTTACGCACTGGAAAATTATTTTTTTCGCTATAAACTGTTGTCCGTAGGGATTTACATAGCTTTTAAGCACTTTTAGAGTTAAACACCCTTTAATAATTCTTATCTCGATTTGATGTTCAAGGCACTTTATCACCTATTGTTTATTGTTCTTTTAGCTGTTATTATTATATTATTTTTGTTTGGATTACACTTTCACTTATAATTTACATTTCAGTTTAACTAATTAAACTAAATATATGGCTGATAATTTACTTTAACTATTTTTATTTAGATAAAATTTATAGATGGCTTTAATTAACTTGTTCACTCACGCCGCCTACCCTCCAGATCCAGATGTTGTGGAATTTCATCACGCAATCATCGCGGAAATTTGACATAATGCTGTGTGAACGTATGTGAGATAACTATAGAACCCGGTATGGCCATGCTGCCGTTATATTATGGTTCTAACACAAATGTGTCAGCCCGACCTTGGAAGGACCACGCTGTTACATATTGTGTAAGAGCGTGGTTCCAGCGTACAATTATAGCTCAATGCAATTGTGCTTCGTAATACGAGTGTATCGAAGAGCCTTTTTACTGGAAGCAAGGCATTTCAACTCAGTCCTCAGGAGTGACAACGCTATTGCAGTTAAATTCTTAGTGTAATCGAGAATTAACGTAAATGTCTATGAGCCATAGTATCCACTTACCATCAAGTGGGCTTTGTGCTCGCTTTTCACTCTTATTCTATATACTTTACAGATATTTATTATATATATATATATATATATATATATATATATATATATATATATATATATTACAGTTTTTGACAGCGCTATGTGTTAGAGAATCTATCATCCCTTATCGTGTCTTAAGAGACGATAGAGAGAAATAAACCTGGAGATAGGCAGCAGCATCTTCTAACCGCTGGAAAATAAAAAACTGTTGCGCAACCGCTTGTCAAGCATGGCAATTATAGGAAATAATCATCACCACGGCTTTTAGTCTCAATGGAGACTGCGAAGGACAAGATTACAGTGCCAAAGTGTATGGGCAAGCACAGGTTCTCTCTCTATTCCCTTACTCTCAGTGGACCTAGAAAAAAGGGCGGACGCCGTCTCTTAAATCAATTACTGACGCACCCATAGTAAGTCAGTTCGGTAACAAAACAAGCCGGCACGCACACATGCACACCATAGTAAGTCTACCGCCCGCCATTACGCTCCAATCCGCGCTCACGTAGTTACTCGCACATAGTTAAACGGCCGCCATTGCGGTGCGTCAATTGTTTCTTAGCGAGACTCTGTCCGCCTTTTTTCTAGGTCCATATTACTCTCACAGTCCGATGAGAGAGATTAGATGCAGGGCTTACAGCTTTATACGGGTTAGTCCGAGGCACGGGGGTGAAACACCGTCAACTTTCTGACCCTTGGCGAGAATTTCTTGACATAAAACCCCATTAACTAATTTTGGCTAGACCCGGGATTTGAATCTCGGACTTCATGATCAGTAATCGCGTAATGATATATAATGAATGAATAATTGAAAAGAGACCGTGTTTGGCGGTGTAATCCATTACAGCATTTCATCCTGTGAGTATCGCAAGAGAGAACTACAGAAAATATCACAATTAAGTTATGGCCTCTCAAAGGTAGCGATATAGCCTTCTGGTTAACACCGGACGTCAAATACAGATGATTCAACAAAACTTCACACAACATCAAAAATATCCGATCTATCGACAGTCTGCCTGCAGAGTAAACGTGATGATTGAATTGGAGAAGACAACAGAAGAGACCCTCATCTAGCAGTGGAATTTTACGCTTGACGAAACTGTAGAAAATTATAGCAAGTAAAATCTAAATTTTTCTTCTTTCTTTAGAACGGGGAGGTAGGAAGAAAATAAAATAAATAATAAACCGCCATTTTGTTTAGTTGTTATTACGAAGAGTCCATCTCTAGTCAAATTTGTCTATTTTATTATTTCAATACTGTTTAGCAAACGCAGTGCTTTTGCCGTGTAGTGGCGGTTGAGAATATCCACTACCCCATATCTTCCCGTGGGTGTCGTAAGAGGCGACAGAGGGAGGCAGGCAGGAGATGGGCAGCAGCATCTTCCTGATAACATCATCGTCATTCTCTAAACCATTTCCCATTATCTGGGGTCGGTGCAGTAAACCTTCTTGTTCCATTCCTCTCTATCAGCCGTCATTTCCATACTTACTCCTTTCATTCTCATATCACTCTTCACACAATCGATCCATCTTTTATTCGGCCTTCCTCTGCCCGTGTGTCCCTCCACATTCATACTCAACACTCGTATTGTGACATGACTTTCATTCCTCCGCATCACATGCCCAAACCATGCCAATCTGCTTCCTCTCACCTTTTCTACCACTGGCGCTACTTTCAGGCTTCCTCTTATATACTCATTCCTTATCTTATCCATCCTTGTCACACCACACATCAATCGTAACATTCTCATTTCATTCGCATGCAGTCTATTTTCATCCTTCTTCTTGACGGCCCAGCATTCACTTCCATACATGACGACAGGTCGGATGATCGATTTGTAAATTTTCCCCTTCAGCCTTATTGGCATTCGGGGATCGCACGTTGTGGCTGTGACCTGTCGCCATTTCATCCACCCTGCGTTAATCCTATGCTGCACAGCTCTATCTATTCCGCCGTCGCCTTGAATGAGGGAACCGAGGTACTTGAAATCTGAGCAGGTAGGCAGTATAGCGCCATCCAACGACATGGGTACAGGACTGGAAAGACCGCCGAAATCACAGCACAGATATTCGGTTTTGGATCTGCTGATCATCAAGCCAACACTTTCCAGCCTCTGTTGCCACCCCGTCAGTCTGCTCTGTACCTCGATGCCTTCTTCCCCGACAAGCACGATGTCATCGGCAAAGAGCATGCACCAGGGTGCCTCATCCTGCAGGTCCGACGTCAAAGCGTCCATAATCAGTAGGAAGAGGTAAGGGCTCAATGCCGACCCTTGGTGCAGCCCTACCGCCACATCGATACTGCCCGTAGTTCCCGCGGCAGATCGTACACATGTACGGGATGCTCTGTACATAGCACGGACTAACCTCACATACTTCCCAGGCATACCTTTCATCTTTAACGCCCACCACAAAACCTCACGGGGAACCCGATCGTACGCCTTTTCAAGGTCGACAAAAACCATGTGCAGATTTTTATGCACGCGCTTGTACTTTTCGCACAATTGGCGTAATGCGAAAATGGCATCTGTCGTACCTCGACCGGGCATGAATCCGAACTGGTTTTGTGTTATCTCACACTCTTCTCTCATTCTTCTCTCTATTATTCTTTCCCAGACTTTCATAGTATGTGACATGAGTTTTATTCCCCGGTAACTGCTGCAGTTTTGAACGTCTCCTTTGTTTTTAAAAATGGGGACCAGAATACTACTGCACCATTCCTCAGGTATTTGTTCTTCCTGCAACAATTTACCGAAAAATAAACTCAACCACTTCCATCCATCCGCACTCAGCAACTTCCACACTTCTACTGGTATTCCATCTGGGCCGACTGCCTTCCCATTCTTCATATTCCTAACAGCCATTTTTACTTCTTCCACACTAATTTCTCTCACTAAGCCCATATTCACTGGTGGGTTTTCAAGCATACCATTCCATTCATTCTCCTCATTCATCAATTTCTCAAAATACTCCTTCCATCGCTTCTTTATACTTTCATCGTCAGTCAAAATCCTTCCAGAATCATCTTTTATACATTTTACATGTGAAACATCTCTTCCATTCCTTTCTCTCGCTCTTGCAATTTGAAAAAGTCGTTTTTGACCTTCGGGGCTTTCAAGGGACCGATATAATTTATCTTGCGCCTCTGCCCTACAAATAGCAACTTCCTTCTTCGCTCTCTTCTTACATTCTTTATACGCCTCTCTCTTACTTTCTTTTATGGATTCATTCTGGTCTTCTACGCTCTGCCATTCTTTAAAGGCATTTTTCTTTTCTCTCAAAACTTCTCTAATACTTTCACTCCACCACCACCCATCCTTATCTATCATACGCTTCCCTTTTGTTTCTCCTAACACCTTCCTTGCCACACTTCGGATACAATCAGCCATTTCCTTCCAGCACTCATTCACACTCATTCCTTCCATATCACCCATCTCTATCATCTTGTTTACAACTAGCTCTCTAAATTCACTTGCATACTCCTCCTTATGCAACAAATGCCACTTTATTTTGGGTGGGGGACGATCCTTATGTTTGTTGAGGCGAACAGTTAAGCAGATGTCAGCCAGCAGAATTCGGTGCTGGGATACTAAGTCTTCACCTGGAATCTTCCTGATAACAACTGTGACGTAATAAAAAACTGCGGTTGCCAACCCGCTCGCCAAGCGTGGCAACTATGGCAAATACCCCCCAATGAATAAATACACAAACAGACGGCCCCCAGTCCCCGGCGGCCCCGCTATTCCTGGCTACGGCGGCGACCATGGTTACGGCGGGGCAGGGGGTGCTAAGAATCTCCGGTGGAGGTTCGGTTGCCACCTACGACGACTCGACCTGGCAACATATAACGCACGCACCCTGAGGACTGACGAGAAGATACTGGAGCTGGAAGAAGAGGTAGACAAGTTGCGCTGGCATATTATTGGATTATCCGAGGTCCGAAGAGAGGGGGAGGACACGGTAATCCTCGAGTCCGGCAACTTGTTCTATCACCGGGAGGGCGACCATCTGTCCCAAGGAGATGTCGGATTTATCGTCCACAAGTCTCTCGTCAACAACGTTGTAAAGATTGGGAGTGTGTCGACGAGGGTCGCGTACCTGATACTCAGAATCACCAAACGGTATTCGCTGAAGGTCATTCAGGTTTACGCACCAACCTCGGCACATCCCGATGAGGAGGTGGAGGAAATGTATGAGGATATTTCCAGAGCCATACATTCCTCCAAAACCCACTACACGGTGTTGATGGGAGACTTCAACGCAAAACTAGGCACAAGAGAAAGCGGTGAGCTGAAGGTAGGGAAATTTGGAGTAGGGCAACGGAACCGAAGGGGCCAGCAGCTGGCCGACTTTATGGAGAAAGAGGGACTCTTTATGATGAACTCTTTCTTCCAGAAGCAGCCCCACAGGAAGTGGACCTGGTCGAGCCCCGACGGTTCGACAAAAAATGAGATTGACTTCATTATGACGACCAGACGCCAACTGTTCAGTGATGTCTCAGTGATCGCAAGGGTGAAAACTGGCAGCGATCACCGAATGGTTAGAGGCACACTGAACCTAAACGTTAAGTTGGAGAGGTCTCGTCTAATGAAGTCAACGCTCCGTCCCCCTCGTGCTCTAATCCAGAATCCCGAAACCTTTCAGCTCGAGTTACGTAACCGCTTCCAGTGCCTAGAAGATTGCAATGCAGTGGACGATGTGAACGACAAGCTCGTGGAAACTGTTCATGCGGTCGGAGCTAAGTTCTGCAAGACCCGCCGCAGAAGAACACAAAAACTCTCCGATCACACTCTTAATCTCATGGCTGTTAGACGGGAGATGAGGCTGCAATCGTCAACAGATTTGACAGCATACAGGCAACTGAACAGACAGATCTCCAAATGCATGCGGCGAGACTTACGCAACTTTAATACTTCTCGTATTAAAGAAGCGATCGAGCGGAACCAGGGCTCCAAAGTCTTTGCCAGAGATCTGTCTGCCAGAAAGAGCCAACTGTCAAAGCTGAAGACTGAGTGTGGCAACATCGTTTCCGGGACACCTGAGATTCTGAGTGAGATTGAGAGGTTCTATGGGCAGCTGTACACATCATCGTTGGAGCCACACGCAAGTGTGAGTAACGATCCAAGAGCAAGTCTTATCCGACACTATTCCGATGATATCCCGGACGTCAGTCTGAGCGAGATTAGAATGGCTCTCCACCACCTTAAAAACGGCAAGGCCCCGGGCGAGGATGGAATTACAGCGGAGCTTCTGAAAGCGGGTGGAACACCGGTACTTGAAGTCCTTCAGAAGCTCTTCAATTCCGTCCTCCATGGTGGCACTACTCCAGAGGCGTGGAGCAGAAGTGCGGTGGTCTTGTTCTTTAAGAAGGGCGACAACGCTCTCTTAAAGAACTACAGACCGATTTCCCTTCTGAGCCGCGTCTACGTGCTGTTTTCGAGAGTCATTACGAATCGTCTCGCACGCAGACTCGACGACTTCCAGCCTCCCGAACAAGCCGGTTTCCGAAAAGGCTTCAGTACCATAGACCACATACATACCCTGCGGCAGATTGTACAGAAGACCGAAGAGTACAATCTGCCACTTTGCCTGGCATATGTGGACTATGAGAAAGCCTTTGATTCCGTCGAAATTTGGGCGGTGCTACAGTCCCTTCAGCGGTGCCAAGTTGACTGTCGGTACATCGAAGTGCTGAAGTGTTTGTACAGTAGGGCTACGATGGCTATCCGAGTACAGAACCAGAGTTCGAAACCTATCCAACTGCAGAGAGGTGTAAGACAGGGTGATGTTATATCCCCGAAACTCTTCACCGCTGCGTTGGAAGACGTTTTCAAGCTACTGGACTGGAAAGGATACGGTATTAACATCAATGGCGAGTACATCACTCACCTTCGATTTGCCGACGATATAGTCCTTATGGCAGAATCGCTGGAGGACTTAAGCATTATGCTCAATGACCTCAATAGTGCCTCCCAACGGATAGGGCTTAAGATGAATATGGACAAAACAAAGATCATGTTTAATGTCCATGTCACACCTGTGCCGGTAGTTGTTGGGAGCACTATGCTCGAAGTTGTTGACGAGTACGTTTACCTGGGACAAATAGTCCGACTAGGTAAGTCCAACTTCGACCGAGAGGTCAATCGACGGATTCAACTCGGCTGGGCAGCGTTCGGGAAATTACGACATATCTTTTCGTCAGGTATACCTCAATCTCTAAAAACTAGATTGTACAACCAGTACGTGTTGCCAGTGATGACTTACGGATCTGAGACGTGGTCCTTCACTGCTGGCCGTATGAGGACGCTTAAGGTCGCTCAGCGAGCTATGGAGAGGGCTATGCTCGGAGTTTCTCTGCGTGATAGACTCAGAAATGAGGATATCCGCAGTAAAACCAGAGTGACCGACATAGCCCAACGGATTAGTAAGCTGAAGTGGCAATGGGCCGGCCATATAGCTCGAAGAACCGATAACCGATGGGGAAGAAAGGTTCTCGAGTGGCAGCCTCGTACCGGTAAGCGTAGTGTAGGGCGACCCCCCACTAGATGGAGTGACGACCTGGTAAGACATGCAGGAAGTCGATGGATGCAGGTGGCTCAGGACCGTGCTTTGTGGCATTACTTGGGGGAGGCCTATGTTCAGCAGTGGACTTGTGAAGGGCTGTAATGATGATGATGATGATAGCAAACGCAGTTTTTTTTAAATATTTTTGGTTGTTGTCAGAAAGATGCTACTGCCTACTTTGTAGAGAGGTAGGCCTCTAGTTTCATTAGGCACACCAGGCCAGAAGACCAAAATAAAATAGCAGTTTAATGCAACTGTGTGTAGTGAGTGATGAGATGAGAACCTGACAAGTGGAACGAGCTATTCCATATTAGTCCTTAAGGATGAAAACAGTTGTGTATAGGCTTTCACTTACGATCAGGTGGGCTGTATATTCGTTTGTCACGCTTACATAATATTAGAAATATGGCCAGTGCAGTTAATAGCCCCTAAATCATAAGTTCGCAGGCCCCAAATAGACGTGCAAGCGAATCTCAAATACGTTCAATTAATCATTCGCTACGGCGGGTGCTCGCAACAATTATGTAAATGTCACCGATACGAACCTCTGCGATTAACACTATGCAAGGCAATCAACAACGGTTAGAGTCCCGGTCGCGGTCCAATACCTTGCGAAATAAAGATATAATACTATTGAGCAAAATCATGTTCCTTGCCTAACCCTTCTACGTCATCAGCCCCCGTGTTTCCTAGCAAGCTTCAGATTTTGAATTTTTTTTTAAGCAACATCAAGTATTTCGGAAAATTTACCGTTTTTATTGGCTCTCTTAGCTGCAGCAAGGGCTTTTCTTGCTTTCCAAGGCAAGGGGTTGAAACACTACCAAGTTAGTGACACCGGGCTACCAGTGAGAATTTCTTAACACTATAACTGATGAGAGCCCAACTAGAGATTCGAACATGAGACCAAATATCACAATTCGAACATGAGTCAAAATCAGCAGCCGTGCTTACGGTCACTACACTAACAAGGCAGCGAGATATTATACGTTAGACGTATACGTAACGTTGCACCGCCATATAGCTGCCGTACGTCGTACTACTCAAATATTATACGTTAGACGTATACGTAACGTTGCACGGCCATATAGCTGCCTTACATCGTACTACTCAAATATTATACGTTAGACGTATACGTAACGTTGCACCGCCATATAGCTGCCGTACATCGTACTACTCAAATATTATACGTTAGACGTATACGTAACGTTGCACGGCCATATAGCTGCCTTACATCGTACTACTCAAATATTATACGTTAGACGTATACGTAACGTTGCACGGCCATATAGCTGCCTTACATCGTACTACTCAAATATTATACGTTAGACGTATACGTAACGTTGCACCGCCATATAGCTGCCGTACATCGTACTACTCAAATAAAATACGTTAGACGTATACGTAACGTTGCACCGCCATATAGCTGCCGTACATCGTACTACTCAAATATTATACGTTAGACGTATACGTAACGTTGCACCGCCATATAGCTGCCGTACATCGTACTACTCAAATATTATACGTTAGACTTATACGTAACGTTGCACGGCCATATAGCTGCCGTACATCGTACTACTCAAATATTATACGTTAGACGTATACGTAACGTTGCACCGCCATATAGCTGCCGTACATCGTACTACTCAAATATTATACGTTAGACGTATACGTAACGTTGCACCGCCATATAGCTGCCGTACATCGTACTACTCAAATGTTATACGTTAGACTTATACGTAACGTTGCACGGCCATATAGCTGCCGTACATCGTACTACTCAAATATTATACGTTAGACGTATACGTAACGTTGCACCGCCATATAGCTGCCGTACATCGTACTACTCAAATATTATACGTTAGACGTATACGTAACGTTGCACGGCCATATAGCTGCCTTACATCGTACTACTCAAATATTATACGTTAGACGTATACGTAACGTTGCACCGCCATATAGCTGCCGTACATCGTACTACTCAAATATTATACGTTAGACTTATACGTAACGTTGCACGGCCATATAGCTGCCGTACATCGTACTACTCAAATATTATACGTTAGACGTATACGTAACGTTGCACCGCCATATAGCTGCCGTACATCGTACTACTCAAATATTATACGTTAGACGTATACGTAACGTTGCACGGCCATATAGCTGCCGTACATCGTACTACTCAAATATTATACGTTAGACGTATACGTAACGTTGCACGGCCATATAGCTGCCTTACATCGTACTACTCAAATATTATACGTTAGACTTATACGTAACGTTGCACGGCCATATAGCTGCCGTACATCGTACTACTCAAATATTATACGTTAGACGTATACGTAACGTTGCACCGCCATATAGCTGCCGTACATCGTACTACTCAAATATTATACGTTAGACGTATACGTAACGTTGCACCGCCATATAGCTGCCGTACATCGTACTACTCAAATATTATACGTTAGACTTATACGTAACGTTGCACGGCCATATAGCTGCCGTACATCGTAATACTCAAATATTATACGTTAGACGTATACGTAACGTTGCACCGCCATATAGCTGCCGTACATCGTACTACTCAAATATTATACGTTAGACGTATACGTAACGTTGCACCGCCATATAGCTGCCGTACATCGTACTACTCAAATATTATACGTTAGACTTATACGTAACGTTGCACGGCCATATAGCTGCCGTACATCGTACTACTCAAATATTATACGTTAGACGTATACGTAACGTTGCACCGCCATATAGCTGCCGTACATCGTACTACTCAAATATTATACGTTAGACGTATACGTAACGTTGCACCGCCATATAGCTGCCGTACATCGTACTACTCAAATATTATACGTTAGACTTATACGTAACGTTGCACGGCCATATAGCTGCCGTACATCGTACTACTCAAATATTATACGTTAGACGTATACGTAACGTTGCACCGCCATATAGCTGCCGTACATCGTACTACTCAAATATTATACGTTAGACTTATACGTAACGTTGCACGGCCATATAGCTGCCGTACATCGTACTACTCAAATATTATACGTTAGACGTATACGTAACGTTGCACCGCCATATAGCTGCCGTACATCGTACTACTCAAATATTATACGTTAGACGTGTACGTAACGTTGCACGGCCATATAGCTGCCTTACATCGTACTACTCAAATATTATACGTTAGACTTATACGTAACGTTGCACGGCCATATAGCTGCCGTACATCGTACTACTCAAATATTATACGTTAGACGTATACGTAACGTTGCACCGCCATATAGCTGCCGTACATCGTACTACTCAAATATTATACGTTAGACGTATACGTAACGTTGCACCGCCATATAGCTGCCGTACATCGTACTACTCAAATATTATACGTTAGACGTATACGTAACGTTGCACGGCCATATAGCTGCCTTACATCGTACTACTCAAATATTATACGTTAGACTTATACGTAACGTTGCACGGCCATATAGCTGCCGTACATCGTACTACTCAAATATTATACGTTAGACGTATACGTAACGTTGCACCGCCATATAGCTGCCGTACATCGTACTACTCAAATATTATACGTTAGACTTATACGTAACGTTGCACGGCCATATAGCTGCCGTACATCGTACTACTCAAATATTATACGTTAGACGTATACGTAACGTTGCACCGCCATATAGCTGCCGTACATCGTACTACTCAAATATTATACGTTAGACTTATACGTAACGTTGCACGGCCATATAGCTGCCGTACATCGTACTACTCAAATATTATACGTTAGACGTATACGTAACGTTGCACCGCCATATAGCTGCCGTACATCGTACTACTCAAATATTATACGTTAGACGTATACGTAACGTTGCACGGCCATATAGCTGCCTTACATCGTACTACTCAAATATTATACGTTAGACTTATACGTAACGTTGCACGGCCATATAGCTGCCGTACATCGTACTACTCAAATATTATACGTTAGACGTATACGTAACGTTGCACCGCCATATAGCTGCCGTACATCGTACTACTCAAATATTATACGTTAGACGTATACGTAACGTTGCACCGCCATATAGCTGCCGTACATCGTACTACTCAAATATTATACGTTAGACGTATACGTAACGTTGCACGGCCATATAGCTGCCTTACATCGTACTACTCAAATATTATACGTTAGACTTATACGTAACGTTGCACGGCCATATAGCTGCCGTACATCGTACTACTCAAATATTATACGTTAGACGTATACGTAACGTTGCACCGCCATATAGCTGCCGTACATCGTACTACTCAAATATTATACGTTAGACGTATACGTAACGTTGCACCGCCATATAGCTGCCGTACATCGTACTACTCAAATATTATACGTTAGACGTATACGTAACGTTGCACGGCCATATAGCTGCCGTACATCGTACTACTCAAATATTATACGTTAGACGTATACGTAACGTTGCACGGCCATATAGCTGCCGTACATCGTACTACTCAAATATTATACGTTAGACGTATACGTAACGTTGCACCGCCATATAGCTGCCGTACATCGTACTACTCAAATATTATACGTTAGACGTATACGTCACGTTACACGGCCATATAGCTGCCTTACATCGTACTACTCAAATATTATACGTTAGACGTATACGTAACGTTGCACGGCCATATAGCTGCCGTACATCGTACTACTCAAATATTATACGTTAGACGTATACGTAACGTTGCACGGCCATATAGCTGCCGTACATCGTACTACTCAAATATTATACGTTAGACGTATACGTAACGTTGCACCGCCATATAGCTGCCGTACATCGTACTACTCAAATATTATACGTTAGACGTATACGTAACGTTGCACCGCCATATAGCTGCCGTACATCGTACTACTCAAATATTATACGTTAGACGTATACGTAACGTTGCACGGCCATATAGCTGCCTTACATCGTACTACTCAAATATTATACGTTAGACTTATACGTAACGTTGCACGGCCATATAGCTGCCGTACATCGTACTACTCAAATATTATACGTTAGACGTATACGTAACGTTGCACCGCCATATAGCTGCCGTACATCGTACTACTCAAATATTATACGTTAGACGTATACGTAACGTTGCACCGCCATATAGCTGCCGTACATCGTACTACTCAAATATTATACGTTAGACGTATACGTAACGTTGCACGGCCATATAGCTGCCTTACATCGTACTACTCTAATATTATACGTTAGACTTATACGTAACGTTGCACCGCCATATAGCTGCCGTACATCGTACTACTCAAATATTATACGTTAGACGTATACGTAACGTTGCACCGCCATATAGCTGCCGTACATCGTACTACTCAAATATTATACGTTAGACGTATACGTAACGTTGCACCGCCATATAGCTGCCGTACATCGTACTACTCAAATATTATACGTTAGACGTATACGTAACGTTGCACGGCCATATAGCTGCCTTACATCGTACTACTCAAATATTATACGTTAGACTTATACGTAACGTTGCACGGCCATATAGCTGCCGTACATCGTACTACTCAAATATTATACGTTAGACGTATACGTAACGTTGCACGGCCATATAGCTGCCGTACATCGTACTACTCAAATATTATACGTTAGACGTATACGTAACGTTGCACCGCCATATAGCTGCCGTACATCGTACTACTCAAATATTATACGTTAGACGTATACGTAACGTTGCACGGCCATATAGCTGCCGTACATCGTACTACTCAAATATTATACGTTAGACGTATACGTAACGTTGCACGGCCATATAGCTGCCGTACATCGTACTACTCAAATATTATACGTTAGACGTATACGTAACGTTGCACCGCCATATAGCTGCCGTACATCGTACTACTCAAATATTATACGTTAGACGTATACGTCACGTTACACGGCCATATAGCTGCCTTACATCGTACTACTCAAATATTATACGTTAGACGTATACGTAACGTTGCACGGCCATATAGCTGCCGTACATCGTACTACTCAAATATTATACGTTAGACGTATACGTAACGTTGCACGGCCATATAGCTGCCGTACATCGTACTACTCAAATATTATACGTTAGACGTATACGTAACGTTGCACCGCCATATAGCTGCCGTACATCGTACTACTCAAATATTATACGTTAGACTTATACGTAACGTTGCACGGCCATATAGCTGCCGTACATCGTACTACTCAAATATTATACGTTAGACGTATACGTAACGTTGCACCGCCATATAGCTGCCGTACATCGTACTACTCAAATATTATACGTTAGACGTATACGTAACGTTGCACCGCCATATAGCTGCCTTACATCGTACTACTCAAATATTATACGTTAGACTTATACGTAACGTTGCACGGCCATATAGCTGCCGTACATCGTACTACTCAAATATTATACGTTAGACGTATACGTAACGTTGCACGGCCATATAGCTGCCTTACATCGTACTACTCAAATATTATACGTTAGACTTATACGTAACGTTGCACGGCCATATAGCTGCCGTACATCGTACTACTCAAATATTATACGTTAGACGTATACGTAACGTTGCACCGCCATATAGCTGCCGTACATCGTACTACTCAAATATTATACGTTAGACGTATACGTAACGTTGCACCGCCATATAGCTGCCGTACATCGTACTACTCAAATATTATACGTTAGACTTATACGTAACGTTGCACGGCCATATAGCTGCCGTACATCGTACTACTCAAATATTATACGTTAGACGTATACGTAACGTTGCACCGCCATATAGCTGCCGTACATCGTACTACTCAAATATTATACGTTAGACGTATACGTAACGTTGCACCGCCATATAGCTGCCGTACATCGTACTACTCAAATATTATACGTTAGACGTATACGTAACGTTGCACGGCCATATAGCTGCCTTACATCGTACTACTCAAATATTATACGTTAGACTTATACGTAACGTTGCACGGCCATATAGCTGCCGTACATCGTACTACTCAAATATTATACGTTAGACGTATACGTAACGTTGCACCGCCATATAGCTGCCGTACATCGTACTACTCAAATATTATACGTTAGACGTATACGTAACGTTGCACCGCCATATAGCTGCCGTACATCGTACTACTCAAATATTATACGTTAGACTTATACGTAACGTTGCACGGCCATATAGCTGCCGTACATCGTACTACTCAAATATTATACGTTAGACGTATACGTAACGTTGCACCGCCATATAGCTGCCGTACATCGTACTACTCAAATATTATACGTTAGACTTATACGTAACGTTGCACGGCCATATAGCTGCCGTACATCGTACTACTCAAATATTATACGTTAGACGTATACGTAACGTTGCACCGCCATATAGCTGCCGTACATCGTACTACTCAAATATTATACGTTAGACGTATACGTAACGTTGCACGGCCATATAGCTGCCTTACATCGTACTACTCAAATATTATACGTTAGACTTATACGTAACGTTGCACGGCCATATAGCTGCCGTACATCGTACTACTCAAATATTATACGTTAGACGTATACGTAACGTTGCACCGCCATATAGCTGCCGTACATCGTACTACTCAAATATTATACGTTAGACGTATACGTAACGTTGCACCGCCATATAGCTGCCGTACATCGTACTACTCAAATATTATACGTTAGACGTATACGTAACGTTGCACGGCCATATAGCTGCCTTACATCGTACTACTCAAATATTATACGTTAGACTTATACGTAACGTTGCACGGCCATATAGCTGCCGTACATCGTACTACTCAAATATTATACGTTAGACGTATACGTAACGTTGCACCGCCATATAGCTGCCGTACATCGTACTACTCAAATATTATACGTTAGACTTATACGTAACGTTGCACGGCCATATAGCTACCGTACATCGTACTACTCAAATATTATACGTTAGACGTATACGTAACGTTGCACCGCCATATAGCTGCCGTACATCGTACTACTCAAATATTATACGTTAGACTTATACGTAACGTTGCACGGCCATATAGCTGCCGTACATCGTACTACTCAAATATTATACGTTAGACGTATACGTAACGTTGCACCGCCATATAGCTGCCGTACATCGTACTACTCAAATATTATACGTTAGACTTATACGTAACGTTGCACGGCCATATAGCTGCCGTACATCGTACTACTCAAATATTATACGTTAGACGTATACGTAACGTTGCACGGCCATATAGCTGCCTTACATCGTACTACTCAAATATTATACGTTAGACTTATACGTAACGTTGCACGGCCATATAGCTGCCGTACATCGTACTACTCAAATATTATACGTTAGACGTATACGTAACGTTGCACCGCCATATAGCTGCCGTACATCGTACTACTCAAATATTATACGTTAGACGTATACGTAACGTTGCACCGCCATATAGCTGCCGTACATCGTACTACTCAAATATTATACGTTAGACGTATACGTCACGTTACACGGCCATATAGCTGCCTTACATCGTACTACTCAAATATTATACGTTAGACGTATACGTAACGTTGCACGGCCATATAGCTGCCGTACATCGTACTACTCAAATATTATACGTTAGACGTATACGTAACGTTGCACGGCCATATAGCTGCCGTACATCGTACTACTCAAATATTATACGTTAGACGTATACGTAACGTTGCACCGCCATATAGCTGCCGTACATCGTACTACTCAAATATTATACGTTAGACGTATACGTAACGTTGCACCGCCATATAGCTGCCGTACATCGTACTACTCAAATATTATACGTTAGACGTATACGTAACGTTGCACGGCCATATAGCTGCCTTACATCGTACTACTCAAATATTATACGTTAGACTTATACGTAACGTTGCACGGCCATATAGCTGCCGTACATCGTACTACTCAAATATTATACGTTAGACTTATACGTCACGTTACACGGCCATATAGCTGCCTTACATCGTACTACTCAAATATTATACGTTAGACGTATACGTAACGTTGCACGGCCATATAGCTGCCGTACATCGTACTACTCAAATATTATACGTTAGACGTATACGTAACGTTGCACGGCCATATAGCTGCCGTACATCGTACTACTCAAATATTATACGTTAGACGTATACGTAACGTTGCACCGCCATATAGCTGCCGTACATCGTACTACTCAAATATTATACGTTAGACGTATACGTAACGTTGCACCGCCATATAGCTGCCGTACATCGTACTACTCAAATATTATACGTTAGACGTATACGTAACGTTGCACGGCCATATAGCTGCCTTACATCGTACTACTCAAATATTATACGTTAGACTTATACGTAACGTTGCACGGCCATATAGCTGCCGTACATCGTACTACTCAAATATTATACGTTAGACGTATACGTAACGTTGCACCGCCATATAGCTGCCGTACATCGTACTACTCAAATATTATACGTTAGACTTATACGTAACGTTGCACGGCCATATAGCTGCCGTACATCGTACTACTCAAATATTATACGTTAGACGTATACGTAACGTTGCACGGCCATATAGCTGCCTTACATCGTACTACTCAAATATTATACGTTAGACTTATACGTAACGTTGCACGGCCATATAGCTGCCGTACATCGTACTACTCAAATATTATACGTTAGACGTATACGTAACGTTGCACCGCCATATAGCTGCCGTACATCGTACTACTCAAATATTATACGTTAGACGTATACGTAACGTTGCACCGCCATATAGCTGCCGTACATCGTACTACTCAAATATTATACGTTAGACGTATTCGTCACGTTACACGGCCATATAGCTGCCTTACATCGTACTACTCAAATATTATACGTTAGACGTATACGTAACGTTGCACGGCCATATAGCTGCCGTACATCGTACTACTCAAATATTATACGTTAGACGTATACGTAACGTTGCACCGCCATATAGCTGCCGTACATCGTACTACTCAAATATTATACGTTAGACGTATACGTAACGTTGCACGGCCATATAGCTGCCGTACATCGTACTACTCAAATATTATACGTTAGACGTATACGTAACGTTGCACGGCCATATAGCTGCCGTACATCGTACTACTCAAATATTATACGTTAGACGTATACGTAACGTTGCACCGCCATATAGCTGCCGTACATCGTACTACTCAAATATTATACGTTAGACGTATACGTCACGTTACACGGCCATATAGCTGCCTTACATCGTACTACTCAAATATTATACGTTAGACGTATACGTAACGTTGCACGGCCATATAGCTGCCGTACATCGTACTACTCAAATATTATACGTTAGACGTATACGTAACGTTGCACGGCCATATAGCTGCCGTACATCGTACTACTCAAATATTATACGTTAGACGTATACGTAACGTTGCACCGCCATATAGCTGCCGTACATCGTACTACTCAAATATTATACGTTAGACGTATACGTAACGTTGCACGGCCATATAGCTGCCTTACATCGTACTACTCAAATATTATACGTTAGACTTATACGTAACGTTGCACGGCCATATAGCTGCCGTACATCGTGCTACTCAAATATTATACGTTAGACGTATACGTAACGTTGCACCGCCATATAGCTGCCGTACATCGTACTACTCAAATATTATACGTTAGACGTATACGTAACGTTGCACCGCCATATAGCTGCCGTACATCGTACTACTCAAATATTATACGTTAGACTTATACGTAACGTTGCACGGCCATATAGCTGCCGTACATCGTACTACTCAAATATTATACGTTAGACGTATACGTAACGTTGCACCGCCATATAGCTGCCGTACATCGTACTACTCAAATATTATACGTTAGACGTATACGTAACGTTGCACCGCCATATAGCTGCCTTACATCGTACTACTCAAATATTATACGTTAGACTTATACGTAAAGTTGCACGGCCATATAGCTGCCGTACATCGTACTACTCAAATATTATACGTTAGACGTATACGTAACGTTGCACCGCCATATAGCTGCCGTACATCGTACTACTCAAATATTATACGTTAGACGTATACGTAACGTTGCACGGCCATATAGCTGCCTTACATCGTACTACTCAAATATTATACGTTAGACTTATACGTAACGTTGCACGGCCATATAGCTGCCGTACATCGTACTACTCAAATATTATACGTTAGACGTATACGTAACGTTGCACGGCCATATAGCTGCCGTACATCGTACTACTCAAATATTATACGTTAGACGTATACGTAACGTTGCACGGCCATATAGCTGCCGTACATCGTACTACTCAAATATTATACGTTAGACGTATACGTAACGTTGCACCGCCATATAGCTGCCGTACATCGTACTACTCAAATATTATACGTTAGACGTATACGGAACGTTGCACCGCCATATAGCTGCCGTACATCGTACTACTCAAATATTATACGTTAGACGTATACGTAACGTTGCACCGCCATATAGCTGCCGTACATCGTACTACTCAAATATTATACGTTAGACGTATACGTCACGTTACACGGCCATATAGCTGCCTTACATCGTACTACTCAAATATTATACGTTAGACGTATACGTAACGTTGCACGGCCATATAGCTGCCGTACATCGTACTACTCAAATATTATACGTTAGACGTATACGTAACGTTGCACGGCCATATAGCTGCCTTACATCGTACTACTCAAATATTATACGTTAGACGTATACGTAACGTTGCACGGCCATATAGCTGCCGTACATCGTACTACTCAAATATTATACGTTAGACGTATACGTAACGTTGCACCGCCATATAGCTGCCGTACATCGTACTACTCAAATATTATACGTTAGACTTATACGTAACGTTGCACGGCCATATAGCTGCCTTACATCGTACTACTCAAATATTATAAATACGTTAAATAACTGCCGGCCTTTATTTAGAAATTATTAAATTAGTAATAACATACAATTGAATACTCCGTGGCGCTGTGGCTTAGCAATGAATTGCAGCACTGAGGGCCGCGAGTTTGAATCCCGAACGGAACAGTATTTGCGTGGTCTAAAAATATTTTTTCCGGGCTTAGATGTTTGTTCTTGTGTAATTTATGTTCGTAAACTGCCTCTACGATAAAAGAGAAATCCAAGTGTGGGGGTGACGTTTAAAAAAAAAGCAAAACGTTTTAAATTCTCTACATCTATACATCATAATCAGCACACACTGTATATTTTATTAATCCAACATCATACAGAAGATACTTCGAATAAAATGTAATTTATTGTGGAGGCGAGCGTTATGTAAATAATATTTTGTTCGTTAAAAGCTCCGGTTTAATTTCACGAGTCAACAGTTAGTGTCCGATGTAATTTATTGCCGGCGACCCATATTATTTGAGCGTTACACATGATTTTGTTTATTTTGCGAAAGATATATTATGTGTGTTAAAATATGCTGTATTGTGTTGAAAATTTAAGTGGTAATTAATGTATTGGATACGCTTACGAATGACCTAATGGCAGACTGTTTTTTTTAAAGAGGAAAAGCCAGACACGATATCTCAGTACGTAATGGCACACTACTTTTTTTAAGATGACATTCCTTGTAAGCTGCTATTTTACGCATGTATGGTATGTGTATACCAGCGTAAAAATACCCTTCCCGACCGACACGTTCATGCTATAACAATCATGTAGATAACAATCGTTGCTCTACTGCGTTTAATATGAAAACTTAAAGATCTAGGTAAGTCTAAATAACTCTTGATAATTCTAAAGATTTGAAGACCTATTTTGTTTTTGTTTACACCAACGTTGCCTCTGGTTAGTATTCTAACTCAAAATTCGCGACGTGGTATACACGTAACGACTGTGACGTTAAATACAATGTGAAACTGTCTCAAAACGTAACACCACAACGAAATAATTTAATTCACATCTAACGTCACTATACCGTCGCAATAACAATCTACAAGAGTATAAGGTTGGGGTGTTAATAACAGCGAGGCGTGAGACTTTTATATAATAGCTTCGTTAATAAAAATTTCGTCAATAACATCATGATTCCTTTATAGATCTACTTAATATACGTTTAGCACAATGTTCTGCTTAATTTAACAATAAATTAACACGTTACTTATTTTTTTTATTGTAATTATCATCTTAATTAAAGTAGTTCTTAAAATCCTTTTCCTTGTAGTACTTTATAGCGTTTAGAATTGTAAAGCGTTTAGAATTTATTAAAATAATCAATCGTCACTGTCAATCTTTTAAGTTCATATCTATTATTATTATTTTTATCGTTTTATACTTTTCTATTCTATAAATTGGTTGGCCGGGGAAGAACCACGCTCTCAAAGAATATCAGTTTACGATAGTGCTCCTGTGTTTAGTATGGTGAGTACAGAGAACCGATAAACCTTTTTACAGGAAACGAAGTATTGCACCTTAATTCTCAGGGGTGACAACGCATCTGCATTTATATTCTTAATCGTGGATAGATGTGGATTTTCATAACTACCACTGACTATCAGCTGGATAGTATGCCCGTTTGTCACCCTTATCAAACTATTAAAAATCTTACTTTTCTCTCAAGAAGCACCTTAAACAGCCCTAAATCACCTGTTTCCATTCACGTCCTGCACCTCTTATTAGGTCGTATCTTCATATAGAGTGAGACGAGCCTGAGAATCACTGCTCACCATGAGAAACACAGCAGCATTAAGCAGCTATTTACATTAGTATTCTGTAAGAGCATGGTCCTTCGCCGGTCTAGTCAACCTCTTCATGCTACAACCATAACATAGCTGCAGCATGGCTCTACCACGTATGAGGTGTGTTTTATATTTTTAATCGTCAGTAGTAGTGTAAAACCACGCGTGGTGTGTTTGCTTCATGGTACGAGTACGTTATAATTAGCTAAACGAGTTCTGATAAATTTATTGTAATATAATTGTCGTTAACAGTTTGACCCCATTTTTGACTTCTTTGCGTCCTAGTATAAGTGCGTTATAGTTAGCCAAGCGGATTCTGATAATTTTATTTTAATATAATAGTCGCTGACAGTGTGCCTCCACGCTTCAGGTCTTTGCGTCTTGGTATGAGTACGTTGTACTTGTAGTTAGCTAAGCGACACGCGCCGCCGGCGTCGCCTTCTCCAAGATTGCTTTCTAACGCCTGCTATTACTCCGCGACGGATGGCTTACGTCGTAATTGTGAAGGGTGCCATTTTAATATTACTTTGAAATCATTATAACGTTTTAAGTTAAATGAGCTTGATTGTGACGTGGCTTTTTGGTTAGAGTATATTTGTGGTGAACATGGTATTTAGTTTTAGAAATTTATTGAGTAATTTTTACATGTGATGGATTCTTCATCATCATCAACCCGTAGAAATTCCACTACTGGACGGATCAACGATCGCAGATCTATATGTCTCGTACCATTGATGTTGCTTCTCGTCGCCGGTCTGGATGTTTTACAAATAAATGGCTATGAGGCCACCTATCGGAAACCTTAACGTCATTTTGGTACTCATATAATCATCTCTTACGGCATCTATGGGATGAAATGGGATGATGAATTTTCTTACACTGCTCCACTGTGTGAGAGTTGATAAGTTAAGATGCACAAATTCAGATGCTCCGAGAATAACTGGTTTCCAGTTAAACTGTTATTTCACGTATTGTCCGCACTTTTTACAAAGGGTGAAACTGGTATTTCACCCTTTGTAAAAAGTGCGGACAATCACAATAACAAACGTGTCGCACATTTGTCGCACGCTTCCGTCACACCTCTAAGAATCTTACATGACGTTAACGATATGATTATCCGTCATCTATCAGAGGCCATCCAACCTTCCTGGATTAACGAACATAGGATCCACCTGACGATAGGTGGCTACTGCAGCCCAAGGATACAATAAAATCAAGGATAGAATCATAGATTGCCTCACAGCTGTAATCAGTTTGCTCTATACCGTTCAGACCGGATCACTGTAGTACACATATTAACAGCAGCAATAGGCAATAAGGTGGTACCCATCCACAGAGAAAACCAGGCTAAAAAGAGACCTACCATAAACATAACACAAACACTCATTCCCGTCACCCAGAGAGGTAGATAGAGATAACATAAGGCACAATCCTGATACAATTCTCTCGCTTCCTTAATACCTATATACCATCCATATATGCTACCTACCACTTTGTAAAAAAAAGACTTGAATATTTAATAGTAAACGGGAACTCACCAGGAGCCTCTCCGTCGTAAGAGAAGTTGGGAATGAGAAGAGTCTGCGCGTCCACTACCACGATAGGCTCAGATGAGACACCGTGCACTCCGCGCAACGCATTCAATTTGGCTGGCTTAGGATAGTCAAAGTTGGCGGGGATGTTGACACTGCCAAAATTCACCTGTGAACATCATCTTTTATTATAATTTATTCTATGTCTACCACAAAACATAAACAGTAAATCCTACTGTATTTTTAAAAAACTTCTCTCTTGGAAAGAACCAGCTCTAAATTCTCCACTACTCCATATCGACCCCTGACCGTCGTAAAAGGCCACAGAGGGAAACTGAACTACGACACCCACGGGAAGATATGGGGTAGTGTATTTTCTTACACCACCACGGTTAAAGGAGCTTTATATGAAAATTATTTAATTATTTTTAGTATTTTAGTTTATGAAATCAGTTTTTACTTTTTATGAAAAAGTTTATTTTTCTAGGCTGCAGCATTCTGTGTGACGACGTGATACGAATCAGTTTCTCTAAACGGGAAGAGCTTTGTTACCCATTCATAACAGCAGCACCACTGTGTTCACTGTTGCGTTTAAGCTTTTTTATAGAATAGGGGACAAACGAGCATGCGGCTCACCTGATAGTAAGTGACTACCGCCGCCCATGATAAACCACAACACCAGGGGAATTTCAGATGCGTTCTGGGCCTTTTAAAATATAGTCAGCTCTTTTGTTGAAGTTTCCCAAATCGGATCGGTCCGAAAAAATCGCCGGTAGTATAAGTATTCTACAGAGAGGTCGTACGAGGAAGAAAACTTCTAGTAAAACGCACAGTAGTGGATCGCCAAGCATCCAGATTGTGTGGGTGATATCGTGAGTTTTGGCGCGATGTGCATTCGTGAAATCTGGTAGCTCGAGTTAATCTGAACAATTCCTCAGAGCACTCTACTTGGTAGATGGAAGGGAGCTTCGTAAGAAACGCTTTGTGCCAAACCCGAACGAAGGCCTTCGCTATGTCCAAGCTTACGGGCACATTGGACTCTACTGTCTCCACCTATCAATGAGTCAGGTATGCCGGAAGATCACTAGCTGATTAACACCACCGAAACCCGTAATGACGGTCATTGATCAGCTGGTGATCCTCAAAGTACAAGTAAGAAGTGTTAGGCTTAGGTAAGAACTTCTAAATAAAAAGTCACGAAATACGAGTTAATTAATAGTTGTAGTAATTTAATAATCCTACTAACACACAATAAATACAAAAGGATTTTCCTCAGGAAAAATCCTTATACATATATGTTCAAAATTCTGTTTCTATCATTTACAAATTCCCCAAATATCTAGACAAATGTTGTAGCTTAGACTGGCTGAACTCAAAGCAGGTGTATGTCCGTGACACCGCTCTTATATGTACACGTACAGATTTAATGGCTTTATAAATAGTATATAATATACGAACTATACTAATACTACAAATATACGAACAGCTTTATTACGAGTAGTAATAACGTAGCGTAGAGTAGCTTTCAGCGTAGCGTATACATTATCGTATACAGCGTCATTTAAATGATTTCTTAGGTTTACGCGAACACTGTACATTTGAATGAAACTAGATTTTACAGATTTTATTGTATTGATTATGTTATTTTATATTCCTGACGTTTCGAGTACGACAATCACCTCAGTGCCTCCATGACCATGGGTGCTGTAAAGTACTCAAAACTTCGGGAATATAAAATAAGTTAATATACGCAATAAAATCCGTTAAAGTCTGAATCTGCTATCGCACACCTAGCTTTGCTATTCAGAGAGACTTTATATTAACTTTGTTATCGCAATATATTTATGATAACATAATTTATTAACAAAAAAATAAGAAAAACTTTAATAATAATAAAGATGTTCATACTTAAAATGTTAGGAACAAACTTAAGCTTGTAATTTCAATTACTAGACTTCATAGAATTAGTAATTCATTTATGGGGCAATATATATGCTTTTACAACAAAATTCCAGAAAATGTTCAGTTTGTCAATAAACAAAATTATAATTAAAAAAAAATTGTACAACAAGTGTTGTTACAATTAAATTAAGGAATACATGAATGAAACTATCCTCTGAGAATGAAGTGATCACCGCAAATTTATTTAAGTTATATATGTTTAAAAATATAAAATCCTGCTAGATTTTCTAGTTCTTCCCTGGACATAGAGGCATTTTCCGAACCAGTGGTACTTAAAAAATATTGTAATAACAATAAGTATAATGTAAAACTCTATATTGAATGAAAAAATTATTCTATCCTATATATTATAAAAAATATTATACTACTATAGAGAAAGAGAAAGAGTACAACAGTGGGCAGTTCATAAAGAATAGGACTTCTTACCGAATATTCATCACACCAGACGGAGAACCAAGTGACATCGCGTAGAGTCTTCCCATCAGGGAGGGAGAGCGTCAGTCCCTCGCCGCGATACCGCCGCAAGGGTCCAGCGCCTCCGCGCTCGTCTCGTAGTCGGATCGCTCCCGCCGCGGTCACGCTTTTCGATGTTCCCACGTAGAAATAGGCCGCTAAATAAACAAGTGGTAAAATTAAAATGTTGTACAACTGGCGTCAATATAAATTAAGCGAGAACATCGTCAGTGTAGTCGAAGTTAATTAAATACGCATTTTGAATAAAACTATTATTTACGGACGGATTTTATCGCGCTTACTTGCAATTTTAATTTATTTTTAATTTATTTTTATTATTCCAGCGACTGCTATGTTTGACGTCCCAATGTCATAGTTAGTCCGGCTACCTTCAGTTTTTGAATATTAATTTTTGGTCCGATTTACGCAAAACGAGCTAATAGTATTGTTACGAGCTTAGGGTTCGTGACAATTAAAAATTGCCGATAAAATTACCTAAATTAACACTTTAATTTACTTTACACAAACTAAAGTTAAAAACACTAATAATTAAAAACACTAATTCACTTAATTCCGCTCCGAAGCTTCGCTTGTTTCGTCAAATCAACTCTGCCTCGATCGCATCTTGCGCCACCTATTTATTTAAATTAGCAAAATATCCGGAATGTTCAAGTAAACACGCGTAAGGTACCGAGAGTTCGAGTATAGATTTTCTAGAAACTTAGTTCTTCGGGTGGCGCTGTCGGTCGAGAGATCGGTGATGTCATTCTCTGCAAAGCTCCCCTCGCTCTCGTTCCTGACACTAGATGGCGCTAGTTGACTTATTCACACAACACTGCCCCCTCCTAAGACATGCTCGTCCCGAGCATTATCGGTCCCATAATAACGCGCCAAGCGATCCACATGGACGATCTTAGGAGTCCCTCTTGCGCCTTTCTGTATCCGGTAGGTCACATCGTTGATCCTGGTTACAATCCGGTACGGGCCGTCCCATTTATCTTGAAGCTTAGGAGATTTCCCTTTGCTGCGGACTGGATTGTGCAACCACACTAGTGAACCTTCGTTGAACCCTTTATTGTTCATTTTGCGGTCATACCGGGTTTTCATTTTCTCAGACGTTTGCTGGCCCGATTGTCTGACGTGCTCATAAATGTCATTCATTTTGTTCCGCAAGTCATATGCATAATCGGTTATACTGCGTAGGGCATCAGGTGGTATCCCAGTGATCAGGTCTGCAGGCAGCCGTAATTCTCTTCCAAAGTTTGCGAAAGCTGTTGTCACTGCTGTACTTTCGTGAACAGAACTTCGATATGACAACAAAAACGGTTGTATGTGCTTGTCCCAATCTCGTTGCCGATTGTCTACAACTTTTGCTAGGTACCTCTCCAATGTCTGATTAAATCGTTCCACCATTCCATCAGATTGCGGGTGATAAGAAGTCGTTCTTGTTTTATGAGTACCCATAACTCGGCAAGTTTCCTGGAATATTTGAGACTCAAAATTCCTTCCTTGATCGCTGTGAATCTCTAAAGGTACTCCAAAACGACAGAAGACTTCATGAACTAGTTTATCTGCAACTGTTGAAGCTTCTTGATTTGGAATGGCGAAAACTTCTGGCCACTTAGTGAAGTAATCCATCACAACCATGAAATACTTGTTACCGCTTTCACTCTCCGGAAACGGCCCCGCCACGTCAATGGCTATTCTCTCCCATGGTGCACCAACATTGTACAACTTCAATGCATCTCTACTACGAGTCTGAGGTCCCTTTACAGCCGCACAACTTGTACATTTGCGACACCAGTCCTCGACATCGTTTCGACAGTGGACCCAGTAAAACCGTTCTCGGATCTTCAGTAGAGTTCGTTTAACTCCCAGATGGCCTCCTGAATAATCATTATGGTACAGCTGTAGAGCATCCGGTACTTTAGCTTTAGGGACAACCATTTGTAAATGACAGCTGTCTCCCCGAACATTTTCCCATTTATGGCACAGAACTCCATCCTGAAGCAGCAAGCTATCCCACTGGGCCCAATAGCTTTTAGTGGTCGAACTCATCGCTGAGACGTCGCTCCACTTGGGCTTGGGAGCACTGGCCTTCTTCCATTCCAGGATCGGCTTGATGTCCGGATCTTCCTGCTGTGCACGTTGTAAGCTGTCCTTCCACTCGTTACTGAGGTGGTCTGCCCTGAGCATCCTCACGGATACCACTCCCTTACTCTCTTGCCTAGTACAATGTTTGCAATCTTCAGGACAAGGTCTTCGTGATAATGCATCTGCGTTGCCATGAGATTTCCCGCTGCGATGTTCGATCTCAAAGTCGTATTCCTGCAGTAGTTCAATCCACCTCGCAACTTGTCCTTCTGGATTTTTAAACTGCAATAGCCATTTTAGTGCAGCATGGTCAGTTCGTAAGTGAAATTTTCGCCCCAGAAGATATTTGCTAAAATGCTGCAACGACTTTACCACAGCTAGCAATTCGCGCCTTGTGACACAATAGTTCCATTCCGGTTTTGACAACGACTTGCTGAAGTACGCTATCACGACCTCTTGGTCACCATTCCGTTGAGACAACACACCGCCAAGTCCTATATCACTTGCGTCTGTGTCAACTATAAATTCTTTGCTTGCATCAGGGTATCCCAAAATAGGTGTTTTGCACAGACGGTCTTTGAGCTCCTGGAATGCGATATTACAACTTTCATCCCAGCAGAAATGTCGCTTCTCCTCGGTTAGCTTATGCAGAGGTTTGGCTATATCTGCAAAGTTCTTCACAAATCGCCGGTAATAGGAGCACAAACCCAAAAATGCTCTAACCTGCGTCTTGTCTTTTGGAACCGGCCAATCCTTTACAGCTGCAATTTTCTCTGGATCCGTGCGGATACCTTCTTCCGACACTACATACCCCAAAAACTTGACTTGCCGTTTGAACAGTGAACATTTCTTCGGACTCAGCTTGAGATTGGCACTCTGAATCTTCATGAGCACGCGTCCCAGGTTTTCAAGGTGTTCCTCAAATGTACGGCCCACGATGATGATGTCATCCAAGTAGACCAGACAGGCATCGCCAATTAGCCCGGTAAGTACAAGTTCCATCAGCCTTTCAAACGCTGCTGGAGCATTGCACAACCCAAACGGCATTACTTTGAATTGCCACAGACCCTTTCCCGTCGAGAACGCAGTTTTCTCCTTGTCCTTAGGGTCAATTTCAACTTGCCAGTAGCCACTTTTTAGATCCAGCGTGCTAAACCATTTTACTCCTGTAAGCATGTCCAACGTGTCATCAATTCTTGGCAAGGGGTAGCTGTCCTTCTTTGTAACGTCGTTCAGACGGCGGTAATCAACACAGAACCGCATGCTGCCATCCTTCTTCTTTACCAGCACCACGGATGAACACCATGGACTAGATGAAGGTTCAATAACACCATCCTTCACCATTCCCTCAATCATGGTTTCCACTTCCTTTTCACGTGCTACCGGCAATCTTCTTGGCCGCTGACGGATAGGCAATTCCTCTCCTGTGTTTATTTTGTGTTGAACTAAGTCAGTCTTTCCTATGTCAACATCGTTTGACGAGAATACATCGGCGTACTTGAGTAACAACTTCTTCGCCTTGACCAATTCGTTCGGGGAGAGAACACTGCGACAGTCTTCCAAAAGTGTGGTCACTCTCGTTTCTGAAACCTTGCTGGGGGTCCTACTCGATATATATTGGCACCCACGTAACCAATCCACTTCCTCACAAGTGCCAACCAGTGTGCCTTTTTCTATAATCTGTTCCCGGTCGCAAAGGTTCAACACACGTATTCTTGAGATGTCAGTGGTTCTGACCAAGGTTCGAGCTACTTTCCATGGAAGGACATTGTTTACCCTTTCCACAAGTACACAACGGTGAGCTTGCCCAGCGTTTCGGGGAATACTAACCGGAACAATCGTTTCCGATCTCGGCGGAAGAACAATCTTCTTAATGCTGTACACGTTCCCTGGTAACGCACCTTCCATAAAAAGTTCCTCCTGTCCACATTTCAAAACACCTTGCTTAACGTCGACCTCACAACAATTATTCCTCATAAAGTCTAGGCCTAGGATGCAGTCGTCCATTATATCAGCCACGATGACATTATGCAGGTAGATCACGTTGCCAAGCTTCAACTCCATCTCCTTCTCTCCACGGACGGGTATACGCTGACCGGTGGCTGTTACCAAATTAACGCGTTCTCGGTTGTATGCGGAGTCCCCAAGGAACTGACTTATAAGTTGGGAACTAACAACCGTACGAGGCTCCAGTGTCTATGGTCAGTTTACACGGCATTCCGTTGACCTCGCCCTTGATGATTAGACTGTTCCCATCATGGGTTTGTGAGATCGAGATCCTTGGGGCTCTTTTAACATCAGCCAGCACCCGCCCCGCAGTTCTGGCTTTTACTCGTTTCCCTGCTGCTGCAGGGCGGTGCTGTTGGCCGCACTACCCTCCTGAGATCGTTCACCTTCCCTTTCTAGGGTTCGCTTAGGGCAGCTGGATCGAAGATGGCCCTTTTCCCCACAGCCATAGCACCTAGGGCTGTATCCTTTGTTGCGGTCGCGAACTGTAGCTGCTGCAACCTCCCTGACGCGATGGGAACGATGATCCTGCCGCACGGCTTCTACCTCCAGTGCATGGGCCAAGGCGTCCTTAAGCGTCTCGTGGTGCCCGAGCCTCACAGCAGCTCTGACTTCCAGGTCACGGATGCCATCGATGAATGTTTTCACCAGGTTCCCTCCAATGAGAGCAGGTACAGACTGGTATGCTTTACGAACCATCTTCTCCTCAAGGGCCCACTGCTGCAGGTTTTCGTTGCCGCGTTGCACGCGATCTTTAAGCTGCGCGCGAAAGACGTGTTCCAGGTGAGCGTCACCATATCTCGCCTCCAAGGCCTCAAGAAGCTGCTCATAGGTCACTTTCTTACCGAGAGCTTCCAACACAGTTAAGGCTTGGTCGCGCAGGCCTAGGGTGAGTGCAGTCATGGCTTGGCTTTTATTCCAGCCGTTCGCCTCCATGACGGCCTCGAACTGGATTTTGTAGGCCGACCAGGAAGAGGTCCCGTCGAACGGCGGCACTTTGAATCCACGTAGCGAAGGTGCTGCAGCTACTACGGGAGCTGTTGTTCCATCCCCAAGTTTGAGGTCGTCCAGCGTTTTCTTCATGTCAGCCATTACGTTGTCAACCCGATTGTTTACTTGGTCGATTCGGGTTTCGGCCTCCAACAGGCGGTTGTCATGTTGAGCAACCTTATCCTTCACCTCCCTTATCTCCTTCCAGAAGGTAGCGTGAAGGTCCTTCATGAGGAGCATCTGCTCTTCCAACCGACGGGCCTGTTCCTCTTGTCCGCCCCGCAGCTGCTCTTCCAACCGACGGGCCTGTTCCTGCAGCATCACCATCAGAGCGCCTAAATCAGGTGCTGCAGGTGCAGGAGCTACTGACGGACCGGCCTCCGTTGCCGGCGGCTGGCCCTCCGACGTCTGCGGCGTTGCACCACCAAATCTTCGTTGGTCCGTCTCCTGCTGGCGTTGACTTCGGGTACGGACACCCTCCGTTTCCTCCTTAGGTAAAATCGGCATTATTTTATCCCACTTATGACACCAATTGTTACGAGCTTAGGGTTCGTGACAATTAAAAATTGCCGATAAAATTACCTAAATTAACACTTTAATTTACTTTACACAAACTAAATTTAAAAACACTAATAATTAAAAACACTAATTCACTTAATTCCGCTCCGAAGCTTCGCTTGTTTCGTCAAATCAACTCTGCCTCGATCGCATCTTGCGCCACCTATTTATTTAAATTAGCAAAATATCCGGAATGTTCAAGTAAACACGCGTAAGGTACCGAGAGTTCGAGTATAAATTTTCTAGAAACTTAGTTCTTCGGGTGGCGCTGTCGGTCGAGAGATCGGTGATGTCATTCTCTGCAAAGCTCCCCTCGCTCTCGTTCCTGACACTAGATGGCGCTAGTTGACTTATTCACACAACAGTATCATGAAGTCTTGCAGTGGTATGCTTGGGTTTGGGTTTAATTTTGTTAATTATAGGATCCCAAGCAGATGGCAGCACCCATCCGTCTTCTGTATTGAAATTTGGATATTTTTTTTAATTTCAATAGCCTCGCGTCGCGAAATCGCGAAATCGCGAGTCGCGAATCATCTTTGGTAAGAATCGGTGTTCTTTTGCGAGGATTTGTGGTTTATCAAATCTAATGTAATGGTGGGGACGATCATGAACATGTTCGCAGACTGCAGACTTCCCGAAGCGTCGGTGCTTCACGTCAGCTATATGTCCCTTCACGCGGGTTTTTATAGACTTTTTTGTTTGGCCTATGTTAGAGAGAATCCGTAAATAACAGTTTTATTCAATGTGTAGTGTTCGCGTAAATTTAAGAAATCATTAAATACAACCACATAGGTACCATTGTTCAATGTCATTTACATACTATATGTACTCACTTCACACTATCTCACTACAACCTAGGATTACTTAGAGATAATGCCCTAAAGTATTAAGTCAGCCCTTTGTAGGCCTTTTGTTAAGGTATCCATGGCATTAATGGGCTGTTAATGAAGTGAGGAAAGAATAATTACATAAAAAGAAGAGATCTTAATACGACATTTAGATATAAATTCCAAGATTTATGTATAAATTCTACAAACTTAATGCCAACATAATATTCTCGTATTAAGTTGGTGAATATTCGAGTTTCCCAAGCTTCATGTTCAGTTAAATTATAATTACGAATATTCGACTACACATTTGAAACCAACATAGCACGGAACACTCGGTCGAGCAAACACAGTCATAATTGCAGCCGAGTGTGAGGAAATCCCGAATTTAACTGCAGTGCGCTTTGAACAGATTACGAGAGTCAAATAGTTTATATAACAGCTACAAAGTAATTACCATTTATTATGTAACAAATACCCGAGAAATGTTCACCCTCACACTATTAAAAAAACAACGAGTCATTAAAACCAACACCTTAAAAATTATACAACATTATTATACCACCCCATCTATCAAAAAGACTCGGGATGATAGGGTGAGAAATTTTATGACAAGAGATAAATTTATATAATCAAATATATATGGCCAAACTAATATATTATAATACATGAATTTGAACACGTAGAAATAATTATTGAAGGACGAGTGGCAAAATAAATTCATGCCGCATAAAAGGGTGACAAAGTCGGCAAGAGACTCCCTAGACATAAGTTTTACGATAACATTGGTGATGTATTGAAAATCGGCTATATTAATGATACACTTATCCGTCTAATATGTATACGTAGATATATAGATCTGAACTAAGCGGGAAAAGGTATATCAGAATCATGTCAAATAGAAGTCTGCAGTCGCTGCACACGCCTCTGAGTAAACAACGTAAGAATATGTATATAAAAACTTCTTATAATTTTAAATTGTTGACATTTACCAACACTTAAATGACAAGGTGTGAATTATTTCATGCTGGCACCACTCTACGGTTAAATCTTTAAAAAAAATATTTGATTCTTTTAGAAAAAAAAAATAAGGATACAAAGGACGGAATTAATGCCGAAAGATATTATTTACAAGTCAAACCATGGTGTGGTGGGAATTCGACGTAGGTGTAACAAGTAAAAAAAAAAGATAAGAAATTAAAATAAATACACATTATATATCATCATCATCATCATCATCACAGCCCTTCACAAGTCCACTGCTGAACAGAGGCCTTCCCCAAGTAATGCCACAAAGCTCGGTCCTGAGCAACCTGCATCCATCGACTTCCTGCATGTCTTACCAGATCGTCACTCCATCTAGTGGGGGTCGCCCTACACTACGCCTACCGGTATGAGGCTGCCACTCGAGAACCACGTCTCAGATTCGTAAGTCATCACTGGCAACACGCACTGGTTATACACCTTAGATTTCAGAGATGTGTGTGTGTGATGTGTCGTAATTTCCCGAACTCTGCCCAGCCGAGTTGAATCCGTCGATTGGCCTCTCGGTCGAAGTTGGACTTACCTAGTTGGACTATTTGTCCCAGATAAACGTACTCGTCAACAACTTCGAGCATAGTGCTCCCAACAACTACCGGCATAGGTGTGACATGGACATTAAACATGATCTTTGTTTTGTCCATGTTCATCTTAAGACCTATCCATTGGGAGACACCATTGAGGTCATTGAGCATAGTGCTAAAGTCTTCCAGCGATTCTGCCATAAGGACTATATCGTCGGCAAATCGAAGGTGTACTCACCATTGATGTTAATACCGTATCCTTTCCAGTCCAGTAGCTTGAAAACGTCTTCCAACGCAGCGGTGAAGAGTTTCGGGGATATAACATCACCATGTCTTACACCTCTCTGCAGTTGGATAGGTTTCGAACTCTGCTTCTGTACTCGGATAGCTATCGTAGCCCTACTGTACAAACACTTCAGCACTTGGATATACCGACAGTCAACTTGGCACCGCTGAAGGGACTGTAGCACTGCCCAAATTTCGACGGAATCAAAGGCTTTCTCATAGTCTACATATGCCAGGCAAAGTAAGTAAAGCAGATTGTACTCTTCGGTCTTCTGTACAATCTGCCGCAGGGTATGTATGTGGTCTATGTTACTGAAGCCTTTTCGAAAACCGGCTTGTTCGGGAGGCTGGAAGTCGTCGAGTCTGCGTGCGAGACGATTCGTAATGACTTTCGAAAACAGCACGTAGACGCGGCTCAGATGGGAAAGCAGTCTGTAGTTCTTCCAGATAGCGTTGTCGCCTTTCTTAAAGAACAAGACCACCGCGCTTCTGCTCCACGCCTCCGGAGTAGTGCCACCATGGAGGACGGAATTGAAGAGCTTCTGAAGGACTTCAAGTACCGGTGTTCCACCCGCTTTCAGAAGCTCCGCTGTAATTCAATCCTCGCCCGGGGTCTTGCCGTTTTTAAGGTGGTGGAGAGCCATTCTAATCTCACTCAGACTGACGTCCGGGATATCATCGGAATAGTGTCGGATAAGACTTGCTCTTGTATCGTTACTCACACTTGCGTGTGGCTCCAACGATAATGTGTACAGCTGCCCATAGAACCTCTCAATCTCACTCAGAATCTCAAGTGTCCCGGAAACGATGTTGCCACACTCAGTCTTCAGCTTTGACAGTTGGCTCTTTCTGGCAGAGAGATCTCTGGCAAAGACTTTGGAGCCCTGGTTCCGCTCGATAGCTTCTTTAATACGCGTAGTATTAAAGTTGCGTAAGTCTCGCCGCATGCATTTGGAGATCTCTCTGTTCAGTTGTGTGTGAGTGTGATCGGAGAGTTTTTCTGTTCTACTGCGGTGGGTCTTGCAGAACTTAGCTCCAACCGCATGGACAGTTTCCACGAGCTTGTCATTCATATCTTCCACTGCATTGCAATCTTCTAGGCACTGAAAGCGGTTACGTAACTTGAGCTGAAAGGTTTCGGGATTCTGGATTAGAGCACGAGGGAGACGGAGCGTTGACTTAATTAGAGCTCTCCAACTTAACGTTTAGGTTCAGTGTGCCTCTAACCATTCGGTGATCGCTGCCAGTTTTCACCCTTGCGATCACTGAGACATCACTGAACAGTAGGCGTCTGGTCGTCGTAATGAAGTCAATCTCATTTTTTGTCGAACCGTCGAGGCTCGACCAGGTCCACTTCCTGTGGGGCCGCTTCTGGAAGAAAGAGTTCATCATAAAGAGTCCCTCTTTCTCCATAAAGTCGGCCAGCTGCTGGCCCCTTCGGTTCCGTTGCCCTACTCCAAATTACCCTACCTTCAGCTCACCGCTTTCTCTTGTGCCTACTTTTGCGTTGAAGTCTCATATCAACACCGTGTAGTGGGTTTTGTAGGAATGCATGGCTCTGGAAATATCCTCATACATTTCCTCCACCTCCTCATCGGGATGTGCCGAGGTTGGTGCGTAAACCTGTATGACCTTCAGCGAATACCGTTTGGTGATTCTGAGTATCAGGTACGCGACTCTCGTCGACACACTCTCAATCTTTACAACGTTGTTGACGAGAGACTTTTGGACGATAAATCCGACACCTCCTTGGGACAGATGGTCGCCCTCCCGGTGATAGAACAAGTTGCCGGACTCGAGGATTGCCGGGTCCTCCCCTCTCTTTGGACCTCGGATAATCCAATAATATGCCAGCGCAAATTGTCTACCTGTTCTTCCAGCTCCAGTATCTTCTCGTCAGTCCTCAGGGTGCTGCGTTATATGTTGCCAGGTCGAGTCGTCGTAGGTAGCAAACGAACCTCCATCGGAGATTCTTAGCACCCCCTGCCCCGCCGTTACCATGGTCGCCACCGTAGCCAGGAATAACGAGGCCACCGGGGACTGGGGGCCGTTTGTTTGCGTCGTTATTCATGGGGGATATTTGCCATAGTTGCCACGCTTGGCGAGGGTGTTGGCAACAGCAGTTTTTTTTTATTATATCACTGTTGGTATCAGGAAGATGCTGCTGCCCATCTCCTGCCTGTCTCCCTCAGTCGCCTCTTACGACACCCACAGGAAGATATGGATTAGTGGCTATTCTCAACCGCCACTACGAGGCATGCTTTTTATATATATCAAAATATATTACGATATAATATTTATTTAAGTAGATATATATTAGTATAATTACATAATATATTCACACATATCCATATAACTATTTTTATACTTCGAAGATAGTTTTAGATCTTTACCTGGTCCCTCGCCATCGTAGTGAAAGTCGTGAAGGTACAGCGTGCGTGAGTCCACAGCGTATACGGTACCCCGAACGCCATGATGGAGTTGCGATAGAGGTCCAATTTCCTTGCCCAAATAGCGTCCAGATGCAGCGCCTGTGATCAAAAAAAAAACATTCTCTATTTTATGAAAAATATATTTAACATCTAAAACCTTTGTTTATTTTATAAATATATATAACTGTAGGTGTCGCACGAGTGAGTCGGCTCGACCGGGGTAGGCCCACGCTCTCACAAAATACTAGCGTGAAATATCAGATTAATGGTGTTATGCTTGTGATTTGATTATTTATTCTTTATTGGAGATAGATGTAGATGTCTGTGGGCCACCGCATTCACTTACCACCAGGTGGACTCTTTGCTTGATTGTCACCACTATCCTATAAAAAATATATGATGCAAGTATTGTATAAATTACGAAAATGGGTATATTCCAATTTCTATTAATTTTTACTAAACACCAGACATATATTTATTAGAAACATATGATTAGACGCTATCTTAATCATCGTTTGTTGCTAAAACTGGCCAGTCGTGAATATTGTCAAGGTTTTTGAGACGATTTTTTTTTCGCACCATTTTTTCGTTATAATTATGTCTTAACCCCAACTACTTTTTCTCAGTAACCTGATAAGTTAAATGAATTAAGTAATTCATAAATTAATTAATTACTTGTTAACTTATATTTAAAGAGAAGTTAGGGTAGGTAATAACAAAACAAGCAGTTCTGCTATAGTGACACACAGACCTTCATTAATCAATCAATTCAAACAAGGGTGATAACTGATAACGCTAATAGAGGTATGCCAATACCTATTCTTTTCAAACGACTTCAAAAAAGGAGGAGGTACTCAATTCGACTGTATTTTTTATGTGTGTTACCTCAGAACTTTTTTCTAGGTAAACCGATATTGACGATTCGTTTTTTTTTGAAAGCTTGTTCTTTTAATGTAAAAAAATAAAGTTACAGCCTATATACGTCCCACTGCTGGACACAGGCCTCCCCTTATTTCTGAGAGGGTTTTAGGGCAAGGAAGTGTCCGCCGCGTTGCCCCAATGCGTGTTGGTGAACTTCACATGTCTTCGAAATTTTTTTCTTATTCCTCGGACATGCAGGTTTCCTCACGATGTTTTCCTTCACCGCCGAGCATGTGGTAAATCAGCACTTAAAATTGCATTTAACAATTTCATTGGTATCATATTACATCATTGGATTTGAGCCAATATTTGATACAATAATCTAGAGGTCAACATGCTCGTAGACTGTTCATAATATATCTTTTCATCAGTGAATAAAAATAAAATTTGTTCGATACCTGTCGTTAAAAGATATTAGCCTGTAATATCTCATATGTTATTGTAGCGCGGACACGTCTGGAAGTGGCACAAGGTGAGCACCGGACATTTGCGTCGGCTTCCAAATGCCATAGCAGACCGGTGCGTGTGCCT
Source organism: Parnassius smintheus behrii (assembly GCA_036936625.1). Classification (NCBI taxonomy): domain Eukaryota; kingdom Metazoa; phylum Arthropoda; class Insecta; order Lepidoptera; family Papilionidae; genus Parnassius; species Parnassius smintheus. The sequence goes on from JAUPFT010000026.1 coordinate 42,558,200, forward strand.
CTACTTGATAACGAACAAATAGACCATATTATATGTTGTACATATTATATACTGTCTTATCACCTCGGCTCCGCTCACGTTAAATAAAAACCGACGTATGCACCATGGATAACAGTAATTAGGGAAAGACCAAAAATCATTTATACAAAAAATATAGCTTTTATTCTATTCAGTAGTTTTTACGTGATTTAGCAACTAACATCCAAGCGAACTTTCACAAATACGATTTTTTTTTTTCAAAAAAATTCTTTATTGTATTTTATAGCTGTGAACCACAGACATTTATTTATTTAACTTCATATATACTTTAATGTATATAGGCGGACTTCATACCCGAGGCATTATTTACCAGTCTCTCTTGGAGTATTGCGGAGATGAAAGAGCCTACCTCGGTAATATACAAATATTCAATATCCAAATATATAACTGAATACATATAAGCATAATGTACATCTGTACCCATTACATAGATTTAAACCAGGGGCCCTCAACGTCGCAACTTGTTACAAAGCCGCTGCACCGTGGAGAAGTTTATTTAGTAAACTGTACAACAAAAAGTTAAAAACGCATTATAGCAACCTTTATTTTACTTTAATTAGTCTTAAGTTTGAATATATTTTAAGCTGGATAGTATAGTAGAATATTCTAAGACAGCAGGTATAATACAAGTATACTTTAAAAATGGAAGTTAAATGCAGTAGTTTCCTAATTATTGTTAGGACTTATTTAAATGAACTACGTAATAAAAGGGTACAGGCTATATAGTGGCTTTTGTTTTATTGTACTCGTACTTATAACTCTGTAATATAGATTATAAGCGGTCCATCTCGATTTCTGGACCTTTACAGTAGCACCATCTGCTGGGTTCAATTATGGATTTAAGCAAATCTCTCACTCAATTCATTGGAATCGATTCAGTGATAAACACGCGCTTAGAACAAATAAATAAAAGATATACAGAGATATAACCATGGCAGAAAAGTCCCATATTGGTCAGAAAAGAATTTGCCAACTGTATTACTTGCCTAGCTTGTCATAAATGCGTCTAATAGAATACTGGGTTTATGATTGATAAAGCGACGTGCTCCTCACTTGTTTCGCAATTTTCCGTCTTAACCCATATTTTCTGGCCAAGCGTGGTCTGAGTTGCTCGTTTGTATTGAGGGGGTACACACTCACGGGGTATCAGATTTTTTTATAGGATAAGTTTGAATAACGAGCACACAGTCCACCTGATGGTAAGTGGATACTGTGATCCATATACATATCTACATCTACCCTTGACTACGAATCAAAATGCGGATGTATTGTCACCCGTGAGGACCAAAATGGAATTCCTCGTTTCTAGTAAAATGGGTCTCCCGTTCTCTACACTCACCATATGAAACACAGCAGCGTTAAGCTGCTATTATATGCTGCTATCCTGCTTTCCTCGGTCGAGCCGACCTATTCGTAATACTACTCCCTCTGATATAAAAGAAAATTGTGGTAAACGAGCACATAGAACACCTGATGGTAATGAAACACTGTGGCTTTTGTTGATTGAGAATCAAAATGCAATGCAATGTGTCACCTCTGAGGAAGATGGAATGCCTCGTTTCTAATAAAAGGACTCCAGTTCTTTACACTTAACATAAAAAACACAGTAGAATTATCATCACATGATCAGAATATATCATAGAATTTGCTTTATTAACCTTCGGGTCTACGTATTACGTGTTCATCATCTTACAGGTAACCACAACTTACGTAGATATTTGTATTTAGTGAAGTGACTTAAAAAAAAGGAAACAGATAAAGTAGCTAATGTATATATATAGTTACATGAAAACCGGATTCGTTACAGCTACAGTTTTTGGGATTTAAAGTTTATGTTTATATTATATAAATATTATGACAACAATAAAACTCTTATGACTTGTTTGAAAATTTAACAGATTAACTATTTAAAACTACCCAACGGATTATGCATTATGTCCATTTCTACGGTTTGTGGCATATGGGTGTATAATGACAACATTTTCGTATGTGCGTTCTGAAACAGTAGTAGATTTGAATAATACAATAGACTTTTTGATGTCAATTGCTTATGCCGTATAATTAAAGATTTATTTACATTTTTAGGTTATTCATGTTAATGCACGGAGATAATGATGTTTTGGTCATTGATTTTTGCCATGATGTTAACGTGGAGAGAAGCAATCGATGAGATGAGTGATGTTCTGTAACGACAGTGCATTAACTTTTAACTTTCATATATTGGCGCAAAGGAAAGTGGACCGCAGAGCGACATGTTTAGCGACCGTGTGTCCGCATGTAGACAGTTCCGTACGAATTAGGGTAGGCGCACACTGCACTGTATGTCATCGTAATAAATCTTTTTTATTTATGGAATTTATTTTGAAATATTGTAAAGTCGTTTTATTTATTAACGTGTGATAACAATTATAAAAAAAGTTCTGGTATCTAAAAATAATATTCTTAAGTAAGTTTAAATACTTTAAAAACGTCTTTTTAAATTTTTATATAGAATAATGGTGACAAACGAGCACACAGTCCACCTGATGATCAGTGGATGCTGAGGCTCATAGACATCTACATTTATCCTCAATTAGGAATGAACACGCAGATGCGTTGTCACCCTTGAGGAGTAAAATGGAATGCCTTATTTCCAGTAAAAAAGGGTCTCCGGATTTCTACTTTCACCATAAGAAACACAGCAATATTCAGCTGCTATTTTACGCTGGTATTCTGTGAGAGCGTGGTCATTGCCCTGTTGAGCCGATCCAAGCGTGTTTACTGAGCAATATCATAAGCTAGAGGTAAGAATCTAGACTTGATGGAGTTTTCCTTAACATTTTAATGGTACTTCCCTTGTAGTATAGCCTAATTTAATAAATGAAGAATCGTTTAAATTGATTCATATTACTTTTGTTAAGGTCGGTTAAAGTTGCATTCTAAGTTGCTCATGAATCCACTCAGTATAGTACATAAAGTCAAACTGTTTTTAGTTCACTTGTGATAGTTGGCAAATCTTTAAAAGGCTTATTTATCAATTTATATAGAAAATTTATAAAATAATATACTCAAATATATAAAAACAAATTTCAAAATTTTTCCTGTCCGCTCAACTCCTATTTAGTAATTTCAAAGGTACGCTTCGTTGCAGTGTCACAGACACGACTACTATCACGGCGCAAACAAATTAGAAACCTATTTTGATATTTACAGTTGACTATAATTAAAATTCGAACTCAGGGACTCCCCCACAGAACTTTGCCTACGATTCACAAAGATTATTACTTGGTAACTGTTAGCAAAATCTTTTTTTTTTGTAAGGATTGCTGGACGTATAAAATCAAACACAATGTGGTAAATTGGAAAGAAAAATTACTAAAATTACGTATGAATATTATTCAGGTTACAAGAAACACCACTAGTCAATACACCCGGATCTTATTTCACTGTACGTTTACCTTTATCGAACATTAACCTTCATAAAAACAAAGCGCGCTGGCTACCTTTTTACACCAACGATCAGCGTTAGCGTCGTTCAAAAACCGGTCTTGTGGTTAAAGCTTTAAAGTTCTACATTGTCGCAACTCCATGCTGGTGTAAAGTACTTTTTATCCGTCTATTTAAGGCCAGTTACATACTTGAGAGCACTTTCTCGCAGCGTTACGTGATCCATCTCGACGTACTTATACTTCTCTTACGCAACAGTCGTAAAGTATAAGCTTAACTATTATTATGTGCTTTGATCCTTAGAAAGACGTGTGGAAAATAGCTGTACTTTACTACAATGTCCTTCTTCTTTAGAGCATGAATTGTACTGTTGTACGTAAGTCTTTTTTATTGAAATTAGGATGACAAACAATCTCACGTTCTACCTCTTACTTGAGATGTCTTCATAATATTTTATTGCTCAGACATGCCTTTTTGCCATTAACCGGGATGTTTTACATCATTGCCCAGGATTTGACAAACGATCACATATTGTAGTTAACAATGTTATTATTGCCGCCGAGGATCGAAGGCAGGATGAGCTCCTGAGCTACGGCTCGTAAAAATCAAAGATGTTAAAAATTAAATAGCTAAGATCCACAATAAAATGAAATGATGTGTCTTCATCATCATTACAGCCCTTTACAAGTCCACTGCTGAACATAGGCCTCCCCTAAGGTATGCTACAAAGCACGGTCCCGAGCCACCTGCATCCATCGACTTCCTGCATGTCTTACCAGGTCGTCACTCCATCTAGTGGGGGGTTGCCCTACACTTCGTTTACCGGTATGAGGCTGCCACTCGAGAACCTTTTTTCCCCAACGGTTGTCGGTTCTTCGAGCTATATGGCCGGCCCATTGCCACTTCAGCTTACCAATCCGTTGGGCTATGTCGGTCACTGTGGTTCTACTGCGGATATCCTCATTTCTAAGTTTATCACGCAGAGAAACTCCGAGCATAGCCCTCTCCATAGCTCGCTGAGCGACTTTGAGCGTCCTCATACGGCCAGCAGTGAAGAACCACGTCTTAGTTCCATATGTCATCACTGGCAACACGCACTGGTGTGGTCGTGTCTTACCTAGTTTAAAAAAAATCTCCTGCCCTTCTTTAATTGCGTTCACTATTCCCGTCATAACCAATCTCAGCACCTTACTCCCAAAAGGTTAATGTTTGTGATTAGTCGCGACGGGGAATTCCAGGATGTGTTCTTCATATATTTTAAAGTTTTGTATTATATATTTATTTCAATTTAATTTAATTTTTTTATTTTATTTACACACCGTTTTTTTCTCATATTTACAATACATAAAATAATAATAACAATAATACAGAGCCTAAGTAGCTAAGATGGTTAGCGCTTGCTGTGAATTTTACAGTATGCGAGCAAACCAGGTTCGATCCCCGCCGGCACCAATGAAATTGTTAATTACAATTTTAAAATGCTGATTAACTACGTGCTCGGTGGTGAAGGAAAACATCATGGGGAAACCAAAATGTCTAAGAAAAAAAGAAGTTCGAAACGAAGACGTGAAGTTCGCTAACTCGCATCGAGGCAGCGCGGCGGTCACTTCTTTGCCCTAAAGCCCTCTCAGAAATAAGAGGAGGCCTGTGCCCAACAATGGGACGTGTATATAGGCTGTAGCTATTAAGAATATAATACAGTAAGGCCAATACAGATTACACAATTTGTTTTTCTTACCAACTAATCATTAAGCGTGTGAGAGCGTAGTCGTGTACGTGTGTGTGTGTGTGTGTGTGTGTGTGTGTGTGTGTGTGTGTGTGTGTGTGTGTTTGTGTGTGTGTGTGTGTGTGTGTTTTGTGTGTTATTCTGCCATAAGGACTATATCGTAGGCAAATCGATTGTGAGTGATATACTCGCCAATGATATTAATACCGTATACTTTCTAGTCGAGTAGCTTGTAAACGTCTTCCAATGCAGCGGTGAAGAGGTCAGGAATATAACGTCACCCGGTCTTACACCTCTCTGCAGTTGGATAGGTTTCGAGCTCTGGTTCTGTACTCGCATATCCATCGTAGCCCTACTATACAAACACTTCAACATTTAAATATACCGACAGTCAAGTTGGCACCGCCGAAGGGACTGTAGCACCGTCCAAATTTCGGTGGAATCAAAGGCTTTCTCATAGTCCACATACGTCAGGCAAAGTGGCAGATTCTACTTTTCGGCCTTCTGTACAATTTGCCGAAGGGTATGTATGTGGTCTATGGTACTAAAGCCTTTTCGGAAACCGGCTTGTTCAGGACGCTAGAAGTTGTTGAGCCTGCGTGCAAGACGATACGTAATGACTCTCTTAAACAACACGTAGTCGCGGCTCAGAATGGAAATCGGTCTGTAGGTCTTCAAGAGAGCGTTGTTACCTTACTTAAAGGACAAGACTACCGCACTTCTGATCCACGCCTCCGGAGTAGTGCCATCATGGAGAATGGAATTAAAGAGCTTCTGAAGGACTTCAGGTACCGGTTTTCCACCTGCTTTCAGAAGCTCCGCTGTAGCACCATCTTCACCCGGGGACTTGCCGTTTTTAAGGTACTAGAGAGCCATTCTAATCTCGCTCAGATTTACGTCCAGGATATCATCGCAATAGTGTCGGATAAGACTGTGCGTGTATGATAATTCCCTATTTGTGTTTACAACATCGCATTTTATAAAACATTTTAAAAAGCATATCGTTTTTACGCACATTAGCGTGGTTGCTAAGCCTTCAGATACTCTGCAACGGGCCGGTTAAATCTCCGCACAGAACAAGTGTTTGTGTGATCTAGAAACAACTGTTTTAACTCTGGATATTCGTCTATGTGCATACTTTATAATATATCTTCTTAATACAGGTGAAATGTAATCTCATGTAAACTTGGTAGAGCTACGCTACAGCTATATTATGGTTGTAGCACGAATGTTCACGCTCTCACGTAATATGAGCGTAAAATAGCAGCTTAATGCTGCTGTGTTTCGTATCTTGAGTGTAGAGTACCATAGACTCGTTCTACTGTAAACGGGGCATACCATCTTATCCTCAGGTGAAGCAACGAATCTAAATTTTGAATCCTAATCGAGGATAAATATAGATGTCTATAGACTGCAGCCTATAGAATCCAGTTACTATCCGGTGCACTGTGTGCTCGTTGGTCACCCTTTTTTTATAAAAAGAAACAATCACGCCCATTCAACACACTAACATACTTTTTATGCATTTCTAACTCCTGTTCTTTAATCTTTGCAATTATTTCCAGTGGTGTTATTATTCATAGTAGCTTTTACTGAGGCTGATAAAGGTGCTCGAACACTAAAATCGTAAATCATCTCATTTAAGTTGTTTTCCAAAACGTTTCCTTGGTCTGAACTTTAATTAATACGAGGTATATTGTCATTCCTTATAATCTTTTAGTATTAAAAGTAATAATTAAACTAAAACGACAGTCAAACTAACTTTTTTTATTATAACTAAATAAAAATTTATTTCTACCAGTATCTTTTTATATTTTAGCAAAACATTAGTCAAACTGATGCTATATACAGTGTTACTCTCAAAAAATAGCTTTCACGTTATAAATTTAACTAACAACATTCCTCATTCATTAATCTCTTCTTTTTTTCTAAATGTGTGCTCTAAAGGTTTCTTTCTTTCTTCTTTATTATTTCTTCCTAAATTGCCACACTTGGTACACTGGTTGGTAATTGCAGTTTTTGTTGTTATCGGAAAGATACTGCCCATGTCCTGTTCCAGTTACCGTTAGTCACCTCTCACGAACTCCACGGGAGCGTCACGTAGGGTCGTGGATATTCGAAGGCCACCACTACACGACAAAAATAGCATCAACAACGTGTTGACTCCGCAAAAACATTATACAATGGTATATTATAGATAATAAATAATTATATACATAATATATCATGTAATAGCGTATTAAATATTGTTGTGTGAATAAGTCAACTAGCGCCATCTAGTGTCAGGAACGAGAGCGAGGGGAGCTTTGCAGAGAATGACATCACCGATCTCTCGACCGACAGCGCCGCCCGAAGAACTAAGTTTCTAGAAAATCTATACTCGATTTCTCGGTACCTTGCGCGTGTTTACTTGAACATTCCGGATGTTTTGCTGATTTGAATAAATAGGTGGCGCAAGATGCGATCGAGACAGAGTTTAACTCGGCGGCACAAGCGAAGCTTCGAAGCGAAATTAAGTGAATTAGTGTGTTTAATTATTAGTGTTTTTTTAACTTTAATTTGTATAAAGTAAATTAAAGTGTTAATTTAGGTAATTTTATCGGCAATTTTTATTGTCACGAACCTCAAGCTCGTAACAATTGGTGTCAGAAGTGGGATAAAATAATGCCGATTTTACCTAAGGAGGAAACGGAGGGTGTCCGTACCCGAAGTCAACGCCAGCAGGAGACGAACCAGAGGAGATTTGGTGGTGCAACGCCGCAGACGTCGGAGGGCCAACTGCCAGCCACGGAGGCTGCGGGCCCGTCAGTAGCTCCTACACCTGCAACACCTGACTTAGGTGCTCTGATGGTGATGCTGCAGGAGCAGGCTCGCCGGTTGGAAGAGCAGCTGCGGGGCGGACAAGAGGAACAGGTCCGTCGTTTGGAAGAGCAGCTGCGGGGCGGACAAGAGGAACAGGCCCGTCGGTTGGAAGAGCAGATGCTCCTCATGAAGGATCTTCACGCTACCTTCGGGAAAGAGATAAGGCAGGTGAAGGATAGGGTTGCTCAACACGACAACCGCCTGTCGGAAGCTGAAACCCGAATCGAAGAACATGAAACCCGAATCAACCATGTGAACAATCGGGTTGACAACGTGATGGCTGACGTGAAGAAAACGCTAAACGACCTCAAACTTGGGAATGGAACTACAGCTCCCGTAGTAGCTGCAGCACCTTCGCTACGTGGATTCAAAGTGCCGCCGTTCGATGGGACCTCTTCCTGGTCGGCCTACAAAATCCAGTTCGAGGCCGTCATGGAGGCGAACGGCTGGAATAAAAGCCAAGCCATGACTGCACTCACCCTAGGCCTGCGCGACCAAGCCTTAACTGTGTTGGAAGCTCTCGGTAAGAAAGTGACCTATGAGCAGCTTCTTGAGGCCTTGGAGGCGAGATATGGTGACGCTCACCTGGAACACGTCTTTCGCGCGCAGCTTAAAGATCGCGTGCAACGCAGCAACGAAAACCTGCAGCAGTGGGCCCTTGAGGTGGAGAAGATGGGTCGTAAAGCATACCAGTCTGTACCTGCGCTCATTGGAGGGAACCTGGTGCAAACATTCATCGACGGTATCCGCGACCTGGAAGTCAGAGCTGCTATGAGGCTCGGGCACCACGAGACGCTTAAGGACGCCTTGGCCCATGCACTGGAGGTAGAAACCGTGCGGCAGGATCATCGTTCCCATCGCGTCAGGGAGGTTGCAGCAGCTACAGTTCGCGACCGCAACAAAGGATACAGCCCTAGGTGCTATGGCTGTGGGGAAAAGGGCCACCTTCGATCCAGCTGCCCTAAGCGAACCGCAGAAAGGGAAAGTGAACGATATCAGGAGGGTAGTGCAGCTAACGGCACTGCCTGGCGGCGACAGGATCATCGTTCACCTCACGCTAGGGAGGTTGCAGCAGTTACGGTTCGCGACCACAATAAAGGATACAGCCCTAGGTGCTATGGCTGTGGGGAAAGGGGCCATCTTCGGTCCAGCTGCCCTAAGCACACCCTAGGAAGGGAAGGTGAACGGTCTCAGAAAGGAAGTGCGGCTAACAGCACCGCCCAGCAGCAGCAGGAATACGACTTTGAGATTGAACATCGCAGCGAGAAATCTCATGGCAACGCAGATGCATTGTCAAGAAGACCTTGTCCTGAAGATGGCAACCATTGTAGTAGGCAAGGTAAGGAAATGGTATCCGTGAGGATGCTCAGGACAGACCACCTCAGTAACGGGTGGAAGCACAGCCTACGACGTGCACAGCAGGAAGATCCAGACATCAAGCCGATTCTGGGATGGATGAAGGCCCGTGCTACCAAGCCTAAGTGGAGGGACGTCTCAGCGATGAGTTCAACCACGAAAAGCTATTGGGCCCAATGGGACAGCTTGCTGCTTCAGGATGGAGTCCTGTGCCGTAAATGGGACAATGGTCGAGGAGACAGCCGTCGTTTGCAAATGGTTGTCCCTAAAGCTAAAGTGCCGAATGTTCTACAGCTGTGCCATAATGGTCGTTCAAGAGTCCACCTGGGAGTTAAACGAACTCTGCTGAAGGTCCGAGAACAGTTTTACTGGGTCCATTATCGTGACGATGTCGAGGATTGGTGTCGTACATGTACAAGTTGTGCGGCTGTGCGGGGACCTCAGACAAGTAGTAGAGGAGCACCGAAATTGTACAATATTGGTGCACCACGGGATAGGACAGCCCTTGACATTTATGAGCACGTCAATCGGGCCAGCAAATGTCTGAGAAAATGAAAACCCGGTACGACCGCAAAATGAACAATAAAGGGTTCAACGAAGGTTCATTAGTGTGGTTGCACAATCCAGTCCGCAGCAAAGGGAAATCTCCTAAGCTTCAAGCTAAATGGGACGGCCCGTACCGGATTGTAACCAGGATCAACGATGTGACCTACCGGATACAGAAAGGCGCAAGAGGGACTCCTAAGATCGTCCATGTGGATCGCTTGGCGCGTTATTATGGGACCGATAATGCTCGGGACGAGCATGTCTTAGGAGGGGGCAGTGTTGTGTGAATAAGTCAACTAGCGCCATCTAGTGTCAGGAACGAGAGCGAGGGGAGCTTTGCAGAGAATGACATCACCGATCTCTCGACCGACAGCGCCGCCCGAAGAACTAAGTTTCTAGAAAATCTATACTCGATTTCTCGGTACCTTGCGCGTGTTTACTTGAACATTCCGGATGTTTTGCTGATTTGAATAAATAGGTGGCGCAAGATGCGATCGAGACAGAGTTTAACTCGGCGGCACAAGCGAAGCTTCGGAGCGAAATTAAGTGAATTAGTGTGTTTAATTATTAGTGTTTTTTAACTTTAATTTGTATAAAGTAAATTAAAGTGTTAATTTAGGTAATTTTATCGGCAATTTTTATTGTCACGAACCTCAAGCTCGTAACAATATATATACTCGTATATATTTTTTTATAAAAAGAATATTAACAATGCTATAAACATTACTAATATTCTCCTTAACCACTCGTGGTAACTCACTCAAACTATTGCTTGTGTTACGAGTGGTTCACGCCAGTCGTCAAATGGCGGATTCAAACCCACGACCTTTTAGAGTTCGCAGTCCGCAACCTGCCATTAGGCTACTGTCGCTTCTATATAATATAGTGAATAAATATCTATATAACATTACAAAATTTTCACTTGCCAATTTCAGCGAATAAAAACATGGCCTTTCCTACTCTAAGCCGGCTCATTTGCAGTAGACGATTCCAGAGACAATTCCACATTCAGTATCCATTTAGCCGCAGTGGAGATTTATATGTATTTAATGACACACTGCAGCTATAATTTAGTTGTAGCTTGAATGAGTCGGCTCGACTGAGGCTCGCCACGCTCTCACTGTATACCAAAGTAAAATAACAGCTTAATGTTGCTGTGCTTAGTACCGTGAGTGTAAAGATCTGAAGACCCTTTTTACTGGGAACGAGGCAATCCATATGGTGCTCGAGGATCACGTATCTGCATTTTAATTTTTAATTGAAGATTAATGTAAATGTCTATGGGCAACAGCAAACACTTACCATCAGGTAGACTGTTTACTCATTGGTCACACTTATTTTATAAAAAAAAATACAAAACTTTTCACGGGAGGCATTTTCCACGAAAGATACTACTCGAGTGACATAATATCTACGCATGATTAAAACTACTTTTACGGATTTTATCGCGTTTATTTTTGCTTTTAATTTTTTTTCCCGACGTTTCGGGCGTTTTCCAGCACCCATTGTCACGGGGGACTATGTATGCTGGACTACGTATATGGACCATGTACTATGTATATGGACCGTGTACTATGTATATGGACCATGGGCGCCCGAAACGTCGGGAAATAAAAATAAAAACTATTAAACGAGCAATTCTTGTGTATATATATATATATATATATATATATATATATATATATATATATATATATATATAATCGGGATCTCGGAAACGGCTCCAACGATTTTCATAAAATTTAGTGTCCATGGAGTTTCGGGGATAATAAATCGATCTAGCTAAGATTTATTTTTAGAAAATGTCTTTTTGTCCGTGTTTTTAGACAATGAAAAACTGCTACAATATCGTTAGAATAAGAAGGTAAATTTTGACGGTTTGTCAGTGATTATAAATAGCTTAATTGGTATAATGGTCGGTCACAGAATCTTAAAACCCCGGTTCGAGCCCTACCGACCGACCGACTTTTTTTAATTTTTTTTCATGTTCCTTTCTTTTTGAAAAAATCTATTTTTCGAGCCCTTTTTTAGTATTTTTTAAAAACACGAAAATTTAAATTTAAATAATTGCACTCATGATTTATTTATTCAAATAACCAGTTCCGTTCTTTCTGTTGTCACTAAGATCAAAAAATATTATTTATATTTCATCAGTATGTAATTTGTATCTAAATATAATTTCCAAAACACACGAATTAAAAAAAATCGAGCGAAAAATACCGAGCAAAGCTCGGTCAACCAGGTACTAAAAATAATTAAAAGCAAAAATAAACGCGATAAAATCCGTAAAAGTAGTTTTAATCATGTGTAGTGTTCGCGTAAATATAAGAAATCATTATAATATCTACGTTTTACCCACGCTGGACAAGTTGAAACCGTGACAGTTTCAAACACATAGTGGCTTACATTTTCACCTCATCGTCATGCTATGTAGGATAATACGGCGTCAGCCAATAGATTTAATGTGAGAGTACCCTACGTTTTCGTGATGGCTCTTATACCGGCGTCTTGAGTGCTAAGAGACGCTAACGAGGTCTATTCATTCTGCAGACGCACTATTACTGGCTGCAATCTTCCTTTCATCAAAAGCTACGTCTTTTCAAGTGGGTGACTCGTTTGCGTACAAAAATTTGACCTGGTATTTTCCCTTTACCAAACATTATTTTGACAGCACATTTTCAAATTTACTTAAGCATATTTAATCTTCTTTAGCCAAATTATTCACTGTTTAAAATTGTTTTATTTTATTACAAATCAAAAATAATAAATATAAGTAAATTATTAAATTACTTACTTTAGGAGTTTTTCTATATATTTAAAGAATATTTTGTTATTTGAATATTACATGTAATTCTTATTGACAGCAATTTTTTACTTTTACCACTGATTTGGAAAACCTCTGTCCTGGGAAAACCTAACAAGAAACCCAGTATCACAACACACCATAAGAAAAATTGTACAAACTATTTATAAAACTGCTTGGAGGCGACCATCACATTCGCAGGGGTTATTATCAACCGTGATGTGTTAATGTAATATCATAATAACGTTTTTATACAGCGTTTGCTTAGTAAAATATTGAAACTTGGTAATGGAGAGACTGTATATGTTCTGGGACTTTTCTAGGATAATTATTAGAAGAAATCGTAATATTCACAATACTCTAGCCATCCAGGTACAATCTCCGCATTCATCACCATTATCATCATCACTACAATCTATTACAAATTCGGAGATATTGAAGTAAATTCCCGGTGTTTCGTGCGCTTTACATCACCCATGGTTTCAGGACGGAATGCGATAGTTGACGTCCCAATGTCATGGTAAACCACGGCTACCTTCAGTTTTAAATGCGTTGTCAACTCTCAGGATTAAGACGGAATGCTTCACAACCTTTAATTTTATTAGCTCTCTTAACCCTACAGACCGCTGTCATAGCTAACGAAGACAACGAGTACCTTCAACTTTTAAATATTATTTTTGTTGATTCGATCTACGCATGGAAAGTTTATAACTATGCACTGAGACACAATAAAGAAACGTTAGTCTTTATGGAGCTGAGCTGTGCAAACCACTCCATTGTTATCTACAACTGATTGCTAGATGCCTCGATAGTGAATGTCTCATTGTATCGCAGTGGTTTAACAGTGAGTCAGAACGCTGACGGCCGAGGGTTCAAATCCCACCTTAACAAGTACTTTTATGGCCTACAAATATTAATTGTTCCAGGTCTGGATATTTGTTTTTGTGTCTTTTAATTAAAGTTTAAAATATGTCGACTACCCCACGATACAGAATAAAAGTGGAGGTTAAGTTATTCTTTTTAATTAAACTTGCGATTGTTATTCATTTTGTTTTATAATAAAATCGATATTTGTTATCTGAAAAGTATTATGAAACCTAACTTGTTCAATGTTTATTTCTTATTTGTAGTATTACGTAACAGTTCTTACATCACTGAACTTCAAGTGAAGCATCAGAATTATTGCATAACACAAAATTGCAGTTAATGCAATAAATACAACACAATACAATGCAGTATCTTTATTTCAGGAGTCGAGGACTTAAAATTACAAATATTGGCCCATATCAATAAATACTTTAACCTGAAAATTTATAAAAACGTAAACCTTAGTTACCTAAACACTATTTAGGGAACTTTCTTCTTTTGTGCGTACCTGTACCGGCTACACACTTTTTTAGAGAGCCAGAAATCAGGACTGAGGAAGAAGGAAGGTTCTAGAGTGGCAGTTTCGTGCCGGTGGGAAAAGTATAGGACGGCCCTTCAGTAAATGGAGAAAGTCGACGGATACAGGTGGCTTAGAATCTTGCTTTATGACATTCTTTGGGTGAGGTCTATGTTTAGCAGTGGACTTGTGAAGGTCTGTAATGATGATGATGATGATGATGATGATATTTATTTATTCATCAGACATCGGTGAAGATTTTTTTTCTTTAATATAGGCCTCCCCCAAATTCCCCATGGCTCTCCACAATCTCCAATCGTGGCTTCTCCTTCAGCACATTGCACTTGTAGCCTCTTTTGTATACTGTTGATTGATTGACCCCATAAACAGCCTGATAGGGGAATTAGCAATCTCAGTTTTTATTATGTTAAGCTCTTATCAAGCAGATGCTGCGGCCTATGTCTTGTTGTATCCCACAGCTGTCGTACGAGGTGACAGAGACCTCTTACGACAGCTACGGAACGTAACACTACGGTGGTAGATTCTCCAACGGCACCACTACACGACGACTTCACTATGTACTATGTAGTTTAACTATTGTATTACAAAAGAACAAAGCTTTCTATTGTTTGTGTTTCCCACATGATAACAGTTCAAACATAATTGCAGCCCTATCTGACTCCTAGAGCATTACTAATTCATGTTTCTTCAAAGCACTTTTACGCACACCCATTGTTTCGTGAATCGCGACTTAGCACTTAATTATCATATGAGTTGACTGTCTCGTTGATCTAGTAGATGTTAAAATATTAAGATGGTAATATCTGCGACTATTGATTATGACGTTCCGGATACGAATTTCCGGTTGGGCCAAACAATCAGTTATTGAGTTTCCTGCCGAGAAATTCTTTGTAGCTGCCGGGAGTCAGGAAGTTGGCGGTGTTTTTTCTCGGTGCCTCCGTGCACGTCAACCGTTGGTTTTGTGCCTTATCTCTCTCTGATCTTGTAACTTGAACGTCCCATTAGACTATGAGAGTAATGGAATAGACAGCGCGCCTTTGCCTGCGCAGATTGCAATTATTATTATTCCGTTAAGGCTGGCTGCCGTGACCTAAATTCGGTCTGACAGGCATTATCAATTAGTGCGCTTTTTACTATATTGTATTTATTATGTTGTGTATAAAAAAACTGATTACACCTGTCGGTCTAGAATATAAGAAAGAATATGATTCCTTAAATGAAATTTATTTCACGGATTTTATTGCGTTTACAACGTGTGACCATGGGGTCACGGGGTCACGGGGGACTGACGTGTTTGATGTTTCGATGTCATAGTTAGCCCGGCTACCTTGAGCTTCTGAATATTTTTGGTCCAATTTACACATAACTAAATTACATGCTTAGGTTAGAATTTAATTTTATTTATTATAAGGTCCGGGTAGCACCCATTGATCATTTCTATTTAAATTACGATATTTTTTTAAACTTCAATAGACTAAAGAAATCGTAATGAGAATATCATTCCTTTAAAATATACGGTAATTAATATTTATAGTTTTTATTACAAACCTTCTCTGTTAATTTTCACTTTCGTTCGCATGACAAGTGTTCACAAGCCGATGTCAACTCGTAACGTTATAATTGACAGTCATTAGCCTGATTCACGCGTAATAAAAGAGAGAACGGCCTATGAATCACTCACTTAAATCGTCGCGCTGTCGATAGATTTTAATCACTCATCTAACGGCATCTGTAAACGACTGTTATAATGACTAAGTATAAACACATTCGCCAAATATTATCCCAACGGCCATAACGCGGTTAAAGTCACATCATGTAGGTACATAGTATTTTTCAGTGACGAGAGATTTTTTTCGTTCATTCATGCCCACCAAAAGTCCACCTTCAGCTAACCACAGGCCTCCCTCATAGCCTACTGCATAGTTGCCGTGTTTCAGGGCTGCTTTGCCTCAACTTGCTACAGTTGCCATGCTTGTCAGGCGGATTGTTATTAGGAAGATGGTGCTACCTAGTTTGTGTTTTTCCCTCTCTATCGCCTCTTACGAAACTCAATACGAAGGTACAATATGAGGTAGTGGACTGCAACTATCAATACACGCCTTAAGAAAACTCACTATTTCTAATTAGCTACCTATAAATTTAAAAAAAATAGTATTTTTATCGGCAGACAGTGCAATCTTGAATGTAACATAATAAATAACATAAAAAATCAACCTTGTTTTTTTATAGGATAGGGTGACAAACGAGCACACAGTCCACCTGATGGTAAGTGGTTGTTGTGGCTCGTAGACATCTACATCTATCCTCGATTACAAATCAAAATGCAGATGCATTGTCACCCATGAGGGCTAAGATGGTCTCCGGTTCTCTACACTCACCATACAAATCACAGCAGCCTTAAGCTACTATTTTAAGCTGGTATTCTGTGAGAGCGTGGTCCTTCCCTGGTCGAGCTGAATCATTCGTGCTACAACTATACTATTAACATAACTGCAGCATTGCTCTACCACGTATAAAACATAAATCTCTTTTGTGTTAAGCATATATTATTATATATCATCAATCATTTTGTGGGTGTTCTTGTAATACATTAATATGTATGTAACTGTTTACTGTCCTAAGGAACTCAAAAATAAATTAAAAATAAAAACTCTTCCAAGCCGCGCCGTAGTTTTGTGGTGTCGGCGTAAATGAAGCCACTACTTCATTTCATTCAGAGTGCAGTAAGAGAAAATTTTGAGAACTGCCAGAGTGATCTTATGATTTTCAATAGATAGTAATATTTCTTAAGGATTTTACACGAGGCATTTCATTTTAAACCTAATGATGGGTGATGGGTGACAACCACAAAACACCTAATATAGCGGAATATTCAGTGTTCTGTGGTGACAACTGATCTGCATCTCTTAAAATGTGCGAAATCCAAACTGTAGAAAAAGTGTAAAAGCAACATCCAAACTGTACATTTTTTGAACTTAGAGCCTTCGTTACCGAGTCGTTATTTTTATTCGTAATCGAGAATACTAAGTAATTGCTATGTAAAACACAGTATTCACTTACTATGATATGAACTATTTACTTATTTATCACCTTCACTAGATAGTGCGCATAAGCACTATCTAGTGAAGGTAACGTATTAAGGTAAGGTATTTTAACAGTGGTAGAGCCACGCGGCAGCTTTGCTGTTGCACGTATGGGCTGGCTCAAACCGGGGTGGTACCACGACCTCACAGAATACCGGTGTGAAGTGGAAGCTCTGCTTCCGCGTTTCGTCTGGTGAGTGCAGGTGGCCGGAGGCCCAAATCCCCCCCCCCCATCAACATGGTAGCGGAATTAAATAATGATAGACTACCCCAGGAGGGTACCAGCACCCCTGGAGAATCCCTCGCTGAGCATCCACGACCATGTTTCTCCACTTCTGAGCGTGGGTGCTCAGGCTGCCCCGCGTATTCTGGGGGCGGCAAAATTCCGCTCAAGACTACAACTGCTCGGGGCAAACGGAGCAACAAAACCAAGGCGACCCCTGCCACGCTGTCCGTGAATTTCTGCAATATCAGGGGACTTCACTCAAACCTAAACGCCGTCCACTACCATCTCGAGACGGCGAGGCCGGCTCTGCTCTTTCCGACCGAGACGCAGGTGTCCTCTCCGGCTGATGTCTCGTATCTCTCCTACCCGGGGTACAAACTGGAACACTCCTTTGTGCCTCGGGCTGGAGTTTGCGTTTACGTCAGAGAGGACATCTGTCCTCGACGCCTCGGCAGACTTGAAGGTTCGGACCTGTCCATCCTTTGGCTACGCGTAGACAGCGACGACCATCCGCGCGTCTACGGGTGCCTCTATAGGTCCCATAGCGGTAATGCCGAAACAGACCGACTCTTCAACCACGTCCAAATGGCTGCAGATTCGTTGCTACAGCAGATCCCCTCCGCAGAGATCGTGATCCTCGGCGACTTTAACGCCCATCACGCCGAATGGCTTGGTTCACGTTTAACCGATCATGCGGGGAGATCTGTTCATGATTTTGCCTTGGCATATGGTCTGACACAACTGGTTACTTCGCCTACGCGGATTCCAGATGTGGAGGATCATGCACCTTCCCTGTTGGACCTTCTGCTGACCTCTTACCCGGACGGATATCAGATTTCCGTCGACGCCCCTTTAGGCTCCTCGGACCATTGTCTGGTCCGGAGTGTTGTGCCACTCACGCTGAAATCGCGGTTGCATTCTGCAGGCTGCCGCCGTGTTTGGCACGGCCGATTGGGATGGGATGCGGTCTTTCTTTGCATCCTACCCTTGGGGGCGGGTTTGCTTCTCGCCGGATGATCCCAACGTTGTTGCGGATTCTGTTACTGATGTGGTACTTCAGGGTATGGAACTTTTTATTCCTTCCTCTGTGGTGCCCATTGGAGGCAAATCTCAGTCATGGTTTGGTCGCTCCTGTAAAATAGCATCA
Organism: Parnassius smintheus behrii; assembly: GCA_036936625.1. NCBI lineage: Eukaryota > Metazoa > Arthropoda > Insecta > Lepidoptera > Papilionidae > Parnassius > Parnassius smintheus. The sequence goes on from JAUPFT010000026.1 coordinate 42,576,819, forward strand.
TGCTATAAGCAGGAGTGCTACCAAGCCTGGGTTGATGCATCAGCGTCCCGGGATGTAAACACCAGCGCTCTAAAAAAGAAGTATAATTCCGCCTCTAGGTCCTTCAAAAGAGTCATTGCCAAGGCAAAGTCAGAGCACATAGGCAGAATTGGCGAGAAACTAGTTCGCCTTCCTTCTGGAACCCGTGCATTCTGGTCTCTCGCCAAGCTGTCCAGGGGAATTTCTGTCAGCCATCACTTCCATCTCTGCACAGGGAGGACGACTCACTGGCCCATACTGCAAAGGAGAAAGCCGATCTTCTAGGCTCTTTCTTTGCGTCTAACTCGACTCTCGATGACGGGGGGAGTACGCCGCCGACCATCCCGCGGTGTGAGTGCTCCATGCCGGAAGTGCAGTTCACACAGCGCTCGGTTCGCAAAGCACTCCTCTCCCTGGACATCCACAAGTCGAGTGGGCCTGACGGAATCCCCCCAATTGTGCTGAGGACGTGTGCTCCAGAGTTGGCACCGGTTATAACGCGTCTTTTCCGGTACTCCTACTCCCTAGGCGTAGTCCCAAAATCATGGAAGACGGCTTTCGTCCACCCGATCCCTAAAAAAGGCGACCGCTCAGACCCGTCCAACTACCGGCCAATCGCCATCACCTCCTTGTTCTCCAAAACAATGGAGTCCATTGTAAACTGCCAGCTCATGAGGAACCTTGAGGATCACCAGCTGATTAGTGACCGCCAATACGGTTTTCGCCGTGGTCGGTCAGCTGGTGATCTTCTGGTCTACCTCACTCACAGATGGGCGGAGGCAGTAGAGTTCAAGGGGGAGGCATTGTCCGTTAGTTTGGACATTGCGAAGGCCTTTGATCGGGTTTGGCACAAAGCGCTTCTTTCGAAGCTCCCTTCCTATGGGCTTCCCGAGAAATTGTGCGATTGGATCACCAGCTTTCTTGCAGATCGGAGCATCAAGGTCGTTGTAGACGGTGCAAGGTCCGATTGCAAGCCTATTAATGCTAGTGTTCCACAGGGCTGCGTGCTATCGCCAACGCTGTTTCTTCTGCATATCAATGATATGTTGCATACCCGTAACATTCATTGCTATGCAGACGACAGCACTGGTGATGCTCTTTACACCGGCCGAGCCAATATTTCTCGGGAAAACGTCTCCGAGTGCCGGGATAAACTTGTGTCTGAAGTCGAGTCTTTGCTGAACAGAGTCTCGAATTGGGGACGACTAAATCTAGTCCAGTTTAACCCCCAGAAGACACAAGTTTGCGCGTTAACCGCTAAAAAGAACCCCTTTGTCGTATCCCCTCAGTTTCAAGGCACTCCCCTTGTTGCCTCAGCCAGTATCGGAATCCTCGGCGTTGACATATCGAGTGACGTGCAGTTTCGTGGTCACTTGGAAGGGAAGGCCAAATTGGCCTCTAAAAAGCTTGGCGTGCTCAGTAGAGCGGGACAGTATTTCATGCCGGCACACCGCCTGCAACTTTACAAGGCGCAGGTTCAGCCGCACATGGAATACTGTTCCCATCTCTGGGCTGGGGCTCCCCAGTACCAGCTTCTTCCACTTGACCGCATCCAGCGCAGAGCGGCTCGAATCGTCGACGACCGAGTGCTTTCCGATCGGCTCGATTCACTGGCGCTGCGAAGAGATGTTGCATCTCTTTGCGTATTTTATCGCATCTATCACGGGGTGTGCTCTGAGGAATTGTTCGGATTAATCCCAGCCGCCAAATTTCGTAAACGCACTACACGGCAAACGTCCCGATACCATCCACACCAACTGGATGCTTGGCGGTCCACCACTGTACGTTTCACAAGGAGTTTTCTTCCACGTACAACCTCTCTGTGGAATAGTTTACCACCGGCGATTTTTCCGGACCGATACGACCTGGGGACCTTCAAGAAAAGAGCTTACTCCTTTCTAAAGGGCCGGCAACGCACCCGCAATTCTCCTGGTGTTGCGGTTGATCATGGGCGGCGGTAGTCAATTAACATCAGGTGAGCCGCATGCTCGTTTGCCCCCTCTTCTATAAAAAAAAAGCCTATTTATTTATGAAATAAGTGTGACAAACGAGCACATAGTCTATTTGATCGCAAGTGGATGTTGTGGCCCATAGATATCTTCATCCATTATCAATTAAGAATCAAAATGCGGATGCGTTAGCAACTTCGAAGGACTAAGCATGGACTAGAAACGCCTCGTCTCCTTTAAAAAGGATCTCCAGTTCTCTACACTCACCATAGAAAACATGAAATTGCTATTTTGCTCTGGTTTTCTGTGGGTGCGTGGTCCTTCTCCAGTCTAGCCGACCTATTCGTGCTACAACTATAATATAGCCTGAGCATGGCTCTACCGCGTATGAAATTTACTCTATACCCGACACTTTTTCTAAGATTTTACATCGTATAGGTCTAAATCGCTTAAATTTCAAATATATCATCAAACTGAGCGCTGTGTCTATGGAATGTCATCACATCTTGAAATATTTAAGCTCCCCCTCCCCCTCCCCATGCGCTAACTCGCCGTCCTCATCCCGCGTCTTTTTAACTCTCACTTTCTACGCATTTTTGCGCAAACTTATCACTAGATTCATCTTAACGACGATGGATTTCTTAATTGAAATTTATATATTTCAGCTTACAAAATTGTAGATTACATAGTAACTTATATTTAGGAGATACAGTTCCAATGCCTTTTAAATTTTTAATACATAGTTGTATAATTTAAAGCAAATTTCTATTTTTACCGGAAATTCGATGGTTAAATGTTTATGATGTAAGGATCTAATCTTATTAGTTAAGAATCAACTGCTGTGTCCGTGTAGCTGTTTGACTTTTAAAGTTTTTATTACATTACATCTGAACTACAAATTTCTGTTTTTATTAAGTTCTTTAATACATTCATATGAGTTTAAGGTTAAAGGTTTTTCACGTGGTAGAGCACGAATGGGTCGGCTCGACCGGGGAAGGACCGCGCTCTCACAGAATACCAGCGTCAAATAGCAGCTTAATGCTGCTATGTTTCGTATGGTGAGTGTAGAGAACTGGAGACCCTTTTTACTGGAAAAGAGGCGTTCCATCTTAGTCCTCAAGGCTGACAACGCATCTTCATTTTGATTCGCAAACAAGGATTGATGTAGATGTCTATGGGCCACAGCAACCACTTACCATCAGATGGACTGTGTGCTCGTTATTCAACCTTATCCTATAAAAATATATCTATTGTTTAGTATGTACTATTCCTTCAGTATTTGTATGAAGTTTTGCCTGTTTCACTAACCCCATGTAGCTTAAATAGGAGGCGAACTGTTTTAGTTAACAGAATACTACTGATTTTAAATACGTGTACTTTTGATGATGGACTATGCTCAATTCAAAGTAAAGCTTCGTGTCCAGTCAAAAATGGTCTCCGGTTCTCTACACTCACCATACAAATAAAACAGCACGTTTTGGAGCTTACAGTAGAATGCGTATGAGAAGTGTATGTGTGTGTGTGTGTGTGTGTGTGTGTGTGTGTGTGTGTGTGTGTGTGTGTGTGTGTGTGTGTGTGTGAACTATAGGAGCGTGGTCCTTCCCTGGTCGAGTAGACCCATTCGTGCTGCAGCTATAAACAGCTGTGGTGTGGCTCCACCACGCAAGATGTTAAGTGCGATTACATTAAGTGCGCCGCCACTGAGCTACCACGTCATGAACGATAAGATTAAACGAATTAAAAACAATAACACCATCAAATATGATGATCTGTAAGTACTCATTGTGTTCACGAGGTTTAATAAACATGCAACAAAACGAGCTCAACGCATTGTGCGCAAAATTTCGTCACGGCAATGATCGCCCGTTTGTTTATTTATTGTGCTTATAACAAATTGACATTTGCTTACCTTACAAACACAAAGTCTTTCGTTTAAGAATGTTCCTAATGGTTTTGTGTTGTATAAACAATAATTATTTTTACAATAACATACATTCAATACAAATTTTTGTCTGAGTGACTCTTTTGGTTTTAAATCATATATTGTTCTAATGGGCCTCTTCTGTAAGACAAATATAATTTCAGTATTAGTCGCATGTCCCCATAGCAAAATACTAAACGACATAATGATATGGAAATAGCTAAAGTAAACTATTCTAGCTGTTTCAATTCTAGTGTTGTAGCATCTTCCTGATAACAAACTCAATTAACAAAAAACTACGCTTGCCAACTCGCCTGCCAATCATGGCAATTACATTTAGATCCTCCATATGGGGCAATCTTCGGGGGAGGTTTATATTCAACAGTGGTCTTCTATAAGCTTTAGTGGATAGATTAAGTAACTTTATAACATTGTCAAATATCCTTCATATATAAGACATCAACGCGCGCTCATTTATAGTGTAGCTGATTTAAAAAAATAATGTTTATTGGTACAGCGACAAAAACACGTGTTCAAATTATTCTTTTAAATTGATTAACGTTTATTATAATTTCTTTTCAATATTCAAAGATGTAAAGCATACGTGACACCTTGGTTATAAGTGTAAAAAATGAACAGACAGTCTAGTTGACGGTAACTATATACTGTAGCTAAAATGCCCCCTCATCTGTCCTCGATTAAGAATCAAAATATTAATGAATCGTCGTCTTTGAAAACTAAGATTGAATATCTTGTTACTATTAGAAAACGCACACTAGTATAATTCTGCTATTTCGTATAGTAAGTTTCACCACTATACGAAACACAGCAGCATTATGCTGCTATTTTACGCTTATTGATATATTCTTTGTGAGTATATTCTCTCCCTGATTGAAACGATCCGTTCATAATAATTTTGCAGCGTATCTTTACCACTTAACCAGCTAATACCAGCGCTGCAAAGTATAATTGTGTATTATAATAATTAAAACCTTACGTCAAGTAATTAAAACCATGAAATATTATATACAACGTTAAATTTTGATTTTTTTCATGAAAACTATATAACGAGATTTTAAAATACGTTTATAATTCGCTCAATATATCTTAAGTGTTACACATTAAGGATCCTTAATGTTTTTATAGAAGAGAGGTGACAAATGGGCATATACAGTCCACATGGTGGTAAGTGGATGTTGTGGCTGATATATAACATCTATCCTCGATTAAGAATTGAAATGAGATGCGTTATCACCACTGAGGACTAAGATGGAATACTTCTTCTCTAGTAAAAGCATTCCCGATTCTCTACACTAACCACACGAAACACAGCAGCATTGCGCTGCTATTTTACGATGGTAGCCTGTGAGAGTGTGATCCTTCCCCGCTCGAGCTGAACCATTCTTGCTACAACTATAATAGAGCCATGCTCTATTACATGTAAAATGAATTCATATTTTATTTTAATTATATCAGCACTGGTGATGCTCTTTATACTGGTGGAGCCAATATTTCTCGGGGAAACGTCTCCGAGTGCCGGAATAAACTTGTGTCTGAAGTGGAGTCTTTGCTGAACAGAGTCTCGGATTGGGGGCGACTAAATCTAGTCCAGTTTAACCCCCAGAAGACACAAGTTTGCGCGTTAACCGCTAAAAAGAACCCCTTTGTCGTATCCCCTCAGTTTCAAGGCACTCCCCTTGTCACCTCAGCCAGTATCGGAATCCGAGGCGTCGACTTATCGAGTGACGTGCAGTTTCGTGGTCACTTGGAAGGGAAGGCCAAATTGGCCTCCAAAAACTCCACTAGGGACAGTATTTCATGCCGGCACACCGCCTGCAACTTTACAAGTGGCAGGTTCGGCCGCACATGGAATACTGTTCCCATCTCTGGGCTGGGGCTCCCCAGTACCAGCTCCTTCCACTTGACCGCATCCAGCGCAGAGCGTAATCACTTAACATCAGGTGAGCCGCATGCTCGTTTGCCCCCTCTTCTATAAAAAAATTGATTATCAGAATAATTAAAGATAGAATTTAAATAGACACTATATCGCGTGAAAAATGAATTCCCTGGCCAAATTTAACTTGATATCATTGATGGCTGCCACTATAATTCCAGAAACGCAAACAGATAAGGCAACGATCAATTCTTCTGAATCGCGATGCTCGTGATGTCACGTGCAGGTGGTACCAATCAATTTGAATATTAATATTGACGAATATTTATAAATTGATGTTACATCACTACCTACTATTTTAAGTTATTAAAACAATTATATATATAAGTAAAATTGTGTGTATTAGGTATTTACTTTTGCACTTTAACAAGAATCAAGTTTTATATTTAAATTAAAATATCATCATCATTACAGCCTTTCACAAGTTCACTGGTGAACATATCGTTCCCCAAGGAATATCACAAAGAATGCACCTACGCCACTTGCATCATTCAACTTCCTGCATCTGTTACCGGGTCGTTATGCCATCTAATAGGGAGCCGTCCTAGACTTTACTTACAGGTACGAGGTTGTTACTCGAGAACCTTTCGACCCCATCGGTTGTCGGTTCTTCGAGCTGTTGTATAAATTAAGGCATACAAAAATGAAAAATATGTGTTATTATTTTGTTGTAGCCAAATAGTAGGTTCGGAATCTCAGAGTGGGGACGGTTACTTAATTTCAATATCAAATTTCAAAATATTTAATTGCATAGATAGTGGAGAAAACTAAATAATACACAGTTATTAACATTGTATATTTCTTACATTTAAAACTATCAGAAAGCCTTTGATTCCGTCGAAATTGGAGTGGTGCTACAGTCCCTTCAGCAGTGCCACGTTGACTGTCGATATATCGAAGTGCTGAAGTGTAGGGCTATGATGGCTATTCGAATACATATCCAAAGTACGAAACATATCCAACTCCAAAGAGGTGCACAACAGGGTGACGTTATATCCCCGAAACTCTTGCATTCAAAGATGTTTTCAAGCTACTGGACTGGAAAGTATACGGTATTAACATCAATGGCGAGTACATCATTCACCGTGGATTCTCTGACGATGTTAGTCCCTATGGCAGAATCTCTGCGCAAACAACACAAAGATCATGTGTAACGTCTATATCACACCTTTGCCAGTAGCTGTTGGGAGCACTTACCTCGAAGTTGATGACGAGTATGTTTACATGTCACTCGAGGGATTCAACTCGGCTGGGCAGCGTTCGGGGAACCACGACACATATCCTCGTGACCTATACCTTAAAAACATGAAACTAGACTTTACAACTACTGCGCGTAGCCAGTAATGGCTTATGGAACTGAGACGTGGTCCAACACAACTAGCCGTATAATGAAGACGCTCAAGTTCACTCAGCGGGCTATGGAGAGGGCTATGCTCGGGGTTTCTCAGCGTGATAAACTAAAATTAGAAATGAGATTATCTACAGTAGAACTAGAGTGATCAACATAGCGAAACAGATTAGTAAGCTGAAGTGGCAACGGGCCGACCATATGGCTCGAAGAAAAAAATACTGATGAGGAAAAAAGGTTCTCGAGTGGCACCTCGTACCGGTAGGCAAAGTGTAAGGTGACCCCCCACTAGATGGGGCGACGACCTATTGAGAAAATGGACGCAGAAGTCGTTGGACGCAGGTGGCTCAGGACCGTGCTTTGTGGCGTTCCTTGACGTATGTTTAGCAGTATACTTGAGAAGGGCTCTAATAATGATGATGATGAGAAACTTTAGGAAACGATAACACATTATAATATTTGAATGCAATTTCTAATTTACAATATTTATATGCAAAATATCGACACAAAATATAATGGGAGGCTTAAGACATTTAATGAAATATTTCTATGAAATATTAGATTATAAAATCAGACTCTCTTTATTATAGTTTTAAACTTTTTATAAAGTTAATAAACGTTAAAAAAATGAAATCAAGTTTAGTTACAGTTATATTTAACATAACTCAAGTTAACGTAACTCGAGTTATACATAATACATTGTTGCTTTATTAATTAAAATTCGATGTTCATTAAATTTGTAGGTTACCTGACAACGTGCTGCCGGTGCCGGAGACTGTTCGTACTATTCAATTAACCTGGTATTTAAGGCCGTGACATCAGACAAGCCAAGTTTAGTTTCCCACCAGAAAACATTTCCGCTACATGTACAAACCAAAAGCTAAAATATAAACAACTTTTTTTGATTATTTAGTTTTAATAATAACAACACAAAATTGTTTCGGACCTAGGATGTTTATCTATAAGCAGTTTTTGTATAAAACATTTATTTTATTACATATTAAATAAAAGTTTATTATTTTATAAAATTTACCCACTTTTAAAATGTAAATTTACATTTATTATTATAGTTCTATAAAGAATTTAGAAGCGACAATAGTCTAATGCCAGCATTTTTTGAATGTATGTTACGCCATATCTTCGTTAATTGTGAACTTACTTGAATGTTGTTTTCTACATGAAACAGATTATATTTCAGGATTATAATCTATTTAAAAAGTATTCATCATTAAAATATTCAATGAAGAAAAACTATAAAAATTTTGAATAAAATTGTCGTCCTCAGGAGAAAAAGTTGGGAAGATTTTTTATGTAACTAATTAAATGAGATTCTCGTTGCTACCTTGAGCTTTTGATATTCTCTATTTCACTCGGAAGTGTGAAAATTTTTACTCTTAATAAAAATAAAAGCCAACTTCAAAGAGCAAAAAACATAATATCGTTTTCACTTAAGTAGCGTCGGAGGCTATAATTTTTCTATACACTATGTCTTAGATCGAAACCTAAAATTCCTCATAGAAATTGTATTTTTTTAGTACATTGAAGTCGGCTTTCACATTTTATTTAAAGTCTAATTTTTGTTCACCTTAATTCAAGGGAACGAAACTACGTCTTGATTAATGCTACGCATTTAAATTAAACTTTCTCCTCATTCTTGTGATCTATTACTTCCACTTGCCCATTGCTTCCGTTGTCTATGATTCTCACGCAATTTTGTACATAATATTTTATACTTATCATTACAATTTCAATCAAGCCGATGTACCATTTAATAGTAGGCAGCTACTTCAATCCATGGACACGTACAGTCGATTGCATGTGGAATGATTTTTTTCTAAATACCATCCTCTTGACGATTTTTACCACCAAACAGCAGTGTACCCACTGCTGTTTTCTGGTTTGAAACGTAAGGGAGTCAGTATTTTACAGCCGGTGTCTTGCCTGACTCAAGAAATGTTTCGCACTTCATAATGATCCGTTTTATTACATACGAGATGTATTTATGAACAGTTTATACAACTTAGGATAACTTAAATGAAAAAAAACTTTGAATAATTCATAAATAGTTAAACTGGTATTTTGTTTTAGAAAGGGTACCATGTACTACATTTATTGCATAAAAACTCTAAATACTTCATTCAAGTACTGCATGAAAGAAAACGTAGTTTTTAAATATAGAAACTCGACGTCAGTCATTTGGTGGGACTATAATAATAATAATAATATTTATTGCCACACAATTATAAGTTTACAAAAGAAAACAAAAAAAAAACAAAAAATTAACATTTACTATTAACAAATGAACTACTATTAGTAAATAAACGAGTATAAATTGAGACAACGGGAACAGGCTCAACATTTGCTGGGCATTATGCTCGACACTGGCTTTCAGCCAGCCCCTGCTCTTTTAGGTATATTTTGGTCGCACGCACATCAAACTTAGTTATGTAATTAGTGGTAACCCCCATTATTGTTTATATGTGTTAAATAAAAAGACGTTAAATAAAAATATTACCATACAATAATCGTACAGTCATTCAGCCTAAAAGACTTTTGTTTATAAAATAACTCATTTTTAATCTTTTTTTTTAAATGTCACAAATGTAATATTCAAGCAATCTTTTAAGCGCAGTGACAAATTATTCCATATTTTGACGGCCGAATATTTAAAACATCCTATGAAGATCTTTAAATCCTACTTTGCATTTGTAACTTTTGATGAAGTTGAGTTCAAGTAGTGTCTATGCGTTCAACAGCCTACTTAATTTCATATAATATAATGATAGGATTATTTTAAAGACTTCAAGACACTGTTAGCTCGTTCCGCGTAGATTGGACCAAAATCAATATTTAAAAACTGAATAAAGTCGGGTTATTGGGACGTAATACATCTCAGTAGTTTCTTCCCGATTACTCGTTTACTCGTTGATGACTCAAAAGCTAATAACCCGATTAGGCTGAAACTTAGTATATATATTAATAATGAGTCTCTCAACTAGCGCCTACCTGGATGAGCAAACTCACCTTCGCCAATCCCTCCATTCCGCGAGCTTTTTGATCTCCCCGCGTATGTATTTTTTATAAAGTATTACATTATATCAAGTCTTTATAAGTCGAAAAAAGAAGTCATGATAGTCCCAATATCTATGGGAAAAGGGGTCGCAGCAGGACTGTGAAAACTACCGTGGTATCAGCCTTCTTAACATTGTGGGAATACTTTATGATAAGGTACTAACTGAAAGGGTCATGAAAGAAACTGATGGAAAAATTTGGGATGTGCAAGCAGGATTTAGAAAGGAAATGGGATGTACAGATCAGGTCTTTTCCATGCGCATGATCGCGGAGAAGTTTTTGGCCAAAAATCAAAGAGTTTTTTGTGCTGTCATGGACTTCGAAAAGTCTTATGACAAAGTGGACAGGGATATGTTATGGCAAACACTGAATTCATTTAGGTTGAGCGCTGGGTTGACACATTAAAGTCTCTTTATAGGGGAATCACCGGGGCCTACTCGGACTGGTGGCTGTCATCCATAAAGGTGTCAGACAGGGTTGTGTGGGTTCCCCGTAGCTGTTCAACCTATTTTTAGACAGTTGTTTGGAAAATTTGAAAGTTGAAGAAATTTGCGTATTAAAAATGGATGATTTAACCTTCAAATACCTTTTGTACGCCGATGATCAAGTTCTTTTTGCGTCGTCGGCGGCCGAGTTGCAAATGATGTTTTCATTAATGAACAGATCATTAAAAGAAAGGGGTATGAAAGTGAACGTAAGTAAGATGAAAGTTATGGTTTTCGAAAGAAAAGAAAGTAAAACGATATGTAAAATTAGAATAGAAGAGGAGTTGATCGAGCAAGTAGATGAATTTGTATTTTTGGGATGCGTATTTAGCAAGAATGGTAGATATGATAAGGATATAGAACGATGAGTGAACGCAGGAAATAGAGTAAATTGGGCCCTACACCTTGTGGAAAGTCAGAATGTGAAAAAGGCACGTATGGCAATTCACAATGCTGTGTTAGTTCCTACTTTAATATATGGTAATGAAAGTTGGTGTGGCAAAAGAAGCACGAGAGCAGAATAAACGCAGTAGAAATGCGATCGTTTAGGAGTATGTTAGGGCTGAATCTGAATGACAGGGTGAGAATTTGTATGATAAGAGAAAAGTGTCGTATGCAAGATGATGCTGTGACCAGGATTAAGCTGGGAATGCTTCGTTGGTCATGTGGAAAGAATGAATGAGGAAAGAGTGACAAAACAAATTTATGTTGTGGAATTGAATGGAAGAGTCGGAAAGGGAAGTTCTAGGCGAAAGTTTATCGACCAAATTAGCAATATATTGAAAATGGGCTAAATTAGGAGTACCTTTACACGATGACGATGTATGCGTAGGTATATGAATGTGGAGGATACGAGAGAGGTGTGTCAAGATCGTGCCAAATGGAAGTCTGTAGCTCTGCCTACTCCTCTGGATGACAGGCCTTAGTGTTTATGTGCATGTTTGTTATTTGTATAAGTCAACTGGTGAACATATTACACCTTTTTTTAATGTGTTTCGCAAGCGGGTTGGTGAAAACCAAGCCGAGACCCTCAAACTATTAATACTCACTCACCAGTCTGTCAGATTGACGTTAAAGTTTGACAATAAAATTACTTAAAGATATCGATAACTCGTAACACTTATGTACTTCCTGTGCACTGACTTTCACTTTCATATCTATTTTGTCCACGTCTCGATCGCTTACGTGAACTCGCTTCAGTCCGAGAAACGTACTAAGATGGTATCTAAGCACTAAGTTACGTTGCTGCGTTAGTTTGATAATGCTACTAAATTAAATATTGCATACGATAAATATTTTAAATTTAGTTATGTGGTATTTAAATGGTAGAGCCATACTGCAGCAATAATATTATGGTCGTACCACAAAGGGATGGGCTGCACCGGAGAAGCACGCTCTCACAAATTACTATCGTAAAATAGCAGCTCAATTGTGTTGTGTTTCGTATGGTGGGTGTAAAGAACTGGAGTTCCTTTTTTCTGGAAATGAAGTATTCCATCTTAGTCCTTAGAGGTGGCAACTCGCATATTAATTCTTAATCGAGGATAGATGTAGATATATATGGGTTACAGCATCCACTTACCATCAGGTGGACTGTGTGTTTTTATTCTATAAAAAAATAGTTATATAAAAGATGACTGTACTGCGGGAATGAAGTTTGAAACCCAACCAAAACCAAAATTTGGGCTGAAATAAAAGTTATTGGATTTTGAGTCAGAACTTATTTTACGACGTAAGGAATTGAAATTTCATTTGTCAAAGCTTAACCGACATGTTATGTAATGTACTAGTAATTTGCTACTGCTGTGGGGCGGTTTTGCTGTAACTGCCACACTTGAGTTATTGCTGATCTCACAATTCACGTCTCACACTTCTAATACGGCTTCCTTTGACCGGTTTGAATACTTAATGTATTGCATTAAATGTAGTAAGTTTATAAATGATTTAAAAACTTAATAAATTTAATTTGAATTAATGTAAAATTAGGCTTTTATCTTGGTCAAAATAAATAAATATGGTTTTCTTCTTTGTTTGTCTTCTTTGTTTTTAAACTTTTCTTTATGGTTTCCACAATAAATGAAGCTTGGTGCGAATATTCGGAATATAAACTAAGTGCGGATGGTAACCTACAGTACTTCTGCTACTCCGATAAGAGAGTGGCGATAGCGATATGAGCTTATGAAGCCCATGGGCACACTCTCCGAAGTACAATCTGTAGAAGGCCGAAAACGAGTAACTTGGCGGCGGTGAGTTAAGCTGTGAAAGTTAGTTTCCACCAGTTTTTTGTCACCGATACGTAAGAGTGACAAAACAAATTTATAACGCAGATGTGAATGACAGAGTCGGGATGGGACGCCCTAGAGGAAAGATTATCGACCAGATTGGCGATATATTGAAAATGAACCAGATTAGAAGTACTCTTAACCGACGAGCGTGTGTCAGGATCGTGCTTTATAGAAGTCGGGAGTCTCCGCCTACCCTCTGGGTGACAGACGTGAGTGTTTACGTTATGCTTTTATTGCTATTACAATTGTTTGTCAAATCTAACATTCAAGTCCAACATACCAATCACACTAAAATTAAATGTAAATCAAGATTAAATTATTAATTTATTCTAGACCTTGTTCAAATAAACAAGTTAGCTGTTCTTCAGTAAATATTAGAACTCAGAATTACGAAAACATTAAGCTATGTGTTACGTAATTACTTCATTAAGAACAATGTTGCTTTCCTCCTTTCCCTGCAATACGTTTTAATACTCGCGTCGCGTCGGTGACTCTAGGTAACCTTTTTGGCTTCTAAATGATGTTTGTTAGTTCCTGGAGAGAGCGGTAACATTAATATAAGAATATAACCATAATTAGTTTCTGAATTTTTTGTCTGCGATAGTAATTTTTCACTTATTAGAAGCCAGTACTTGACTGTAAACGCACCTTTTGAGTATAATAAGGGCCGATGAAACCCTGGGTGGTAAATCGCATTGTTAGCGTTTCGTGTTCACTCTTGCCTTGAAGATGTCCAGATTGTAATCGAACAGAAAGAAAGACGTCGTCTTTGTTCAAAGTTCACTCCTGAACACGGGTCCTTCCGTTGTCGGGAGGATACGTTGATGCCCGTCGACGGTCAGGCTATTTTACCTCTGTATTTTATTTCTATAACGTAAGTAGGCTTTAAATCAAATGTAATTTCATATGAAGATGTATTTTCATCTGACATTATAGAGCATTAATAAATAAAAGAAGAATCTACTTAAAAAAACGCTATTATTTTTCCGCTTTGTTAGAGGCATTTTTCACTAAATCTCAATATGTTTTGGGATACGCAAGTACTTCTTTCTCGTGGTAATCGAAGCCGCCCCTTAGCTGCAGTCTAAAGTTGTAACTTCGCTATACGCTACTCAGTGGGCAAAGATTTTAATTTATATCATATAGAGCATTATGTCCACTCTTGTAACCCCTAGTTGAAGGTGTATTGTAATAAAGGATAAATAAATATATGATTGAAAAAAATTTAAGATTATAAATTCAATTTTTATCGAAATTTAACGCAATGATATGCAAGTGAACTCTCCACTCGCGATCAGAATGCGATCGGACAATTGTAGAAATCATTTACCTCGCGCCACTTTAAAACGTGATGAATGCTTGCATCCATATAAAAGACTTAGACAGAATAGGTGGTTTGATAGAAAGTGGTCGAAGGTTATTAGTAAGACTGATAAAAAAATAAACTAATATAAAAATTGTTAAAGTAAGTTTCACGTAATAGAGTTAAGCTGCAGTACTTTAGCATGAATGTGTTGGCTTCACCGCGATTGGACCACGTTCGCAATGAATACCAGTGTCATATAGCAGCACAATGTTGTTGTGTTTTGTATGGTAAGTAACGAACATTAGAGGTTTTGTACTGGTAACGAAACGTTCCTTCTTAGTCGTCGGGGGTCACGTATTTTCATTCTGATCCCGAATCGAGCATAAATATAAGTACCTACTGACCGCAGCATCACCTTAGCGTGAGGTGAATTTTGTGCTCGTTTGACACCCTTCACTATCTGATACCAGGTCTGCTGAACATAGGCCTTCCACGAGTAATGCCACAAAGCAAGGTTCTGAACCACCCGCAGCCATCGATTTCCTGCATTCTGCACTTGACACCCTTACTTTCATATAAATAATATATTTTTACACAAAGAAATGGGCTATTACCAGTTTAAACTGATGATAGCAGTTGATAATAAAAGTAAATATTACGCCAATAATGACAATAAATCATTAAGTCAAAAGAAAGGCATCAATAGTGAATCGCTTCTTATTGTGTGATGTAACCGACAGTTCCCATGGCTTTCAAATCGACCCGTGTGAACCCATGTTACACCAGCAGCAACTTTTATACGTTTATTACGATATACGTATAAACGAAGATCTTGAGCAATACTTCATTATATCCCCTCGTCTGTTCAAACGCCATATTCTGGCGTCTCAAATAATATGCACATCTGTCAAACGCCATAATATGGCGTCGAGTGATAGCAAACTATTTGTAACATATATTATATGATATGTATAAAATACATATGTATAGCAAAACGTTACCTACCTCCACACTATGATTGTATTCTGTATCGTGGAGGCAGTTTACAAATTAATTAATTAATTAATTTCCAAACAACAAACTAGATGTTTGTGACTCGAAACAATTATTTGTAGACCATACAAAAACTTGTTCCG
Source organism: Parnassius smintheus behrii (assembly GCA_036936625.1). NCBI lineage: Eukaryota > Metazoa > Arthropoda > Insecta > Lepidoptera > Papilionidae > Parnassius > Parnassius smintheus. The sequence continues at coordinate 42,592,293 of JAUPFT010000026.1, forward strand.
TGCGGAATTCAAACCCGCTACGCTCAGCGCCGAATCTCAACGCTAAATCACTGCACCACAAAGCCGTCAGAAATAAATAATTCTTCATTGCACATACCAAAACACAAAATACGAGAAAGATAATAAAATACGAAATGATAAAAGGTACCTAGTACAATGGGCGGCTAAAACTGATTTCTTCCAGACAATCTTTAGATGGGCAGGATTGTAAAACGACAGAAATCTAAGAGTCGGTCGACCATACCGAACGTGCCCACAGTCCACCTCATGGAAAGTGGATGCTGTGGCCTATAGACATCCTACATTTTTGTCCCTGAATAAAATCAAAATGCAGATGGGTTGCCAACCCCGGGGACTAAGATGAAATGCCTCATTTCGAGTAAAAAGGTTCTCCGGTTCTCTATACTCAACACACGAAACACAGCTGCATTAAGCTGCTAATTTACACTGGTATTCTGTGAGAGCGGGGTTCTTACAACGTTTGAGCCGATTCATTCGTGCCACCACCACAATGTGACCGTAGTATTGCTACACCACGTCAAATCTAATCTGCGGTCTAATCGCCAAAAGCGATTTTTTCCAAGCAACCTTTGGACTGTAAAACGACAGAAATCTTAGTGGGTCGGTGATGTACTAATACTACAATATGTTTTAAGTATAAACTCTCATAACAAAAATAAACTGAATATAAATAAACATTATATAAGCATTAAATACAATATATCGTGCATAATATAAAATAAAGAATATATTTATATAGCTTTCAGATTAATGCTTTCCTAAGCAAAAGGTGTATCAAAGTAATAAGGTATATAGGTCACAATAAGTTCATTTAATTATGGGTGACAAACAAATACACAATCCACCTGATGGTAAGTTTTACTGTGGTTTAGACACCTAAATTTTTCCACGATTAGGGATCAAAATAAAGCTGCTTTGTCACCTTGAGGCTCAAGATAGAATGCCAATTTTCCAGTAATAAGTGCCACGGCTCTCGAGTGCGTGTTTTTAAGACACTGGGTGCAGGCTGCAGGTGCATGTCCATGTACCCAGTATATGGCAACCAGGCAACCCTGGTATATGAAGTAATACCTGTTCATTTAATTAATTACCTACTTTAACAGACATAGATTTAAAGAACTTTTCTGTTGTATCCGTAACAAATTATGGACTACATGGTCTGTCATGTTATTATTTATATATTAACAAATTTGCGAAGAATTAGATGTAGTAAGAAGCGTGCGGGGACGTGAGGGGAGAGGCGAGGGGGGAAGCACCGCTGCGAGTACCGTTGGCATCTGACCCACTGACGCTGAGGAATGCGAGTGCGGAGTGCGGTTTATGATTAGAAAAGAAGTATATTTTACATTGCATTTTAGGGTGTACTCGCATAAGCGACAAATTTGTTTCAAGTTGTTGATGAATCTGGTAAAATGGAAACACTTTTGTTTTTAAGCGCATACTTATGTTTAACAGTACTTCATCCATAAAAATACTGGCAAAAGAGAAGTACCTATGAACACATTTAAGAAACACCTTTAGCCCTTTTACTGGAAACGAGGCATTCCTTCTTAGGTTTCCAGAGTGATAACGTATTTCCATATTGACTCTTTATTGATTATAAATGCACTTACCATGCATGCCGCCGCATGCACTTATCATCAGGTAGAACCTATGTGTGCTCGTTTGTCACCCTTATGCTATCTTGAAAATACTTTTTTTTATTTATAAGTATGCAAGTTTAATCCAGTTATTTCTAAGATTTTTCCTTTTAATACCTTTAGCAAAAAAATAAACAATTTAAAAAAAACTAATAACGTTATGACGCAGCTCACTAATATACACTAACATTGCTCGATAAAATGCTCAAACTTTGCAATTTTGTGAAATGTCGCAAAAACTAACAGTTTGATAAATGGTGACAGCGTTAGTATTCTTGGTGGCACACGTCAGCTGTGTGCGATAGAGAGTAAACAATAAACATAGACTAACTAGAAATGTAGAGTAAATTCCGTTAGATCGTGCAGTGCCGGCGTCACGTGCGGGCACTGGGTTAAGGTCGGAACTTCTTGTATACTTACTTATATATATGATGTTTATTTATTCATATATCACCAAATATATCAGAAACATAGTGTATCGAAATACTTTCATAGTAAAATAATATAAGATTATAAAAAAAATAAAACACGTATTGATTATGAGTCGTGATGGTCCTGATAAATATTATATTTTATCCTGGTGATTAAGATACTAGGATAAAGTTATGAAATTATTGTTTAGTATTCGGTCTTTCATACAAGTGCCGTCAAATTGATCGGCCATCTACAAATTGGTGAAAATTATATTAAAAGATTCCGTTACATAGTTAGATATACGCGAAAAAGGCGTGTTAAAAATTCAATTTATCATTTAAATGATTGTTTTAAGTTCTGCTATCCACCCTTAAAGGCAAGGTAGTTTAATATAATCTACGTTGGTGTCACCTAATTATCAGTTATCATTCGCTGCTCTATATTTTTCATCATAACACATACCGCAATATTATTATCCTCACCTAAATCGTGTATTTGATGAAACCTACATTAATTTACCAAGTGGACCGATTATTCGTACCGTGTAGTGGCGCTTTAAGAATATCCCCTGCCCATATCGTCCCGAGAATCTCGTCAGAGGCAACAGCACACCAGAGGGAAACAAGTGTGGAGATGGGCAGCAGCGTCTTCCTAATAACGACTAAGAATAAAACATTATACCGAGGTTGCCGATCCTATTGCAGAACGTTGCAACTGTACCAAAATCCCCTCTATGATGCAGTCTATGGGATAGGCCTATTTTCAACAGTGGACTTTCATTAGCTGTGTGGGTGGATGGAAGCCCTGGGACTAACCTAAGCCCAACAAGTAATGTGGCAACCCGACTGTTAATGTGGTGTTATTTAGATTTAACATAATCATCAAAGTACATTTATAAACACCGCCGATATACTGACTCGGGGCTGACGGAAAAACTCATCCAATTCTGGCTCGACCCGAAATTTGAACCCAGAACAACGTGGCAATCAACAACTAGAGTATCCTACTATTAAGATGAACTTGGATTCCTGACTTTGGATCCCTTTTTGTGACAACATTTGTGCAAACACTCTAGTTTGTCATTGTGATTGGAATCAAACACTTGACTATATTTAAATATGTTCCATTTATCGAATGAATTTATTACAATCATTCGACCACATTCACAAATGTCTTGTGCAATACGGTAAGAGGCCCTTACATACACAACTGTACTGTCACAAGGTTGCGTACACAACAACACGTTAGAAAATCTTTATTATTAGACATGTGAATGTATGCGATGCTAATGCATCAAGGCTACGTTGCTCAGCTACAGCAGCTGTGACTTCTGAAGTCATCATCGTCAACAACAGCCTTCTAAGTTAACAACAGTGAAACGTATATAGGTTGTAACTTCACTATACTTTACTATTATAAAGCTAAAGTCTAAACAATAAACAGATATAGCGGCGTGGTCGTCGCGCCACAAGCGAAATGAAACGAAGTCTAAGTCACGCTATTGAAGTTCCGATGTATACCGATACTTAATTATGTTTTATATTTAGGCAAATTCTAAACATTAAAATAACTAATTTACGAATTTTATCGCGTTTAACTGATTTTTAATTAGTGACGTTACAGGATTTCCGAGTCAGCCCACACTACCTTCAACTTTTGAATATTGATTTTTGATCTGATCGCAATATCTTGAAGTCTTGGAGTGGTATGCTTGGGTTGGGATATGGTAGATGGGGATTCGTGTTTTACAGCACCCGGAACGTCTAGAATTAAAAATAAATAAAATTAGTAAAATTAGGCGGTAATAAATCCGTATAATTAACTTCATTTATTACGCCGGTATATATAGAAGCCGATCTGATGAACACTTTGCCCCGCGGGAGGTAACCCCTTTTCCTTCTCGGCCAAAAACAAATAGACAACAAATAAAGCAGAGCCATTTTGTAACTATTTTACAGCTGCAGCCCAAGACAACTTTTGAATTTCGTAGTTCGTAGCCTTAACTCTAAAAACATTGGAATTAGAACCGGTCAAGCCAAAGAAACTACTACACAATAATAAAATGACAACAAACTGCTCGCGACGGAGTGCTATCGCGTGTTTTATTCTGGCTAAAGGAAAATGTCGCGTTATGATAATAATAATTTGCGTATGGACCAAATCATGAACTTAACTCGAGTTATAAATTTCAAATTTAATAAACCACTGTCATGTAATTGATTTTACAAAAGAGTTCTAATAACAAGCTTTTTAACTAATACATACATTAAAAAATAATATTCTACAAATTATTTAAAAAGTCTGTCTCTTCAATTTAAATGACTGAAACTTATATATTTTTCAAATGTAGAATAAAGAACAGAAGCCTTTGTCCTGAAGTGAGACACATTCAGAAGCTGATTATCAAAGCATCTGCAACCAATTTCAGACAATAAAATCCAGTAAGTTCGTAACTTCTAAGCACTTAAAATGGACTAGATCGCGTAATAACTTTACAATAACAGATTTTATTGCTTTTTTATATAATTGACTTGATTTATTTGATTGCATTTCACTGCAAGAAAATTATATATTATAAAATATTCACTTTATTCACAAAATTCGTCTAATCATTATGTTGCAGTTATAGTATCCTCGGCATTTATTGATTAAAATAAAAGCTGGGAGAGCACCTTGAATAATTTCCTGCGCAAAGGTTCCCCAGCATAAAAAGCCGGCAAGGCTCTAGCAAGAATAGCAAACTGAATTATTTGCCTAAGAAAATGTTCAGAGTAATGATCACCTCTCGTTTCTCTAAGTGGTCTGCTCACCAGATATGATAACTGCTAACGGAACAAAGATGTATTAAGAAACTGAAAGTTGAAATTAGTAGATGAATTATAATCTAAAAGTTCTGTTTATGTACTAATTTTAAATCCTGAGAAATGTACCGCAGCGAAAGGAATTGCCGGGGACCAGGAAACAACGCAACACCATTAAACAAATATTTCTTGTTTGAATTGAAGGTCAAGTAACGAAAAAGATAAACATCGGTACTAAACGTACATTATAAAGGCGTAGAATAATAAAAGCACACTTTAAACAATTGCGAGACTGATAAGTGATAACAATCGCCGTCTTTCAACCCAAAAACAAGTTTCGTATTAAATGGTAAGATCGCAGCAATGCACCGACAGATTATACTACCTTACGAATACTGAATAAAGCTGAACAATCTAATGATAACGACATTTATAGCAAGAAAATCAGTGTTTTTACATTTATCAACTACATTTTCCGTTCTTACAAAATTAGAAATAACTAAACGATCAAACGGTGTTCAATCCTCGCCGGTGCCAATGTAACAGATTTGTAAACATGCAATTTAAGTGTCGATTTACAGCGTGCCCAGTACTGTAGGAAATCATCTCGTGTTTTAGAAGGAATGAAGTCCAGCATTGATGTATTGGGGTAAGCTAGCCTGCAGAAAAATATTCTCAGTGCTAAGAGGAAGCTTGTGAAAAGCAGTGAGACTTACGCAGGTTGTTACTGTACTTTGCTTGAGTCAGATTATTATACTAGAGAAAAAGTAAAAAGGTGATCGATTATTTCTCCGTTTGATAAAGTAAAAATCATTTGAAGATGTAAATAAGCCAACGGTTTTTAAGAGTACGGTGACAAATGAGCACACAGTTCACTTGATTATAAGTGGATACTGTGGCCTATAGACATCTATGTCTATCCTCGATGAATAATCTAAGATAGAATGTCTCGTTTCCAGTAAAAAGGGTCTTCGGTTCTCTTCATCTACCATATGAAACAAAGCAGCCTTAAGCTGCTATTTTATGCTGGTATCCCGTAAGAGTGTGGTCCTTCCTCGTCGAGCCGGTCCATTTGTGTTACAGCTATGCAGCAGCAACAACACCTTACAACGGATACCAGTATTTTACCTACCTAAACATCTATCCAAAATGAGAATTTTTGGGTGGATATATAATTATTTATAATAATATACCCTGTAATAGTACCGAGTTGCTTTTGAACAAATTTAAGGCAAATTTAAAAAGCACCACAAAAAAAATATTGTAAGATAGATAAATATTTAAGAAATGAGAATGCTTCGTCATAATGAGGTGGGCATTGAAACTCCATTAATAATACGACATGTATTTCAATTTTAAACGAGGCATCGGCGGGTGAGACTGCGGTGGCTGACTGCTAAGTAGGTATATGGGATTAGTGGTGGCGAGGATAGTGTACGCAACTGGAGGAGGGTAGGAGGTATTCTTCGAACTATCTAGACATATTATTTTATTTTATTACGCAGATGATTAATTAGTTATTAACATCTTTATATATTATGGATTACTGTCAACTAACGCGTGACATTAACTAATGTTTGTTTGTATACTAGCACCATGGAGCCAGAAACGCTACAGCTTGAGACATGAACCGCGGCGCCGGCGCCAACATTCCGGCGCCGGCTGTCTCCATCTCTTTTCAAGTGAAACTAGCTCCAACAACATTTTTGATCATTAGAGTAAGCCCGAATATTTCCTTTAAAACCAAAAATAAAAGAAATTGAGGATATTTGTAACTTGATCCCAGGACCGCCATTGCTGGAGCACTTGCAGTGTACACAATTCGCGGACCAGTATTACACAAAATAAATAATAAATTATTTTCCTACAAACAAACAGCCTTATGAACGATATTTAAATGGTTAAGGGATTGAAAGTTTCAGATCGATCGATGCAATATTTTATATAAATTAATATTCTCTCATTTTCGCCTATTCTCTCCAAATAAAGTTTTCACTGTTAACACGTTTCCTTCCGTAATAGCTGTCAAAGGGCTGCAATTTGTTATAGCGGCGTAACACGGTTGCCGTAGAGGAGTTAGGTGTTCGTTAATATCATTTGAGGACCATCCAATGATCCTTTCGGTTTTAGACGACATTTTGAAGAAAATCATATATTCAATATACCTGATGGATTAATAATAGAAGAGTTTTTTACATAAAATAATAGCTTTGTATAGATTATGGGTAACAAACGAGCACACAATCTACATGATGGTAAGTGGATGCTGTGGTCCATAGATATCTATCTATATATTTATCATCGATTAAGAATCAAAATGCAGATGCATTGTTACCCGTAAGGACTAAGATGGAATGCCTCGATTCCAGTGAAAATGGTCTCCGGTTTTCTACACTATACGAAACACAACAAAATTATGCTGCGGTTCTGTTCTCGGAGACCCTTTCTCGTTTCTCTACACTCCCCTTACGAAACACTAATTAGTAGAGGCATTAAGCTGCTATTTTACGCTGATATTCTTTAAAAGTGTGGTCCTATCACGGTGAACCTATTCACGCTACATCTATAATATAGATGCAGCCTGGCTCTACCACTTATAAAAGTTCTTCTAAGGCGGACCGGAAAAAATGTTTCGAAAATTGGTTCAGATGTATGAAGCTTTGTATAGATGCTAGTGGGAAGTGCTTTAAAAAGATTTAATCTTTAATAATAGATTTTTTTGCTTTAGCAAATGTTTCTGAATGGCTGACGTATACTTAAGATATGCAAAGTCATATTTTAACAATGAAATGAAATGAATGAATGGCGGCCTAAGGTATACCACCCATATCATCCGGTGGGTGTTTTAAGAAGCCACAGAGGAAAATGAAATAGGAGTTGGGGAGCAATATCTCCCAGACAACAACTTAATAATTACAAAATTGCAATAAACAACCCTTTTACTGAGTGCGGCAATGATAGCAGACATCTTTACTGTGACACATCTGTGGGGGGGGGGCTACATGTAGCAAAGGACTTCTGATGGGCTGTAATGCAAACAACTGAATTATTATAATAAACTCCCATATTTAATGATTCACCTGCATTCGTGCTGCTGCAGCACCCCCAAAGGATGTAATTTCGTCTCTTAAATTACATGAAGCTGCTTTCAGTTTAAAAAGCGGGGGGGGGGGGTGATAGAAAACCAGACATTGAATAAAACTATATTTACGGATTTTATGGCGTATCCGTAAATTCAGTTTTATTCAAAATCCTTTTATTTTTCAGGAGATACTATGCGAATCATTTGTACCGACGATAGCAGTACAATTGTTATGAAATATTGACAACATTTTGTTGTTTTATACGCATTCGTAAACTAGTTTTATATTTATTTTTTCTATCGTTTATTTACTATTTTAAGCTGGCAGCCCTAAGTGCAATCTAAATCAAATGTTACGTGACCCTCGGATAACTTTCATTGTAACTGTTCAACGGATTAAGGTTCAAAGCAAAGTTGCTTGGTTAAAATGTGTGTCAATCCAATGCGCTAGATCGGGCCGGCGCAGACTTAACGATGTAGCGGGATCGGGTCTTAAAGTTTACGCTCCGTGGCCACGGTTCCACCTGTTAGCTTGCTCTCGTTTCAAATTTGTCCACAAACTGCGCCATTTAAATATCTATTTGTTCTGCTCGATGTTCCCTAAATAGTGTCTTACTTTGACAAGGTTACATTTGCAATTCAATATTTTACACAGAATAGAAAGTTGCTTTAAATACCAATATTATATTTTTTATTAGTTGCCATTACATAGGTAAATTACATTGGCAAAACGGCACTTATACAAGTACGTATTCACATTTATAATTAATCTATTTAAAATATATTAAATATATAACAATAAATAATAAAACATTTAATATAAATAGATCGAGATAGAAAGAGATAGATCTAAATGGTCTATTAGATCTATCTCTTAATTGTTCAAAACGCTTTAATTAAAACCTATTGTATGCATGTTTACTAGGAGCCTCAGTCTGTGAGTCCTTCTGGGCAGGTATAGCGGCGCGAGCGCTGCCGAGCTCCGGGCTGGAGGGCATAGAGAGCCAGTACTGTGAGGCATTCCATCTTAGTCCTTACAGGTTTAAACGCATCTGTGTCCTTCTTTATCTGAAGTTGGATGCTGGTGTCAACGGACTGCAGCAGCCACTCGCCATCAGGTGGACTGCAAGTTTGTTTGTCACTTCATTTTTAAAAAAAATCATAAAACAGAATATATACTTGATACATAATACATCAGATTTATTTTCTATTACTCCGCCTACTATGAAAACATTTTTTTAATTCCACCTTTTCTTAACTCTTTATTTCGTATGTTAAACTCACCGAGCGCAATCAGCAGCACGAACGCCGCCTCGAAATGCATCACGTAGGAGTACAGTTCACAAAATATCAACTAAGTTAAAATATCCCCAGCTCAGCAAGCACGTCTGAGCCGACGCAAGGCACGGCGCGAGACTGACAGCGCGGAGACGCACGCGCTAGTTTTGCTGCCCGCACGCATCCCGCCATCTTCTCGCCTTGACGAATCAAGGTATAGATAGTTACGATGAATCTCATGACACTGAAAATCAGAAACTGGCCATGCCCTCTTCATGCAATAAAGATATAGATTCCATTACAGCCTATAAAAGTCCACTGGTGAACACAGGACTCCCTTATATTGTCTCATAGAAATGATTTAGCACAATATTTTTAATTGAATAAGGGTGACAAACGGGCACAGAGTCCACCTGATGGTAAGTGGTTCTTGTGGTCCATAGACATCTACATCTATCGTCAATTTAGAATCGAATCTCCGAATGTGTTCTCACGCCTGAGGACTAATATGGATTACAACACGAAACACAGCAGCATTAAGATGTATTGTTACGCTGTTATTATTACGCTAGTATTATATGAGAGCATGGTCTTACCCTGGTCGTGCCATAATACAGATGCTGCATGGCTCTACCACGTAAATAAAAACATCATGAGGATATCTGTAAGGATGAAACACGAAATATGACGAGGTCACGTAAAGTCCGTCAACACACACTCCAACAGAGTGGCGAACTAATAATAGAAGACTTTTACTCTAAATACTCTAAAGAAGCAGTCAGTTAAAATGGAGGGCTGCTTTACCCATAACTCGTAAAACTGATAGATTCTGCTTGCAGAACTGACTGACGACTGCGAAGCTGAAAATGCAAATGCGGAGAAGGATAATCTCTCGCGAATAGACATGCGTTGTGTAGGATTAAATAACACTGTTTTAAATATATGTTTAACCGTGTAGTGGCGGTGTACTCGTAAACACATCCCCTGCCCCACGTCGTGCCGCTGGTGCCGTGAGACGCGACAGAGGAAACTAACCAAGAGATGGGCGGCAGCGTCTTTCTGATTATAAATAATAAAACTGCGGTTGACTTCCAAGCGTTGTAAAAACTTAAGGCGTATGCCTATTAGTTTATACTAATAATTCTGAGACGATTTTAAGACAAGGAAGTGTCCGCCGCGCTGCGCCAACGCGTGTTTACGAACCTGATATGTCTTCGAAATATCGTGTTTTCTTATTTCTCAAACAAGCAAGTTTCTTCACGATATTTTCCATCACCGCCGAGCACGTAGTAAATCGTCACTTAAAATTGCAATTAACAATGTCATTGGTGCCGGCGGGATTGAACCCCTTTGAATTGAAATTTACAGCGAGCACTTAGCCCCAGAGCTAACACGGCCCTTCAAGCGTGGTAACTATTGCAAATGTGGCAATTTTACTGGAAACGAGGCATTCCGTCTTAGTCCTCAGTGGTAAAACATACCTGTGTTTTAATTTTTAATCGAGTATAAATGCAATCATTCCAGGTCAATCCGGTAGATTGTGTGTTCGCCAGCTCCTGAGCTAGCACGGCCCTTGATCAGTTACTACAGCTGTACGAAACTCGAAAATCTAACTATGTTATTCTACTTCTGGTCAATTCCTATCGTAGCTCTCACTCACACCCGTCATCACAGATGGAATACCGAAACAAGCGCTGTGACTTTCAATTGCTTGCTAGGAATTCATTTGTATTAAGTTACATAACAATATTTCCATTAGTAATTACTCACAAGTACTCACAAGGGCATATTGACTCAGAAGCATAGGCGTTTAACTGCGGCACTACGGTTCTCGGTTTGGAATCCCGTATGGAATAAACGTTTGTACGGTCTACAAATAATTGTTCCAGGTTTGGAATCCAATCCAAACTTTGGATGGTCGTCTGTATGCAATTTATATATATATATATATATATATATATATATATATATATATATATATATATATATATATATATATAAAACGTTACGCCAAGATCCTGTAGAACCCAAAAAGTAGTGTGCTACTCCAAGCACATATACCTAAAAAAATATGATTTTATATGAAAAATTGCGAAATTACTGATAAGTATCCTATCACCTACACACACACATTTAGTATCCCATTATAGTCTTTTACGACATGTTTGGCAAGTTGGTGCATTCTCTTATATGCAATTTACGTAGGGAATGAGCATGTTTAATCAAGCAAATATGGATTTATTTGAAATTGTGAAAGAATTGATAGGTGTTTAGTCCGTCGCCTACACAATAATTAACCCGGCATCCTATTAGTCGCCTTTTACGATATGCTAGCCAAGTAACACAAACACTGTCTCTCAGACACATTCTCTTATGTAAAACGCCTTGACCGTAACAGGAATAATACATAGCGTGATGATTAACTGCCTCGTTAATCTGGTGGTCGTAAACGCTGCTGCTGATATAATAATAATAAATAACAATTTTATTACATTTCAAATTACACATGTTTAAATACAGGAACAAATAGGATTTCAATTAAATAAAGTAAAAATTAGTGTAATAAAAATAACATGCAATAATAACAATTAAAACTATGTGTAGCTTAATAATGTAGAATCTACAAAATAAAAATTTAAAAGTCAAGTTTGTATTTTTTACGTGGTAGAGCCATACTGAAGGTATATTAGTAGTATAGTTTTAGCACGAATGGGTCGGCTCGACCGGGGAAGGACCACGCTCTCGCAGGATACCAGCGTAAAATAGTAGCTTAATGCTGCTGTGTTTCGTATGGTGAGTGTAGAGAATCGGAGACCCTTTTTACTGAAAACGAAGCATTCCCTCGTAGTCCTCGTAATCGAGGATAGATGTAGATGTCTATGGGCCACAGCAACCACTTACCATCACGTGGACTGTGTGCTCGTTTGTCACCCTGTCCTACAAAAAAAGCTACCTGCCTGAACTAGGTTGAGTACCGGTGTTTCAGGCCATCACTTACAGTATGGGTTTAATAATGTAGGACACTAGATAATTCAAATAATTAAACTATATTATATATTAAATAAAATAACTAAATAACAATTATTTGTTTCCTACAATAATACAAACTATTTAAGATTTCTAAAAACTTCTCTGTCTTCGTGATTTAATTTGTTCAGATATTCCATTACAATTATATTACATGTCTTTACACTATGTAGCTTAATTGACTTGTTGAGCTTGTTATATAGAAATGGTCTTAAAATTATACTTTTTTATAGAAGAGGGGTAAACGAGCATGAGGCTTACCTAATGTTAAGTAACTATTACCGCCTATGAACAACGGCAACACCTAAAGAATTGCAGGTGAGTTGCCGGCCTTTGAGAAAGGAGTAAGCTCTTTTCTTTAAGATCCCTAAGTCGTATCGTTCCGGAAAAATCGCCGGTGGTAAACACTTCCACACAGAAGTTGTACGAGGAAGAAAACTCCTAGTAAAACGCACAGTGGTGGACCGCCAAGCATCCAGATGGTGAGGCAATCTAGGCGTTCGTGAAACTTGGCGGCTAAAACTAATTCGAAAAATTCCTCAGAACACTCCCTGAGGTAGATACGATAAAAACGCGAAGGGGTTCAACATCTCTACGCAGCGCCAGTGAATCGAGCCGATCAGAAAAAACTCGGTCGTCGACGAATCGAATCGCTCTACGCTGGATGCGGTCAAGTGGAAGGAGCTGGCACTGGGGCACGCGACGCCAAACTTGCGTTTTGTAAAGTTGCAAGCGAGGTGCCGGCATGAAATAGTCTCAATCTGCTGAGCACGCCAAGCTTTTTAGAGGCCAATTTGGCCTTCTCATCCAAATGACCACGAAACTTCACACTATTCGATATGTCGACGCCGAGGATTCCGATGCTAGATGAGGCGGCAAGTGGAGTGCCTTCAACCTGAGGAAATACAACAAGGGAGTTCTTTTTAGCGGTGAACGCGCAACTTGTGTCTTCTAGAGATTGAAGTGGACTAGATTTAGTCGCCCCCAATCCGAGACTTTGTTTAGTAAAGACTCGACATTAGACACAAGTTTTTCCCTATACTCGACGACATCCTCCCGAGAAATACTGGCACGACCGGTGTATACCAGTGCTGTCGTCTACATAGCAATGAAAGTTACCAGTTTGCAACACATCATTGATATGCAGAAGAAACAGCGTTGATGATAGCACGTAGCCTTGTGGAACACCAGCGTTAGTAGGCTTGTAATCAGAGTATGCACCGTCGACTACGACCTTGATGCTCCGATTAGTAAAGAAACTAGTGATCCAATTGCACAATTTCTCGCGAAGCCCATAGGAAGGGAGCTTCGAAAGAAACGCTTTTTGCCAGACCCGATCGAAGGCCTTCGCTATGTCCAAACTAATGGCCAATGCCTCCCCCTTGCACTCTACTGCCGCCCCCTTGGACTCTACTGCCTCCGCTCATCTATGAGTCAGGTTAACCAGAAGATCACCAGCTGATAGTCCACGACGAATACCGTATTGTATAATATGTAAAGACTGTTCACAAATGCGTGTTTGGTTTGAGGGTTTATAAAAAATCCATTCTTCTTATCTTATAAGGTTTTGGGTTCTAAGTTCGGGTTGGTCTAGCGGTCGGGCCAAGATCAATTATTGGGCTTATCTGTCAAGAAATTCTCAGTAGCAATGCGGAATCAGGAAGTTAAAGTGTTACACCCTCGTGCCTAGTAAAGCGCGCCTGATCCCTCTCCATTCGTGTCGGATTGCGGTCCCATCGGACCATAATAGTGTACCTGTGCTTGCACGTATAGTGTGGCACTATCAACCCTTCGTGCGCAGTTGGCTAGTATCACAGAGTACATTATTTATACCTGGAAGCTAGTATCTATTGAGAGTGACCGCTGTGACCTAGAGCAGTGGTCGGCAAAGTGCGGTTCCAGAGCTGCATGTGGCTCTTTGGCTGCTTAAGTGCGGCTCTGGCACAAATATCCACGGAAGGCGCAACATTTTCATTTAAAAAAACTTGTTAAGAAAAAAATTACATCTTATTTTGATAAATTAAAATTCTTCTATAAACCGAGAACGTGTATTATAATTCTTTGTTTAAGTTAAAAGATAAATAAAAAGATAGGTAATTAAAATTTTATATTGTTGGAAAAATACGTAACGAACATCGAGTTTAATTTTATTAGTTTTCTTAAACGTAAACACAAACCATGTACAAGCTACCGGCTGATTGTTCGTATGAATTCGGCGTACTCCGGTGTGATACAAAGGTACCACGAGCACGCGCGCATACTTTTTCTAAAGTAGTGCGGGTACCAACTGGCATTACAAAAGACAGACCAGCAGTTGCAGTGTGAACAGTTTTGTGTTATCTACCGTGTCTCCCGTTCTCTTGTCTAATTTAAAATTTGTATTATTCAATCTAGTTGCACATCTTGTATGTACATACTTTTATACGATTTTATTACACCTGCTGTGTATGTTTGTGGTTCCGGTACAAAATTTGTAATCGATTTTTCGATAACTTCTATTTATCCAAATGTTGAAAGTTTTCTTCCATTTTTGGTTAAAAGTTTTGTTATTATGATGATGGAAAAACTATTTTTCTTTTTAGTGCACTTACATTATATACTATATAAACTGTATAAATATTACTATATTAATATAACCAACTACATTAAACTATATTAATATTAATATTACCCAACCAACTATATTAATATTACTATATAAATATTACATAAAATTGTATTTTTTAAAGATTTTTTTTATTTTAATTTTCATCAATTTAATAATGATAATAATTCTGTACTGGTGGCTTCAGAAAAAAATATTTTTGGAATATTTTTATAGGCCCCAAAATTAGCATGGCTACCAAAAAAAGCAAAGAAAAACTGAAGATGAAAACCGCGAATTTAAAGTGGAGTGGAATAAGAATTTTGCATTTATTCAAAACATTTACTTTTCACACGTCTTATTTGTAAGGAGGTATTCGCGCACAACAAGAAGTCAAATTCAGATAGAAACATTACAAGAAGCACGCGTCATTTGGCACTAAATATAAATATCCTACCGGTGAGGCAAGGAAGAAAGCAGTTGAGGAACTTCAGAAGAGTCGAGAGTCGTCAACTGCTGTGTTTAATAACTTGATGCAATCTTTCTGCTATATTAATATGGAAGTTTTGTTTTAACCAAGAGATTGCTAACAGAGGGAAACCGTAAACTTACACTTATTGTAATGTTCATATTTGGCTCTTAAACCAATAAGTTACCACCTAGAGTGACAGTGGTTACATTTTCAAAAGAAGTAAAAAAATTAAAAATTGCTTTTATAGTACTACCTGTATTTCAAAGTATATTCATAAAATAAAATATCATGTGTAGTTGATATTTGAATAATAATTATTTTTACACAGTATAGTGGCAGCGTAAGAGTACGTCACCTGATCTGATGTGCAACTTGAAACACAAAATAATTGTTTGTACAGCCGTGATGGGTGCGCGTAACCATACTCCGCCGTTTGCGTATTTACAAGTCTATTTGAAACGGATAAGGATACAAGCTCGTGGAAACTGTCCATGCGGTCGGAGCTAAGTTCTGCAAGACCCGCCGCAGAAGAACACAAAAACTCTCCGATCATACTCTTAATCTCATGGCTGTTAGACGGGAGATGAGGCTGCAATCGTCAACAGATTTGACAGCATACAGGCAACTGAACAGACAGATCTCCAAATGCATGCGGCGAGACTTACACAACTTTAATACTGCTCGTATTAAAGAAGCGATCGAACGTAACCAGGGCTCCAAAGTCTTTGCCAGAGATCTGTCTGCCAGAAAGAGCCAACTGTCAAAGCTGAAGACTGTGTGTGGCAGCATCGTTTCCGGGACACCTGAGATTTTGAGTAAGATTGAGAGGTTCTATGGGCAGTCATCATCGTTGGAGCAACACGCATGTGTGAGTAACGATCCAAGAGCAAGTCTTATCCGACACTATTCCGATGATATCTCGGACGTCGGTCTGAGCGAGATTAGAATGGCTCTCCAGCACCTTAAAAACGGCAAGTCCCCGGGCGAGGATGGAATTACAGCGGAGCTTCTGAAAGCGGGTGGAACACCGGTACCTGAAGTCCTTCAGAAGCTCTTTAATTCCGTCTTCTATGGTGGCACTGCTCCAGAGGCATGGAGCAGAAGTGCGGTGGTCTTGTTCTTTAAGAAAGGCGACAACGCTCTCTTGAAGAACTACAGACCGATTTTCCTTCTGAGCCGCGTCTGAGTGCTGTTTTCGAGAGTCATTACGAATCGTCTCGCACGCAGACTCGACGACTTCCAACCTCCCGAACAAGCCGGTTTCCGAAAAGGCTTCAGTACCATAGACCACATACATACCCTGAGGCAGATTGTACAGAAGGCCGAAGATACAATCTTCCACTTTGTCTGGCGTATGTGGACTATGAGAAAGCCTTTAATTCCGTCAAAATTTGGGCGGTGCTACAGTCCCTTCAGCGGTGCCAAGTTGACTGTCGGTATATCGAAGTGTTGAAGTGTTTGTACAGTAGGATGTAATAGTGGAGATGAACGGTCCACTATTAACAGACTCCGAGTGGTTTTAAGGTGGAGAAATGAAACTACTGTTTAAAAGCCGAGTGGAGTATGAATATGGAATGGAATGTGGAATGGAATATATTTGCATCAACCTTGCCTATATTTATATGGCCGGCTACGTTTTCGGTTTACCAATGGTAACAATTTTTACTTTACCTAGCCAATTATAATGCTTATATTATGACCAATGAAAATTAACCAAAATATACAACTATTATGTACGTTTCGTTTCCCGGCGTGAGACTCGTGTGTTGTTTCACGAAGCTACGTCGCTGGACCGGGCTATAAAAGACATGCAGATCGGTGCGCGCGCGGTGCGCCCTCCTTTCTGCCAAGGAGAGTCGCGTTCGTATACGGCTTAGAGATCTCTAGTCAGATCGTTAAGCCAATTCCTAAAATGTTGAGTTTAGTGGGTAAAAGTCACCACATAACCACGCAGCCAGCTGCGTGGTATGCTATGAGCATTCTCAACCTCCCTCCCCCGCTTTCCGGAGGGTTGCCCATAATTGCTTCGGCCGCAACAAAAAAAATGCGCGCGCGTAGTCGGTGAGCGGCGGCGGCGTGGAATACAGCTCCGGAACAGCAAGAAGAAACGAGCTGCGGCGTTGAAGAAACGGCTCACAATTGGTCGACGGATACGTGACGATAGCGGCGTGTGAAGTCGATGAAGTGAATGATATTTGCGGCTGCTTCTTGTTTCTTTATAAGAACGTCAAATTATCTATATGCAGTCCGCAGTATCTCAGTAGCCAGGGATAGTTAGGAAATAAATGTTTTTTATCTTCGCCTTCCGCGTTATGGTAGCAGCAGAGTATATATTATTTATTCCCGTTTAGGGTTGATTAGTCTGGCTGCTACATCACTCTCCCCCTAGTGAAAGCGTACCGGAGGCTTGACGACTCGCCCGTATTTCGTAGTTTTTAAAATAGGTTTCAACTGGGTTGATGCAGATGATGGATTTTTAAGCTTCCTTGCTGATGGTTTTGATGATGATGATAAATCCTCTGAAGTATCCTCGTTAATAATATAGGCAGGCTTTAGTCGGTCGATCGAAATAATCGTAGATTTCCTTCCGGGTATTTGTAGTTTAAAAGTCTTGCTATTTCTCTCTAATACTTTATACGGTCCATCGTAGGTAGGTTTAAATTGTTTTTTCATTGCGTCGTTTCTTACAAAAACTTACTTGCATGTTTTCAAATCTTGGTGAATGAATACTGATTTATTATTTCAGTGTGATTGCATTTCGGTGCATTTCGACGATAAGGCTTTGTTGATTGATTCTCGAAGTTGAGTTACGAAATCGTAATCCATTTCTTGTTTGTCTGACGCTGCTGAACTGAAGAAGTCACACGGCAGTCTTATGCTGCAGTCGTGAGTTAGCTGAGCGGCGCTAAGACTAGTGTCTGCACGCGGTGTTGCTCGTAGTCCGAGTAGCACTGTATGTAGCTCATCAATCCACTTTGTATGTTGAGATAAACGAGTTTTGAGTGCGGTCTTTAATGTACGACGCCATCGTTTGATTATTCCGTTTGACTGAGGATGGTATGCTGTTGTACGTGTCTTCTGTATTCCCATAGTTTGAAGAAGTTTGAGGAATAGGTTGCTTTCGAAATTTCTTCCTTGATCCGTTGTGATGGTTTTAGGTGATCCGAAACGAGTAGTCCAATTTTCATAAATTATCTTCGCGACGGATTCGGGTGAAGTATCATCGGTAGGTATTGCTTCTGGCCATCTTGTTGTTCTGTCGATCATTGTTATGAGGTAACGATGTCCTTGCGGTGAAGTAGGTAATGGTCCAACGATGTCAACGTGCAGGTGTTCGAATCTCTCCGTGGGTGGAAATGTAGCTAGGCTACTTGATGTATGCCTTTGTACTTTGCGTTTTTGGCATTGAACGCATTGCTTCGCCCAGTTGCCAACATCCACTTGCATTGAAGGCCAAAAGAATTTTTCATTGATGAGTTTTCTTGTTGTTCTAACACCTGGATGACTGATGTTGTGCAGTGCATTGAAGACTTCGCGACGACATTCTTCTGGTAGGTATGGTCGCATGGTTGTCGTTGAGGCTTCACAGTATATAGGTAGATGCGTCATTGGCATTGTAACTTGCTTGAAGGACAAGTTACCTTGCTTCGATAGATGTTTTATGTTGTCACTATCTCTGTCTTGTGCTGCGGCGATCTTATGATAGTCGATTGATGTAGGGCACGTTACGCTGTCGATTGGTAAGCGACTGAGTGCGTCGGCGACTATGTTGTCCTTTCCACTGATGTGACGTATGTCGGTCGTGAATTCACTTATGAAAATAAGTTGTCTTGCTCTTCGTGGTGTTTCCGATAGTGATGGTTTCTTTGGAAGTACATATGCTAATGGCTTGTGGTCGGTAAAAACGATCAGGTTTCGACCCTCGAACGTTTTTCTGAAGTGCTTGATAGCCATGTAAATAGCGAGTAGGTCGAATGTACTGTAGTTACGTTGAGTATCGGAGAACTTCTTCGAAAAATAGCCAAAATGTTGCCATTTCCCATTGCTGTATTGTTGGAGAACGGCTCCTGCTGAGAGATCGGATGCGTCGCTGAAGATAGCAAGGGTTGCTTCGTGTGATGGGTGAGCGAGTAAAGCTGCATTTTGGATCGCAACTTTACAAGCTTCAAATGCCTTCGTGGCTTCATCGTTCCATTCGATTGACGTTTTATCTTTTTTCTTCGTGTTGTGAAGGTAGGCGTGAAGTGGTGCTTGGATTTCAGCGGCTTTAGGTATGTGTTCTCTGTAAAAATTTATCATCCCAAGAAAACGCCTTAGCTCTTGGATAGTTTTAGGTTTTGCATAATCGATGATTGCTCTGACTTTTTCGGCAGGCGGTTTGATTCCTTCCTTGCTGACGGTGAAACCAAGAAATTGAACTTCTTGCTGTCCAAATATGCATTTCGAAGGGTTGATTGTGATTTCGTTGTCTTCTAATCGCTGTAGCACGGTGCGTAAATGGGTTTCGTGCGTTTCTTTATCAGGGCTTGCAACAAGGAGATCATCAATAAATGCGAAAACGAAATCCAGTCCATGAAGTACTTCGTGTATGAATCTTTGGAAAGTTTGACCTCCGTTCTTTAATCCCGGGATCATTCTTGGGAATTCGAATAATCCCATTGGGGTAATTATTGCTGTCTTCTCTATGTCTTCATCGCGTACTCTTATTCGTTGGTAAGCTCGGTTGAGATCGATGGTGGAGAATATAGTCTTGTCTGATAGTTGATGAGTGAAATCCCTTACTCGCGGTATTGGGTAGCGGTCAGGAGTGGTAATAGAATTCAGTCTTCTGTAATCTCCACAAACTCGTAATTCTCCGTTCTTCTTCGGTACAATGTGAAGTGGTGATGACCAAGGGCTTTTGCTTGGACGGCATATTCCTTGCTCAATCATGTTTTCGAATTCTTTTCGAACTTGCTCGTATAGGTGTGGTGCGATTGGACGTGCACGGCAATGAAGTGGTGGTCCATTGGTGTCGATGAAATGCTCAACGTCGTTCTTCGGTGTTAATTTCATTGAAGTTATTCTTGTGATACCAGGGTATTCTTCGAGGATCTTGTGATACGGTTGTTGAACATCTATGCTTCTTATTGTGGGCAGATTGGTTGCTTGGACAAAAGACTGAGATGCAAGATTGGTCTTCCCATCGATGATTCTTCTATTTTTGATGTCGACGATCAACTGGTGATGTTGAAGGAAATCAGCACCGATGATTGGCTTGCTGAGTTTAGCGACGGTAAATCTCCATTTGAATGGTCGGCGTAGATTTAAATCAAGTTCCATTGTTTTTTCTCCATATGTAGGAATCACCGTATTGTTTTCTGCATAGAGTTGAAAATCCAGTGGCTTCAACTTCTGTCCTTGCTTCGGCGGTAACACTGAGATATTTGCTCCGGTGTCGATAAGGAAAGTAAGCTTGATTTTTTTATCGGTGACGAAAAGACGGTAGGACTTTGCTGTTACGCTGGATCCCATCGCATTGAGCGTATTAGTTAGTTCGAGCGCCTTCGTATTTTCATTTTTGAATGTACACGGTTCTGTGCATTTTCTTGCGTCGAACCCGAAACGTTGATGATAGTAGCAGTAAGGGGATCTTGATGTTGAGCTTATTCGACTTCTACTTGCAGAGCGGTTGCGACGAAAAGGTGATCTTCGGTGCTGCTGATTGCGCTGGTTGTACTGTTGCTGGTAAAAGGTGTGATGCTGGGAAGCTTTGAGCGCGGCGACTTCGATGCAAACTATATGGCCATGCGGCGGTCAACTGCTCCGCCCCACCCAGGTGCGTTAAGTGCCTCGAACCCCACAACACAAAAGAGTGTCCCCGGCCCAATGACGCCGAATCCCCGCCCGCATGTGTCCTGTGCAAGCAGACAGGACACGCGGCTAACTATAAGGGTTGCCCCCGCGCACCTCAACCTCGCCCTAGTAGGCAAGCTCCACCGCCGGTCAATGACCGCTCATTCCCGGCACTCCACCAACGGCCCCGTCAGGGCCTTTCTCAGCCCATCCAGGGCTTCTCTCGACCCTCTCAGGGCCCCCTAGGCCCCCTCGGGGCATAATTCGGCCCTCTCCGGGCTTTTCCAAGCCTATGCAGCCTCCAGTCTTTCCCTGGGGCCCCAAAAAGGCAGACCCACCGCGGACAACCTCCTACGCCCATGAGGCAGAGCCCACACCTGATGATTACAACACACTATATTCCGCTATTAGGAATATTGACGTTAGGGAAATCACCGTAGTAGCACGCAAACTGCGCGTGGCGAAGTCCCCCCAAGAAAGTCTCCTCGTTCTTGCAGAACATAATAATCTTCTGTTAGCGTTGTAAGTTAAGTTAACTTAATTAACTTAACTTCAATGACTGAGCAAATTACTCTACCAAAATCTCACGGTCGTATCAAACCTAAGGGTTTATCGCTTGTATCATTTAATATTCGCGGCTTGCGAAATAACCTCCCAGAGCTTAAGCTCTTTCTTCGGAATCGTGAAGTCGATTTCCTCCTCCTACAGGAAACTAATCTCAAAACTAAGGACACTAGAGGCCTTTCTATTAAAAATTTCTCTCTTCTTCGTAACGACAGACCCAACCGCCGAGGCGGCGGAACGGCCATCTATTACAAGAAGACACTTCATTGCTCGCCCATCTCTACTCCGCAGCTTACCAACATGGAAGCCACGGTATGCAGGCTAGCTATGACTGGACATCAGTCCATCCTCATAGCCTCCTGTTACATCCCTTCAGGAACCCATCCCCTCAAAAAAGATTTTGAGGCCATTTTATCCTTAGGCAATTCAGTCGTTATGTTTGGAGATTTTAACTCCAAGCATACTGAATGGACATGTCGTACTACGTCCCCTAGTGGCAAGATACTGCTCGATATTACGCAGTCTCTTGATTTTACCGTTCATAGCCCCCTCGGTGTTACTCACTTTCCCGATAACACCGATCACGCCCCCGATGTACTAGATTTTGCGTTAATCCAAGGAGTTTCTCTCAACCTCAGAGCAATCGAGACACTAGACGATCTAGGATCCGACCACCGACCGGTCTCCCTCATTCTTGGCCATCAGCCACCTCCCCCAACACACACGAAAACCTTCACTAACTGGAAGGGATTCAAGGAGTCCCTAGCTAAAGCTCTGGACTCACAGGACTCTACCATCTCCCTACCGTCGGACTTAGACAGTCCCGAAAAAATCGACACCGCGGTCGATTCACTCTCCACCCTTATTAAATCCTCCCTTAAGGAGAACGAAAGGGTCGTCCCGGTTGCTAACAATAGTGGGCTTCCTCTACACATTAGCAACCTATTAAAAGCCAAAAAAGCTGCTTTCCGGAGAGCAGCAAAATATCCCACCCCAGAATATAGACGCGTGGCCAATCGTCTTCAACGAGAACTCCGTTTCCGCCTCTCTGAATTTCGAGACCTCGAAAAGAGTAAACTCATGGAGAATATCTCTCCATCTCATACAGCGTACTATCAGATGGCCAGAGCCCTCCGCATAGACGCTATCACCCACACTCCCCCTCTCTCCCGTCCCGACGGCACGGTTGCCTTCGAGGACGAGGAAAAGGCTGAGTGCTTTGCAGATAGGATTGCCGCACAATGCTCTCCTAGCTCTCAACCCGTCGACCCCTCACACGTCCAGGCAGTGGAGGATGAAGTCCGCCGCCGGAACTCACCCCCTACGGCCTCCGAACCTATCTCTGTGTCCAATGATGAGATTTCATCCCTCATCAAAGGACTTAAGCCTAAAAAGGCTCCGGGCGCGGATGGCATCTCCAACCAAGCCCAAAAACACTTTCCTAAGCAGGTGTTAGCCTTTTTATCTATTATCTTCAACGCCTGCTTCAACCTCAGTTACTTTCCCACTACGTGGAAAGAGGCAACTGTGATTGGAATTCCCAAGCCAGGCAAGCCTCTCAATCTCCCCTCCAGTCATCGCCCCATTAGCCTCCTCAAGGCAATGGGCAAGCTCTTCGAAAGAGTCATCCAAACACGTATGAGGCGCTATCTGTTTCCCACAGACGGTGACCCTCTCATCATTCCCCACCAATTCGGTTTCCGAGCCCAACACTCATGTCCCCAACAAGTTCACCGTATTGTGGAATATGTCCTCAGCGGTTTCTATCCTCGTCGTCATAAGACCATCGCGGTCTTTTTCGACATAGCTAAAGCTTTCGATAGAGTCTGGCATACATGCCTTATCTACAAACTATACAAGATAGGTCTCCCCGATCACCTAGTACGTCTCGTGGCCTCTTACCTAGAGTATCGTACCTTTCGTTTTAGACACGAAGGCACGCTATCCTCACAGCGAACTATCAAGGCTGGTGTCCCTCAGGACTCAGTACTTGCTCCTCTGCTGTATATCCTGTTCACCAACGACATTCCCATCCCGTCGAAAGGTGTTCAGCTCTACCTCTTCGCAGACGACACTGCTATCTACTGCAAAGGTGTCTCACTGCCCTTCATACGGAACAAGATCCAAAAGTCAGTTGATGACCTAGGAGCTTGGTTCAAAAAATGGCGCATAGATGTGAACCCGGAGAAGAGCTCCGCCGTTCACTTCGATTATAAACGACGCCGTCTCAAAAACACTCCACCAATACGTATGCTAGGGACCCCTGTTCCCTGGCATACGACCGCCAAATATTTAGGTGTCACTCTAGACACAGGGCTCACTTTCAGGCCCCACGTCAAAAGAGTAACCCGTCACGCACGGTTTTATCTCAGTAGGCTCAACAGTATGTTGGACAGACACAGTAAAATGTCCCTTCGAAACAAGCGAACCCTTTTTAAGGTCTGTATACGACCAGTCATGTCCTACGCGGGCCCCGCCTTTGCCCACGCAAACCCTAATATTATTAATGAACTCCAAATAGTTCAAAACCTTATCTGTCGTCGAGCTGCGAACGCACCTTGGTACGTCCGTAATGCCGACCTTCATCGGGACCTAGAGCTCCCAACAATTCAACAATTTCTTAAAAAACTCTCTGAGAACTTCATCAAAGCCTCAGAGTCGCATCCAAAACAACAATTTCTTAAAAAACTCTCTCAAACCAATTAATTCGTGAGGCAGCTACTTATGCGGCCCCACCCCCCCTCTCGCTATCGAATCCGCAGGTCGAGAAACTCTCTCTCGGACCCGCCTAATAAACTGACAAACGACCTGAACTGCCTCCTGGCGGCTCAGGCCAACTCTAATTAAATTAAATTATTGTATTAACTAATATTACAGTCAGGGGGTTTTCATGCTGGTCTACCTTTCCGGTGATCCTGTTATGGAATACGGGTACGCGACCCCGGCTCCCCGAGCTACTGTCATTTACCTTTCCTGCCGAGATAACAGTATCCTTACACCTACGCTCCTACCCCCAACCTTCTTTTTCCTTTTCCCAAAATGGTAGCTTCCTCTACCAACAATAGCATACCCAAAGAAGGTTGGTGTCAGGCAGGCGGCCGACTGTAAAACTTTTACCAAATCCCATGCAGTAAACCTATGAATAGTACGAGTTGTGGGATATATGACAGGGCTAGGGCGTACCCAGCAGGCGACGCGCAGGGGCAGCACCCGGCTCCTGTGGAAAGTGGGCAAGGGTTGTCGCACCTTACGGAGCGGGTGCGACGTAAGAGGCGAACCCGGAGAGAGAAGAATGTCAGAGTGAGGTTTGCAAGCTGGAATGTAGGTACGATGACTGGAAGAGGAAGAGAGTTAGCAGATGTTTTGAAACGACGAAGAGTGAATGTTGCCTGTTTGCAGGAAACAAAATGGAAGGGCAATAAAGCAAGAGAGATTGGAGAAGGATACAAGTTTTATTATTGTGTGTAAGTGATGAGAAGCGAAATGGAGTGGGAGTTGTGTTAGATAGTGAAATGAAAGAACGAGTGAGAGATGTGAAAAGAGTAAATGACAGAATGATAGTTGTTAAATTAATGATTGAAAACAAAGTAGTGAATGTTGTAAGTGTGTATGCTCCGCAAACAGGCTGTGAAGAGAGTGTGAAAAAGAAGTTTTGGGAGGAAATTGATTGTATGATGATGGGAATACCTGAGAGTGAGGATGTTTATATGGGAGGACATTTTAATGGACATGTAGGGAGAGTGAATGACGGGTATGAAAGAGCACACGGTGGATGGGGGTACGGAGTGCGGAACCGTGAGGGGGAAGTTCTTCTGCAAGCAGCATGTGCTTTCGACCTGGCTGTAGTAAACACGTGGTTCCAAAAACGAGATCAGCATCTTGTTACTTATAAAAGTGGCCACCACGCGACACAGATCGACTATTTTCTGATAAGACGGAACCAAATCAAGAGTGTAAAAAACTGCAAAGTGCTTCCAGGTGAAGACTTAGTATCCCAGCACCGAATTCTGCTGGCTGACATCTGCTTAACTGTTCGCCTTAACAAACATAAGGATCGTCCCCCACCCAAAATAAATAATATGGCATTGTTGCATAAGGCGGAGTATGCAAGTGAATTTAGAGAGCTAGTTGTAAACAAGATGATAGAGATGGGTGATATGGAAGGAATGAGTGTGAATGAGTGCTGGAAGGAAATGGCTGATTGTATCCTAAGTGTGGCAAGGAAGGTGTTAGGAGAAACAAAAGGGAAGCGTATGATAGATAAGGATGGGTGGTGGTGGAGTGAAAGTATTAGAGAAGTTTTGAGAGAAAAGAAAAATGCCTTTAAAGAATGGCAGAGCGTAGAAGACCAGAATGAATCAATAAAAGATAGTAAGAGAGGGGCGTTTAAAGAATATAAGAAGAGAGCGAAGAAGGAAGTTGCTATTTGTAGGGCAGAGGCGCAAGATAAATTATATCGGTCCCTTGAAAGCCCCGAAGGTCAAAAACGACTTTTTCAAATTGCAAGAGCGAGATAAAGGAATGGAAGAGATGTTTCACATGTAAAATGTATAAAAGATGATTCTGGAAGGATTTTGACTGACGATGAAAGTATATAGAAGCGATGGAAGGAGTATTTTGAGAAATTGATGAATGAGGAGAATGAATGGAATGGTATGCTTGAAAACTCACCAGTGAATATGGGCTTAGTGAAAGAAATTAGTGTGGAAGAAGTAAAAATGGCTGTTAGGAATATGAAGAATGGGAAGGCGGTCGGCCCAGATGGAATACCAGTAGAAGTGTGGAAGTTGCTGAGTGCGGATGTATGGAAGTGGTTGAGTTTATTTTTCGGTAAATTGTTGCAAGAAGAACAAATACCTGAGGAGTGGTGCAGTAGTATACTGGTCCCCATTTTTAAAAACAAAGGAGGCGTTCAAAACTGCAGCAGTTACCGGGGAATAAAACTCATGTCACATACGATAAAAGTCTGGGAAAGAATAATAGAGAGAAGAATGAGAGAAGAGTGTGAGATAACACAAAACCAGTTCGGATTCATGCCCGGTCGAGGTGCGACAGATGCCATTTTCGCATTACGCCAATTGTGCAAAAAGTACAAGCGCGTGCATAAAAATCTGCACATGGTTTTTGTCGACCTTGAAAAGGCGTACGATCGGGTTCCCCGTGAGGTTTTGTGGTGGGCGTTAAAGATGAAAGGTATGCCTGGGAAGTATGTGAGGTTAGTCCGTGCTATGTACAGAGCATCCCGTACATGTGTACGATCTGCCGCGGGAACTACGGGCAGTATCGATGTGGCTGTAGGGCTGCACCAAGGGTCGGCATTGAGCCCTTACCTCTTCCTACTGATTATGGACGCTTTGACGTCTGACCTGCAGGATGAGGCACCCTGGTGCATGCTCTTTGCCGATGACATCGTGCTTGTCGGGGAAGAAGGCATCGAGGTACAGAGCAGACTGACGCGGTGGCAACAGAGGCTGGAAAGTGTTGGCTTGAAGATCAGCAGATCCAAAACCGAATATCTGTGCTGTGTCGTGCCGAATATGGCGCTATGCTGCCTACCTGCTCAGTTTTCAAGTACCTCGGTTCCCTCATTCAAAGCGACGGCAAAATAGATAGAGCTGTGCAGCATAGGATTAATGCAGGGTGGATGAAATGGCGACAGGTAACAGCCACAACGTGCGATCCCCGAATGTCAATAAGGCTGAAGGAGAAAATTTACAAAACGATCATCCGACATGTCGTCATGTATGGAAGTGAATGCTGGGCCGTCAAGAAGAAGGATGAAAATAGTTTGCTTGCGAATGAAATGAGAATGTTACGATGGATGTGTGGTGTGACAAGGATGGATAAGATAAGGAATGAGTATATAAGAGGAAGCCTGAAAGTAGCGTCAGTGGTAGAAAAGGTGAGAGGAAGCAGATTGGCATGGTTTGGGCATGTGATGCGGAGGGATGAAAGTCATGTCACAAAACGAGTGTTGAATATGAATGTGGAGGGAAGGCCGAATAAAAGATGGATCGATTGTGTGAAGAGTGATATGAGAATGAAAGGAGTAAGTATGGAAATGGCGGCTGATAGAGAGGAATGGAACAAGAAGATTTACTGCGCCGACCCCAGATAATGGGAAATGGTCTAGAGAATGATATTAACTAATATTAATTTGCCTTCGTAGGCACTCCCTCAGCGGCTCGTAGCCGCCTGCGCCCTCTTTTCCCAAAAGAGGGTCGCTCACGATAAGGCACAATACAGCTTAATCAGCCGGCTGCCTGTCCCCAAAGGCGGTTTTTAGAGGGTATCACTCTAACAGTGGTAGAGCCATGCGGCAGCTTTGCTGTTGCACGTATGGGCCGGCTCAAACCGGGGTGGTACCACGACCTCACAGAATACCGGCGTGAAGTGGAAGCTCTGCTTCCGCGTTTCGTCTGGTGAGTGCAGGTGGCCGGAGGCCCAAATCCCCCCCCCCCCCCCCATCAACATGGTAGCGGAATTAAATAAAGATAGACTACCCCAGGAGGGTACCAGCACCCCTGGAGAATCCCTCGCTGAGCATCCACGACCATGTTTCTCCACTTCTGAGCGTGGGTGCTCAGGCTGCCCCGCGTATTCTGGGGGGGGCGAAATTCCGCTCAAGACTACAACTGCTCGGGGCAAACGGAGCAACAAGACCAAGGCGACCCCTGCCACGCTGTCTGTGAATTTCTGCAATATCAGGGGACTTCACTCTAACCTAAACGCCGTCCACTACCATCTCGAGACGGCGAGGCCGGCTCTGCTCTTTCTGACCAAGACGCAGGTGTCCTCTCCGGCTGATGTCTCGTATCTCTCCTACCCGGGGTACAAACTGGAACACTCCTTTGTGCCTCGGGCTGGAGTTTGCGTTTACGTCAGAGAGGACATCTGTTCTCGACGCCTCGGCAGACTTGAAGGTTCGGACCTGTCCATCCTTTGGCTACGCGTAGACAGCGACGACCATCCGCGCGTCTACGGGTGCTTCTATAGGTCCCATAGCGGTAATGCCGAAACAGACCGACTTTTCGACCACGTCCAAATGGCTGCAGATTCCCTCCGCAGAGATCGTGATCCTCGGCGACTTTAACGCCCATCACGCCGAATGGCTTGGTTCACGTTTAACCGATCATGCGGGGAGATCTGTTCATGATTTTGCCTTGGCATATGGTCTGACACAACTGGTTACTTCGCCTACGCGGATTCCAGATGTGGAGGATCATGCACCTTCCCTGTTGGACCTTCTGCTGACCTCTCACCCGGACGGATATCAGATTTCCGTCGACGCCCCTTTAGGCTCCTCGGACCATTGTCTGGTCCGGAGTGTTGTGCCACTCACGCTGAAATCGCGGTTGCATTCTGCAGGCTGCCGCCGTGTTTGGCACTATAGGTCAGCCGATTGGGATGGGATGCGGTCTTTCTTTGCATCCTACCCTTGGGGGCGGGTTTGCTTCTCGCCGGATGATCCCAACGTTGTTGCGGATTCTGTTACTGATGTGGTACTTCAGGGTATGGAACTTTTTATTCCTTCCTCTGTGGTGCCCATTGGAGGCAAATCTCAGCCATGGTTTGGTCGCTCCTGTAAAATAGCATCATGCTATAAGCAGGAGTGCTATCAAGCCTGGGTTGATGCATCAGCGTCCCGGGATGTAAACACCAGCGCTCTAAAAAAGAAGTATAATTCCGCCTCTAGGTCCTTCAAAAGAGTCATTGCCAAGGCAAAGTCAGAGCACATAGGCAGAATTGGCGAGAAACTAGTTCGCCTTCCTTCTGGAACCCGTGCATTCTGGTCTCTCGCCAAGGCTGTCCAGGGGAATTTCTGTCAGCCATCTCTTCCATCTCTGCACAGGGAGGACGACTCACTGGCCCATACTGCAAAGGAGAAAGCCGATCTTCTAGGCTCCTTCTTTGTGTCTAACTCGACTCTCGATGACGGGGGGAGTACGCCGCCGACCATCCCGCGGTGTGAGTGCTCCATGCCGGAAGTGCAGTTCACACAGCGCTCGGTTCGCAAAGCACTCCTCTCCCTGGACATCCACAAGTCGAGTGGGCCTGACGGAATCCCCCCAATTGTGCTGAGGACGTGTGCTCCAGAGTTGGCACCGGTTTTAACGCGTCTTTTCCGGTACTCCTACTTCCTTGGCGTAGTCCCAAAATCATGGAAGACGGCTTTCGTCCACCCGATCCCTAAAAAAGGCGACCGCTCAGACCCGTCCAACTACCGGCCAATCGCCATCACCTCCTTGTTCTCCAAAACAATGGAGTCCATTGTAAACTGCCAGCTCATGAGGTACCTTGAGGATCACCAGCTGATTAGTGACCGCCAATACGGTTTTCGCCGTGGTCGGTCAGCTGGTGATCTTCTGGTCTACCTCACTCACAGATGGGCGGAGGCAGTAGAGTTCAAGGGGGAGGCATTGGCCGTTAGTTTGGACATTGCGAAGGCCTTCGATCGAAGCTCCTTTCCTATGGGCTTCCCGAGAAATTGTGCGATTGGATCACCAGCTTTCTTGCAGATCGGAGCATCAAGGTCGTTGTAGACGGTGCAAGCTCCGATTGCAAGCCTATTAATGCTGGTGTTCCACAGGGCTGCGTGCTATCGCCAACGCTGTTTCTTCTGCATATCAATGATATGTTGCATACCCGTAACATTCATTGCTATGCAGATGACAGCACTGGTGATGCTCTTTACACCGGCCGAGCCAATATTTCTCGGGAAAACGTCTCCGAGTGCCGGGACAAACTTGTGTCTGAAGTCGAGTCTTTGCTGTACGGAGTCTCGGATTGGGGACGACTAAATCTAGTCCAGTTTAACCCCCAGAAGACACAAGTTTGCGCGTTAACCGCTAAAAAGAACCCCTTTGTCGTATCCCCTCAGTTTCAAGGCACTCCCCTTGTTGCCTCAGCCAGTATCGGAATCCTCGGCGTCGACATATCGAGTGACGTGCAGTTTCGTGGTCACTTGGAAGGGAAGGCCAAATTGGCCTCTAAAAAGCTTGGCGTGCTCAGCAGAGCGGGACAGTATTTCATGCCGGCACACCGTCTGCAACTTTACAAGGCGCAGGTTCGGCCGCACATGGAATACTGTTCCCATCTCTGGGCTGGGGCTCCCCAGTACCAGCTCCTTCCACTTGACCGCATCCAGCGCAGAGCGGCTCGAATCGTCGACGACCGAGTGCTTTCCGATCGGCTCGATTCACTGGCGTTGCGAAGAGATGTTGCATCTCTTTGCGTATTTTATCGCATCTATCACGGGGAGTGCTCTGAGGAATTGTTCGGATTAATCCCAGCCGCCAAATTTCGTGAACGCACGACACGGCAAACGTCCCGATACCATCCACACCATCTGGATGCTTGGCGGTCCACCACTGTACGTTTCACAAGGAGTTTTCTTCCACGTACAACCTCTCTGTGGAATAGTTTATCACCGGCGATTTTTCCGGACCGATACGACCTGGGGACCTTCAAGAAAAGAGCTTACTCCTTTCTAAAGGGCCGGCAACGCACCCGCAAGTCTCCTGGTGTTGCGGTTGATCATGGGCGGCGGTAGTCACTTAACATCAGGTGAGCCGCATGCTCGTTTGCCCCCTCTTCTATAAAAAAAAAGGGTCCCCGGCAGGACAGTGAGTCCCTCATAACCACGATAGACCGGCTATCGTGGTATGCGTAATGCATTTTCCGCCTCCCTACGTATAGGGTAGCCCTTTAATTGCTTCGGGCGCAAAAAAAAGAAAAAAGTGCGCGCGCGTAGTCGGTGAGCGGCGGCGGCGTGGAATGCAGATCCGACACAGCAAGAAGAAACGAGCTGCGGCGTTGAAGAAACGGCTCACAATTGGTTGACGGATACGTGACGATAGCGGCGTGTGAAGTCGATGTGGCGCTGAATGATATTTGCGGCTGCTTCTTGTTTCTTTATAAGAACGTCAAATTATCTATATGCAGTCCGCAGTATCTCAGTAGCCAGGGATAGTTAGGAAATAAATGTTTTTTATCTTCGCCTTCCGCGTTATGGTAGCAGCAGAGTATATATTATTTATTCCCGTTTAGGGTTGATTAGTCTGGCTGCTACAAGGGCTACGATGGCTATCCGAGTACAGAACCAGAGTTCGAAACCTATCCAACTGCAGAGAGGTGTAAGACAGGGTGACGTTATATCCCCAAAACTCTTCACCGCTGCATAGGAAGACGTTTTCAAGCTACTGGACCGGAAAGGATACGGTATTAACATCAATGGCGAGTACATCACTCACCTTCGATTTGCCGACGATATAGTCCTTATGGCAGAATCGCTGGAGGACCTAAGCACTATGCTCAATGACCTCAATGGTGTCTCCCAACGGATAGGTCTTAAGATGAACATAGACAAAACAAAGATCATGTTTAATATCCATGTCACACCTATGCCGGTAGTTTTTGGGAGCACTATGCTCGAAGTTGTTGACGAGTACGTTTAGCTGGGACAAATAGTCCGACTAGGTAAGTCCAACTTCGACCGAGAGGTCAATCGACGGATTCAACTCGGCCGGGCAGTCAGGTATAACTCAATCTCTAAAAACTAGATTGTACAACCAGTGCGTGTTGCCAGTGATGACTTATGGATCTGAGACGTGGTCCTTCACCGCTGGCCGTATGAGGACGCTCAAGGTCGCTCAGCGAGCTACGGAGAGGGCTATACTCGGAGTTTCTCTGCGAGATAGACTCAAAAATGAGGTTATCCGCAGTAAAACCAGAGTGACCGACATAGCCTTACGGATTAGTAAGCTGAAGTGGCAATGGGCCGGCCGTATAGCTCGAAGAACCGATAACCGATGGGGAAGAAAGGTTCTCAAGTGACAGCCTCGTACCGGTAGGCGTAGTGTAGGGCGACCCCCACTAGATGGAGTGACGACCTGGTAAGATATGCAGGAAGTCGATGGATGCAGGTGGCTCAGGAACGTGCTTTGTGCCATTACCTGGGGGAGGCTTATGTTCAACAGTGAACTTTTGAAGGGCTGTAATGATGATGATGATAATGAAGGGTGATATTTAACTATCAGTGCAATAATGCTCGACCAGTTTTGCGCCTGTAACTCAGTGTCGTGTAGTGGCGGGGGAAGAGAATCCACTACCTCATATCATCCGGTAAGTATCCAAGAGGCGACAGAGAGAAACTGAAAAAGGCAATGGTTGGCAGCATTTTCCTGATAATAGTTAAATTTAATAAAAATGCTGCGGATACCGTCCCTCTGTAAGGCAATCTATGAGCGATGCCTATGTTAAGCAATAGACTTTTGATAAGCTATAATACGTGAATGAGTTCTCTGCCTACATTGAGGAACCCTAATGCAAATTCTACGTCCGTTTTACATTACAGGGAGTTGAACATAATAATATAAACTTTATTTGACATAAAATATTACAATAAATATTTCAGTGAATCCATAGGCTCCTAAACTAGTGTAAAACTGTGTTTCAGGAGCCAGTGGCTTTTCCCATAACATTGCATTATTAATTTATGCCATAAGATAAGGTACATTATAAGTTATTCAGCAGAACTACTTAAATCAAGAAAACAAAAATTAGTAAAGAACGGGCTACTCACTAGCGCATATCTGTTATGTATGTAGTTGTATTAATGTGTGCGTGCGTGTGTGTTTGTGTGTGTGTGTGTGTGTATGTGTGTGTGTGTGTGTGTGTGTGTGTGTGTGTGTGTGTGTGTGTGTGTGTGTGTGTGTGTGTGTGTGTGTGTGTGTGTGTGTGTGTGTGTGTGTTTCAGTAATAAAAACCAGTTAACATGTTTTCTACATCGTCATAATCAAGGTTTTTAAGCCATAATTGCACTTTTTTACATTATACTCCTTATTCAGTCTGTTATATAGGTGTGGAACAATAAAATCAAACTGCTTCTGGGCGAATCTTGTTTTTACTTTGGGAATAGGACAACGGTCAAGCTTCGAAGATGATTTAGGCAAGTAAGGAACATTTTTTTTGTGATAATGGCGTAGACTTTCGTAAATAAATAATTTTCTAATACTAAGAACATTGGCTTTGTCATAGACAGCTGTTGTAGGATGTCTGAAGGGTAAGGAGAATAACACTTTCAGTACTGCACGTTGTGCACGTTCTGCAGTGATCAAGTAGGATTTTGCTGCAGTGCCCCAAGCACAGATACAATACCTAATAATGCATTCACCAAGGGCAACATGTATTATTACTATGTTTAGGGCGAATCTCCGGTCGTTATGGTGTTTAGTTAATCTATTTTGAAATCTGTTTTATTAATAACTGGCTTTGCAGAAACTTAAGAACCGGTGTTTGCATATTTTGTAACAACGGTGGCGATTTCCTTCGAGTACGCATTCATTCGCAATGAGTGTGTCATTGCTCCCGTAATGACAGTTCATTTCAGTATATTATTTAGTTCCATTTAATAGACATCTTTAAATGTACGAAATGAATACAGTAAATTTAAAATTCGATATATGTACATTTTATATGTAATAATTTTGTATGTAATGAGTCAGATATTACATAACACAAAAAATGAAATAATGGAGCAGATGCTCTTCGGCCTTTCCATCCCATTGGTGTCGTAAAAGGCGACGGAGGGAACTGAAACGAGATGGGTGTCAGCACCATCCTGTTAACGACGCAAAATAAAAAACAATCAAGAAAACTCTAAATACGAGATAAAATGAAAAAGTGCTGAATTGGGGCGAATGAGTGCTGATTCAATTGACTATTTTCGACGACTTCTTCAGACTCATCAACAAATTATAGATTAAAAATTATTCGTTATCTAGCTTTGTCTATCAACAAACTTTTCCAGAAATATGAACAAGTAATGAAACCGGTAGCACAATGAATTAATCGACATCCGCGGTGGCTGTATAGTGGTGCTGGACAGATCAGGTTCATCATCATCAGGTTCAGAGCTCTCCTGAGCAACTAAACTAGCCAGACTGGTACACAAACACGTACACGAAATGGACGCGTTTACAAATTGTTTAGTTGCTGCTTACTATGTACGTAAACGTACCTATAAAGAACAGAAGACGTAGATATCACGTAAACCCACAGAAATGGGTTGACTGGTAGAGAATGCCTCAAGGCATTAAGTCCGCCCTTTGTATTCTTTTGTTAAGGATGCAATAAAGAATAAAAATAAAATAAATAATAAATTCGGAAAAAAAGCTGTACAAACTTCTTTCCGGGCCTTTAACTTCACATCACGGTCTTTATATAACACTTGGCCTTTGTCCCACAGAAGTTCGCGAAGACGGACTTCGGTAATTAGGCGTTCGATGTCGATATATGCCATATTTGATAAAAATTACTTAAATCACTAACACTATTTAATACTTATAAAATCATACAATATTATTGAAGTTTAGGTTTGATTTTCTTGGGGATGATACACGCATCCGTACGGTCGGTGTAGCACTGAACGCGTCAATGTTTCCATAGCGCGTCGGTTGACCGACGGTACGCATGCGGACGCGCTCGACCGACGGTCCTCGTACGCAGTGCGTAGCAATATACGCGTGCGTACGGTCGGTCGAGCACTGTAACGACTTGTGAATTTTCATACAAATGGCAAGCGCGACCGACGTACGCACCGACGGTCGGTCGAGCTCTAAAATCGGCGGTTATACTATTGCGTATCGACGTCGCTCATATTAATTTTAGAATTTTAAAGCTTATAATTATTATTACTTGTTCTTTTTCTACTACATCACTCCGTAAAAATTGATCACTGGACTATATTATGAGCTTCTCCTTTTTAAAAAGAATTTACCATAACCACCATGCCTGCCCTAGTACTTCTTATTAGTTTGTGGCCACGCCCGAGATCGGCGATCGCAATACCAATATTATAATAAAAACTATTGTAGAGTCAGGCAGGGTAATTGTAAACAGTTGGAAACAAGCTTTAAAAATGCTTTGATTACCATGTTTCAAAGTTCTGCATAAAACTAAACGTAAATTTTGTCCATGGACAACAAGTTCACCATTTTATGATAGCTATCATTCTAATGAAAAACTGGATATAGTGGAACTGCATTTTGTTATATTTTTTCTTAGAAAAACAGTTCCGTAGGGTGATATTATTTGACCTTAAAGTGTGGAAAACAAATTTAATACGGATAACCGACTCTTTTATGGGAATGATGAGGATCAGGGATAGGGTAAAAGAGAGTAATGAGAGTCACTTAAGACGGTTCCCCTAGCGAAAGACCTTGAGCGTTCGGTCCCATACAATCCACGCGCTCTCGCTACAATATATCACGGAAAAATACGCCCGAATATTTGGAATTATTTCAATTAAAAGAGATAAGCGAACTTAAGAAATTAAATAAAACGTGTAGAATATAGATTTTTAAATTATCTATCCATTAGTGTAATTCTCAAATGATTAGAGGATTTTCTTTAGCAACAGATGCATGTAATCAATAATTTTAGTCATTTTTTAAAAGTAGATTTTAAATGTATTCATAACACATAAAAACAAATTAGAACGTGGAATGTGATGATAGGATATTGAACATTAATAATGTGCTTTTAAATGTAGCTTATTTCTCATAACTAATGAGATAATAGTCTCTGAAAAACGCACTTTTGCCAGGTTTTGGTCAGGGTAGCGCCTTAAGCGAGAATTCTAATAAAAGATTATTTCACTATAAAATCTTTATGGAAACCATAAAATAAAAAAATTCGATCATTTAGCTATGAATTGAGATCAGTTTTAATCACTTCGGCCAATCAGTTTTGGAAATAATGACAGTTCAAAAAAATAAAAGATTTGACCCCCACTGCACTGAGGTGATGGCAATGGTAATCACCCTGTGGATAGAGTCAAACAAAATTTAGGACATCGCACACACCTTTTGTTTAATACCACCCAGTCCAGTCCAAGTGAGCCGTTCTTCTTATTGTGATTTTAGAATTTTCTTTATCTACCAGGTTTTTTTTTAATTGGCGTTGGTATTTAAACTGTAGAGTGCTGCTTTTTTCGGCCCTGTCTTGTATTGAGGATAGATGCTTCTTTCTCTGGCAACTAAATAGATTATCTTATAGTTGACACTTCCTTCGAGGCTTATTTGGTTTATTCCGTGGATACAATATTTAGGTCTACTTTTTTCGATGTTCAGGAAGTGATTGATCGGTTTGCTTTAATGTGCTAGGCGTCAAGCTTATATTATCATGTGGTGCATTAGTAGTAGCAGCTGAAATAGATTCATCATAATCTTGAACCGCAATAGACTCTGATAGGAGAATAACAGCTGCAACAAAGTCTTTTTCTGAAATAGTTCGGGATTCATTGGAAATTGAATAGCCTTGAATTCAAAATTCGAAAATTCAAATTTCAAAAATGTTTATTCTGTAACAAAAAAATTTACAATCATAGCAGTATATTAGAGTTCTCCTTTTAAGTATTTTTAAATACTTGTGATAGGAAAACCTCGCTCTTCCTTAATTAACATACAATACTTTTGAAAAGGAACCAGACAAATGTTAAACAAAGAAACAGAAGGGGGGAATCGAGGCTTCTCTCGATCCGGCTTCCTATAACGCCTACGTTGGGTTCGGGAACAACGTATGTGATCTCCGCAACGGAGTAACACACAAGGGCGATAACCTCTTACTTTTCAGAAAATAGGTTCAGGCGGGGATTACGGATCTTCCGAAGTCGTCCCGGTCCCAACGCCCTAATTCTTCGATATGGACTGTATTATTTTAAGGGGAGAATTCCTTGGGAATAAAACAGCAATTATCTTCAAACCGTTCCGTGAGAGAGTAATTACTTTTTCCTATACTTTTTCTTTCTTCTTCTTATTGACTGCTGGTCTTGCACTTTTCCCGAAGTTTCTCCGAACTTCCCCGAACGATTCCCGAACGAATTGTAAGAAAACTCGCTTACTGAGCTACCCCAGAGCTATACGCGAAAGTGAGCCGCGCCATTTGTGCGCTTGCGCAACTCAATTACATCAATTTGTACTATCACTCTCTCACGGTTTACTCAATAACTTTATTTGTATAAGACATACATTTATACAATTTACTTATAAAGATAGCACAAAAAAATATCTATACTACGATATACATTACATTTTCATATCACAAAAAACCTTTTATTTATTTAACAAAATATGCTTATTTTACTCACATGTTCAAAGTTGAAATTTCTTAAATATTTAACATAAAAAGTTAAAAAAATGTTTTCCACTTGAAATTATACATATCTTAACTAATACAACAGTTTAATTTACATTTTCTCTATTCATTTCACTATAAAAACACTTTTAAATTTCTTATACAAAACTATCATTATTTCACTTATTCACAGGAATTTTCACATAAAAATAACACAGAATTCACCTCTTTTACACGTACAATCAATCTGAAACGTTTTACAAGTCATTTTTACATAAATTGCTGAAATTGCAAATATTTAAATTTCTACATATTTGGCCTCCTAAGTACGTGGCTAGCGTGCGTCTGTGAACTCACATTATTTGAACAACTAACTTTTGCACGGCTATCGACTATCAGTAAAAATGGAAAGTCTAATATCAACAATTCTAGGTGAATAAATGATTCTACACAATTCTCAAACGTTGAAAACTATTTTTAATCAGACTCTTATCAGTTATCATGTTTCTTATCAAACAATATAAGTGAATGTTTTCATAAATCAATCATAGAAAATAGGCATTTGTTTTCATACAAAACATATCAAACTCATATAAGACAATACTTATGCAATTAATTTCCATTAATTCTACTTATGCACAGCGATCATCTCGACCGGGGAACAAATCCGGTAACAATTTATATCTTAAAAATTCCCCACATGAATTTATTAAGAGATATTACTAAGAAAACGATAAACTATTCCGGCCTGGGAGTCGAACCCAAGACCTTCATATTGTTACGAGCTTAGGGTTCGTGACAATAAAAATTGCCGATAAAATTACCTAAATTAACACTTTAATTTACTTTACACAAATTAAAGTTAAAACACTAATAATTAAACACACTAATTCACTTAATTCCGCTCCGAAGCTTCGCTTGTGTCGCTGAGTTAAACTCTCACTCTGCCCCGATCGCATCTTGCGCCACCTATTTATTTAAATTAGTAAAATATCCGGAATGTTCAAGTAAACACGCGCAAGGTACCGAGAGTTTGAGTATAGATTTTCTAGAATCTTAGTTCTTCGGGTGGCGCTGTCGGTCGAAAGATGTGTGATGTCATAAACTGCAACGCTCCCCTCGCGCTCGTTCCTGACACTAGATGGCGCTAGTGCGCTGATTTGAGCGCAGCGTAACACTGCCCCCTCCTAAGACATGCTCGTCCCGAGCATTATCGGCCCCATAATAACGCGCCAAGCGATCCACATGGACTATCTTAGGAGTCCCTCTTGCGCCTTTCTGTAACGACTCCGCAACGTCAAGGGATGTCCTATCCCGTGGTGCACCAACATTGTACAATTTCGATGCTCCTCTACTCCGTGTCTGAGGTCCCCTCACAGCCGCACAACTTGTACATGTACGACACCAATCCTCCACATCGTCACGATAATGGACCCAGTAAAACTGTTCTCGGACCTTCAGTAGAGTTCGTTTAACTCCCAGATGGACTCTTGAACGACCATTATGGCACAGCTGTAGAACATTCGGCACTTTAGCTTTAGGGACAACCATTTGCAAACGACAGCTGTCTCCTCGACCATTGTCCCATTTACAGCACAGGACTCCATCCTGAAGCAGCAAGCTGTCCCATTGGGCCCAATAACTTTTCGTGGTTGAACTCATCGCTGAGACGTCCCTTCACTTAGGCTTGATAGCACGGGCCTTCATCCATCCCAGAATCGGCTTGATGTCCGGATCTTCCTGCTGTGCCTGTCGTAGGCTGTCCTTCCACCCGTTGCTGAGGTGGTCTGTCCTGAGCATCCTCACGGATACCACTTCCTTACTCTCTTGCCTACTACAGTGGTTGAAATCTTCAGGACAAGGTCTTCTTGACAATGCACCTGCGCTGCCGTGAGATTTCCCGCTGCAGTGTCTGATAGTAAAGTCGTATTCCTGCTGCTGCTGGGCGGTGCTGTTAGCCGAACTTCCCTTCGGAGACCGTTCACCTTCCCTTCCTAGGGTGTGCTTAGGGCAGCTGGACCGAAGATGGCCCCTTTCCCCACAGCCATAGCACCTACGGCTGTATCTTTTATTGTGGTCGCGAACCGTAACTGCTGTAACCCCCCTAGCGTGAGGTGAACGATGATCCTGTCGCCACCAGGCAATGCCGTTAGCTGCACTACCTTCTCGATATCGCTCACTTTCCCTTTCTGCGGTTCGCTTAGGGCAGCTGGATCGAAGGTGGCCCTTTTCCCCACAGCCATAGCACCTTGGGCTGTATCCTTTGTTGCGGTCGCGAATTGTAGCTGCTGCAACCTCCTTGACGCGATGGAAACGATGATCCTGCCGCACGGCTTCTACCTCCAGTGCATGGGCCAAGGCGTCCTTAAGCGTCTCGTGGTGCCCGAGCCTCACAGCAGCTCTGACTTCCAGGTCGCGGATGCCGTCGATGAATGTTTGCACCAGGTTCCCTCCAATGAGCGCAGGTACAAACTGGTATGCTTTTCGAACCATCTTCTTCACCTCAAGGGCCCACTGCTGCAGATTTTCGTTGATGCGCTGCACGCGATCTTTAAGCTGCGCACGAAAGACTTGTTCCAGGTGAGCGTCGCCATATCTCGCCTCCATTGCCTCTAGGAGTTGCTCATAAGTCACTTCCTCCCCGAGAGCTTCCAGAACTGTTAAGGCCTGGTCGCGCAGGCCTAGTGTGAGAGCAGTCATGGCCTGACTTTTATTCCAGCCGTTCGCTTTCATAACAGCCTCGAACTGGATTTTGTAGGCTGACCAGGAAGAAGTCCCGTCGAACGGTGGCACCTTGAACCCACGTAGCGAAGGTGCTGAAGCTACTACGGGAGCTGTAGTTCCATCCCCAAGTTTGAGTTCATCCAGCGTTTTCTTAACTTGGTTGATTTGGGTCTCAGCTTCCGACAGGCGGTTATCATGTTGAGCAACCTTATCCTTCACCTCCCTTATCTCTTTCCCGAAGGTAGCGTGAAGGTCCTTCATGAGAAGCATCTGCTCTTCCAACCGACGGGCCTGTTCCTCTTGTCGGCGGGCCTGTTCATCCTGTCCACCCCGCAGCTGCTCTTCCAACCGACGGACCTGTTCCTCCTGTCGGCGAGCCTGTTCCTCCTGTCGGCGAGCCTGTTCCTCCTGCTGCTCTTTCAACAGACGGGCCTGTTCCTCCTGCTGCTCTTTCAACAGACGGGCCTGTTCCTCTCGTCCGCGCTGCAGCTGCTCCTGTAGCATGGCCATCAGAGCACCTAAGTCAGGTGCCACAGACGTAGAAGCTGCTGACGGACCGGCTTCCGTGGCCGGCGGCTGGCCCTCAGACATCTGCGGCGTTGCACCACCAAATCTCCTCTGGTCCGTCTCCTGCTGGCGTTGACTTCGGGTACGGACACCCTCCGTTTCCTCCTTGGATAAAATCGGCATTATTTTATCCCACTTCTGACACCAATTGTTACGAGCTTAGGGTTCGTGACAATAAAAATTGCCGATAAAATTACCTAAATTAACACTTTAATTTACTTTACACAAATTAAAGTTAAAACACTAATAATTAAACACACTAATTCACTTAATTCCGCTCCGAAGCTTCGCTTGTGTCGCTGAGTTCAACTCTCACTCTGCCCCGATCGCATCTTGCGCCACCTATTTATTTAAATTAGTAAAATATCCGGAATGTTCAAGTAAACACGCGCAAGGTACCGAGAGTTTGAGTATAGATTTTCTAGAATCTTAGTTCTTCGGGTGGCGCTGTCGGTCGAAAGATGTGTGATGTCATAAACTGCAACGCTCCCCTCGCTCTCGTTCCTGACACTAGATGGCGCTAGTGCGCTGATTTGAGCGCGGCGTAACAATATCATTAATTCGATATTTCTTTAAGATTCAACTAAGCTTTTTCTTATAGGAATATTGTTGCTTGATAATTTGTTTTTTAGAAGCTATTCGTAATCGGTTAACTAATAAATTGAAATATTCTTATAGGCGCGTCGCAAACAATCTCCCCCCCCCCCCACGTGCATCAGCACCATCATTTGGGAGGCGTCGCGGGTACCAGGACTATTATTCTGGATGTAGGTCTCCTCAAGATACCTGTGCTAGTAATGACGTCAACCACTCTAGTGTGACCGTCTGGTCCCGATAGCGTCCTACTAATCTTGCCTTTCGGCCACGTATTTCGTGGCAACGAATGATCTATTATCAAGACAATATCACCTTCTTTAGGCTCCATAAACTTTCCGTTATTACCTATTCGAAGTATTAAAGTAGGCATGTATTCTTCTAGCCATCTTGTCCAAAAATGGTCGGCTAACCTCTGTGCAGATTTCCAATTGAGTTGACCCGTCAGATGTTGCTCTAAAAAAATAATCCAGGTGGTCGATCACCACATGAGCGTCCCAGAAGAAAATGATTGGGTGTCAAACCCTCTTCAGGACTATCCATACTGAATGTTACCAGAGGTCTGGAATTTACAGTATGCTCTGCTCCTAAAAGCAACGTATGCAGAATCTCCTCTCGCGGGCTCCTTTCTTTGAGCGTAGCGGTCAACGCAATTTTAATCGATCTTACTAACCTTTCCCAGGCGCCACCCATGTGCGGTGCTCCCGGAGGTATAAATTTCCATTTAATATATTTTTAAATGACTCATTTTTCATGCCCTCATAGCATTCTTCGCATGCTTTCAATAATTCTATATTCGCAGCTTTGAAATTTGTCCCGTTATCGCTGTATATAACGGCTGGTTTTCCTCTTCTGGCGATAAATCGCCTCAATGCCATTATCATTGACGCTGGTGTTAATGAGGCTGCTAATTCTAGGTGTACTGCTCTGATGGTCAGACACGTGAATAAAACGCCCCAACGTTTTTCGTGTCGCCTTCCTATAGTCACACTCATAGGTCCGAAATAATCCACGGCTGAGCATGTAAAAGGTGGTTCATTGTGAGCTATTCTCTCCAGAGGAATATTTTCTTGTGGCACGTTCTGCGGGTTTGACCTGTATGTCCTGCACCACTGACAGTGATGTGACACACTTCGTACTACATTACGCAGGTTCAAGACATAAAATTTTTGGCTCACCTCATTCATCACCGTCTGGTGATTGGCATGTCCAAAATGATGATGAACTTCTCTAATCATCATTTTAATGATTTCGT
Organism: Parnassius smintheus behrii; assembly: GCA_036936625.1. Taxonomy (NCBI): domain Eukaryota; kingdom Metazoa; phylum Arthropoda; class Insecta; order Lepidoptera; family Papilionidae; genus Parnassius; species Parnassius smintheus. The sequence continues at coordinate 42,635,288 of JAUPFT010000026.1, forward strand.
GTTTACCGTCTAATACGACAATTTTCTACTTTCCTCGGTCAAATTAGACTTAAAAGCCCATTTAAACGGAGTAAGTTATCTTCTCCTATTTCCATAGATAATTTACTTAAGCGTGAACTTCTTTCAACGCTTTTGCCCGCTTTCAAGCATTTTATTTCCGAATGAAAACACTCGTCTTGAACGAACTTCCAAATTAATAATTCAGCTTTTTTTCAAGAGCGCTATGTCCAACGCGCTATCGGGTCCTTTAACCGACTTTGCTAAAACTTCGTTGGAACACATTACCGACTTTCCGGCTGCGTTGTCGGGTCCTTTAACCGACTTTCTTAAACTCTTGAATTTTTCGACCGCTTGTAAGGTGCGTTTAGTTGCCCCAAGGAATTTCTTAAAGCTGCTAAATCGTCCGTAGTCGGGTAGACTTAACGGTTCTTGCTTTCTCAGCGCATTTACGCCTTTTGGCGATTTTTCTTCGCCTATTTCTAAGCTATTTATGGTGTCCACTTGTTTGGGCCATAAATCAGGACTTTTCCTGAGGAATTCAGGTCTTTGAAACCAGCGATGACTTACATCGAAGGTGGAAGGAAAATTTCTAGTAACGTCGTCTGTCACGTTTTGTGACGTTGGAACCCATCGCCATTCACATGGTTTACTGTGATCTTCGATCTCAGCCAATCGATGAGCAACGAATGGTTTAAAAGCGCGAGGATCTGACTTAATCCACGCTAACACTCTACGTGAGTCTGTCCAAAATACTCTCTCGGATATCTCGTACTTGCTCTCTTCAATAACTGATGCAGCTAATCTGCTGCCCATAAGAGCTGCTTGCAATTCAAGCCTTGGAATAGAAATTGGTTTCAGCAGCACTACTCTTGCCTTTGCGGCCATCAGTGTAATCCGCCTCTCTCCTATCTCGTCCGTGGTGACGTAATACACCGCGGCAGCGTATGCTTTTTCACTAGCATCCGTGAAGGTGTGTAATTCTCCCTTGCCGACGCCTTCAGCAACGGGTCTAGGTACTTCTAAGTGACCTAATTTCTTCACTTCCGATATCCATTTACAAAATAACACGTGTAATTCGTGTGTAACTTCTTCATCCCAAGAGATGCCTGTCCTCCATACTTGCTGGATTAGCGACTTCCCTTGAATCGTTATGGGTGATGCGAGTCCCAAAGGATCGAAGACCGACATCACAGCACTAGTTATCTCCCTCTTCGTAGGCGGTCGTAAACCTTCCATCACTTCTTCCGGTGTGTTACGAAGACTTATGGAGAAACTTATTATATCCCGTTTGATATTCCAAATCAAACCTAAAGTGTGCTCTGTGTGCTCTTTTTCTCCCAGCGAAGCACTGTCGCTCTTATATTTATTTTCCATTTTACATAAAACTCCGGGTCGGTTGCTAGCCCATCCCCTCAGTTGGAAAGAAGCACGTTTATGTAATTCGTACATATCGTTTACTATCCTTTCGGCCGTCGTCACGTCGCGAAATGCCTGTAGATAGTCATCCATATAAAAATTGCTTTCCGTAGCGGAAGCTGCTTCTGGATAGATATGTGCGTTATCCTGCGCATTCCTATTCTTCACATATATAGCGATGCATGGTGATGATGCCGCTCCAAATATGAGTGACGTCATTCTATACTCTTCCGGTGGCGCGTCATGCTTGTGCCGCCATAAGAATCGAAGGCTATCCCTGTCTTCTTCCCGGATTTTCACTTGCAGAAACATTTCTTTAATGTCTGCCATCACTGCCGCGCTTCCTTCTCTGAATCGTAGCAGAACTCCAAACAACGACTTCAATAAGTCCGGTCCGGTTAACAATGCATCATTAAGACAACTTCCGCCCGTCCTAGCGGCGGCGTCGAAAACTATTCTTATTTTATTTTTTTGTGGGTGAGTCACTGCGAAGTGTGGAAGATACCACGTGCGTGGGGAAATGGAAATTATGGTTCGCTTTCTCTGCGTAACCGTTAACGATGAGATTTTCAATTTGCTTCTCATATTCCTTTTTCAACTCGCTATTTTTGTCGAGCTTCTTATCGATATTAAACAGGCGACTTTCAACCTGCGCTCTATTCGACGGCATGCACTCATTATCTGTGCGCCATAACAAAGCAGTCTCGTACCTATTATTAGGTATACGACGTACCGTTTTGCTCAAAATATTTAAAGCTCGTTCTTCTAGGTCGTTCGCGGGCTTTCGTGCAGACACTCCCAGAGATTCCAAACTAAAATAATCCTTGATTAACTTCTCCATGTCCTCCTCCTTCTTGGTGGAAATGTGGTTAACAATTTGATTGGTTTGATGCCACCCAATATGTGACCATGTAAAACCCATCCAAGTTTGGTGAGCGATGCTACAGGTAGGTTCTTACCTCCTGAAATTAATTCACGAGTAACTATGAGATGCCCATTGTCCTGGCCAATTAATATGGTAGGTCTGGACCTCTCATACATCAACTCGTCCTTAATCGGAGTCAAATGAGAACACCGTTGCACGAATTCTCGGCTTACTGACTGCGGAGAAAGGTTAAGTGACTTAATTGTTTGTACACTTATCTCCTCTAAGTCGTTAGAGTAAATGCCTTTTATCTTAACGTTTAAGCGATACGAACTGTCGTCGTTAATTCGCTTACCTCCCACGGCTTCAATACGTAATTCTTCTTTACGTCCGCGAGGCGCTAACTTCTGAGCCATCCACTCCTCTATGAGTGTCATGGTCGATCCCTCATCCAGAAGAGCTGTTGTCTTGACCTTTCCTCTAGGTCCATACAACTCGACCGGTATAATCTTTAAGTATGCACATGCTAGTGCATTTACTGTACTAACAGTTGTAATTTGAGTCTCTTTACCCCCCTCGTCCCCTTGCGGCGAGGTATTTTCATTGGGGTATCGGTGTAGCATTCGATGATGTGACATTCTACATCCCTCTACACCACTTTTTTTCGCTCTGCACTCTAACCTCCTATGGTTAGGTGACAAACATTGAAAACATACTTTCGCTTTTTTAACCGCTTCCCATTTATCGCGATTATTCATGTCCTTAAACTTGTAACAACTCACCATAGTGCGTTCCTTGTTGCATATAACACACTTATGTGTTACCCGACTTACAGGCTTATCCTGGGTTATCATAACCACTTGTCGGTTGTGCCCTTTATTATTTTGGCGTTCTAGACGCTCACTCGTATTACTTCAGCGCTCATAGCGCTCGCTCTTGAAACGGTTTCGTACAGACCCCTTTGCGGTGTGTACAGTTTGCTTCCTGAATTCAGGACGCTTCCGTATTTCAGGCACATTTTCATTGCTTAAGGACGTTCCAAATTGTTCACTCAATAAATTTAAAAACTTGGCCATCTTCTGTAACTCTGGCTCCAAAGGATGCTGAGCTCGATATTCAAACCATTTAAATTTAATCATAGTTCCGAGTTTCTCTACTATGCGGTTTACTAACTCCGGTGAGTATAAATACTGTGGTTGATTCAATGCTTGTTTTGTGGCAACCACGTTCGTAATACGACTTGCAAAAGATCCTATATTCCGGCAATCTTCTGCCAATCTTGGCATTCGCTTTACATTCTCGATTTCGGCTAAAATGAGCATCTCAATCCTACCGAATCTTCTTTCGAGAGCGTTCATTATTTCTTCAGGTTCACACAAAGTAAACAACAACGTCTTAACCGCTTCCTTAGCGGTGCCCTTTAACGCCCTCCTAAGGCGTGCGACATTCTGCACCCCTGAAAATTGGCTTCTTGTGTCTTCAAACACTGTTTTGAAAATTATCCATTCACCCGGGTCTCCATCGAACACCGGTAATTCCTGGAGGAAATGAAGCTGGGAAGACTTATCTTTTCCTGCTATCTTTATTGCACTCACAATCGCTTCGGTCAATTCTGACACCTCACTCGCGTGTGTTTTCTGTGCATTTCCTTGGTTGCGCTCGATCTCCGCCCCTTTGCGGCGTGATCCTTTACACGCTTCCTTATCAGTAATATCGGGTTGCGTTACACTAACCGGCGTCTGTTGAACCCAACTCCTTACGAAAGGTTCCACCTGAGTATTCCGCTCTTCATCATCCTCACTCGAGTCGATCTCCTCTTCTCGGTTGAGTCGTGCCAACTCCAATTGAGACTTGGCTAAGGTAGCAGCTGCCTGTGCTCGTTCGAGCTCTGAGCGTTCGAATTTAATCCGCGCCTCTATTTCGGCTTTCAGCCTCGCCGATCGCGATGACCTACTACCTCTCTGTGACCCTTTGTCACTAGTGTGCCCGATTACTGTCCTTGACGATGCCGCTTCTTCGGTCCTTTGACCTACTTTTTCGACTACCGTTTCACTCCTGGATATAACGGATTGTTGTGCGTTGTGTTGTGTCCGTCCTGTTGCTCGTCGTTGCCATGGACGTCCCTGAGTCCCACATGCATGTGGACGTATCGGTGGTGGCTCCACTTGAAGGAGTTGTTCCACTCGAAGCAGTAGCTGTGGTCGCTCTAGATGGTTCCGCCTCTTTAGCTTTTCTTGAGGGCCCTGTCCTTGTCTTGGTTCTTGTGCCTTCTTCATCTTGCAGGAAGGTGATTGTTGGCCTACGGTCCCTAACTGTCCCTAAGGTCCCTACAACCCCTTACCTACAACCCTTCTACACCCCAACCTAACCCCACTACGCCTCCCCCCCTTTATCTCCCAACCCTACAACCCCTTACCTACCCTAACAGCCCTATCAGCCCTATCAATCCTGAACGGGCCTACCGAGTTGAGCCGTCCAGGGATGGAGTCGTGCAGGAATGGAATGGAGGAAATGTTTAGGAACTGTCCCGCCAAGGAATATGACGAAACAGTCGAGCGGTAGTGCAAGCGCAGTCTCGCTGCAAGCCCCAGTCGCCGGTGATGCCTCGTTCAGGCGCCCTCTTCCGGCCGCGATGCAGTCAGGTGCCCACGAGTACCCTCGCCTGGCAGCAGCAGCGGTGGATGCTTCTTCTTCTTGCACCCTCTGATGTCCCGACAGGAAATGCCGGACACGGTCGTCCGACAGGAAATGCCGGACACGATCGTCCGACAGGAAAATGCCGAGCACGTTTGCCTGACAGGAAAAATGCCAAGCCCTGCTTGGTCACGATGAGCGCCTTCACAAGGCACCTGCGCCTGGCTGCGATACGTGCCCCATGCGAGCACACGCCCCAAGCCGCAATCCCGGTTTTCTTTCTTCCGGTAGTTCCAGGTCCAGTCCTACTACGCTGACCTGACCTGCTGGTCTTCTGGCCTTTGGTCCTGTTGCTTCAGCTCAAACCTCCGGCTTCCTTCGGTTGCTGATCTTCACTCGGCTCCGAAGGTCTTCTTTCTCCATAACCAGCAGTCCACAGCTGGTTCCTTGATCCTGCTTCGAAGGACCACTTGAAAAGGAACCAGACAAACGTTAAACTAAGAAACAGAAGGGGGGAATCGAGGCTTCTCTCGATCCGGCCTCCTATAACGCCTACGTTGGGTTCGGGAACAATGTATGTGATCTCCGCAACGGATTAACACACAAGGGCGATAACCTCTTCCTTTTCAGAAAATAGGTTCAGGTGGGGATTACGGGTCTTCCGAAGTCGTCCCGGTCCCAACGCCTTAATTCTTCGATATGGACTGTATTATTTTAAGGGAAGAATTCCTTGTGAATAAAACAGCAATTATCTTCAAACCGTTCCTTGAGAGTGTAATTACTTTTTCCTATACTTTTTCTTTCTTCTTCTTATTGACTGCTGGTCTTGCACTTTTCCCGAAGTTTCTCCGAACTTCTCCGAACGATTCCCGAACGAATTGCAAGCCAGTTTGTCGTCTGATTGCACCGAGATGCAATACAGGTATCGGGCCTTGGGGTAGCCCCCATTACCCGGACGATCCTCATGCCCCATTACTATGGGGCAGTCATTTTCTTCAGCTATTATGTTAACGAATTGCAAGCGTCGTTCGTCGTTGTTGTCTTCTGCAGGCATATAGCCATGCAGGTCTCGGGCCTCGGGGTGTACCCCTTTACCCGGATGTTCCTCACGGCACACTACAGTGTGCCGGTCCTGGGCGCCTAGGTGTTATAGGCGTTGTTTGAGCAACTTTGGTCGCGGTCGGTTAATTTGTAACAAAGGATGGTTATCTGTAATTTGTGTTTAAACACAAATTACTATGTCCGAGTTGGCCTTTCTGCGGCATTGTGGGATTTACTCAACTACCTAGTCTATATAGGGAGGAGTTCTCTTGGATAAGGTCGCCCGTCCGGCGGCCTTGCATGCAACGGCGCGAAGCCGTTGAGGTGTTCGTGTGGCCCGTTGTCGGCGCGGTCAAACATACCGCGCGCCAGCCGGACCACGAATTCATGCAGGCTCTCCATCTTAAGGTTGGCCGCTATGACGTCATTACGGACGTAGCGACCCGCACCGACTATAGTTCGTAATGACAAACTCTGTTGGGCCTGAAGTAGCCGCTTCTGACGATCGCTCAGGAGTGCATACCAGGCCGGAGCAGCGTATGTTAGCAGGGGTCTTATGTAAGTTTTATAGATGGTTAACTTCGACTTTGTCGGTAACTTGGATGTCAGGACAGGGCGGAGCATTGCCCGCGCACATCGAGCTTTGCGTATAGCAGAGTCGACGTGCGCTGTCATATGCAACATCCTGTCAATCCGACAGCCAAGGTAGGTCACGGCCTTCTCATATGCGATCTCCTGGCCTCTGAGGGTTAGCGGTGGTGGTAAATTTCTATAGCGGCGAGTGAGTAGAGCGGTCGTCTTGCTAACATTGACGGCCATCCTCCACTCATCCAGCCATGGTGGCAGCAGGTCCAGCAGACGTTGCATCCTGGCAGCTGCAATGTGGGCTCTTCTGGACGACGTGAAGTATGCGCTGTCATCCGCAAAAAGCGCTAGTTCGACGTCGTCCTCCCATTCGTGCAAGTGTCCTGCCAGGGTAGGAATGTCATTTGTGTACGCCGCGTACAGGGCTGGAGATAGACAGCTGCCCTGTGGCACACCAGCTGTTATGGTCTTTATTGCGGACACGGCGTCCTCTACGCAGACGTAGAACTTCCTGCCTTCCAGGGAAGACGCCACTAGCCGCAATATAGCAGGAGGGATACTTGTTTGTACATCTAGCTTGTAGAGTAATCCTGTGTGCCACACCCGGTCGAACGCCTTCTCAATATCGAGAAAGACGCCCAACGATATGCGGCCTCGGTTGTGTTCGGCCGCAAGCAGGTGCAGCACTCTGGTCAGCTGTGTTGCTGTTGAGTGACCCCTCCTGAATCCATGTTGCTCCGCCCGAAGTTGGATGCACGGGCGGAGACGTCTTAACAGTAATCTTTCGCACAGTTTAGCTATATGCGGTAGTAGCGTGATCGGCCTGTAATTGGCTGCTCTACGCCTGTCCTTCCCGGGTTTCGGCAAGACGATAACTTTGCCTTTCTTCCAGTCCTCCGGGAAGTGGGATGTCCGCAATATTCCGTTGTAGAGCCGACCTATCTCTACAAGGACTCTATTGGGCAGCTGTCGTAGTGCAGCGTTAGTAATCCCGTCGTGCCCCGGCGCCTTCCTCGGTTGCAGGCGGGTTACTGTCCTCCGCAGTTCAGCGGGGGAGATAAACCACTCTCCTGCAAGCGGTGGCGCGGGCGACGACAGGAGCTCCTGCACGCGGCTCTCTTTCCTTGTATGGGATTCCAGGAACTCCGCACTTGCTGGGTTCGGCATAAACTGCTCCTCGAAGTGCTCAGCTAGGATATCCGCTCTGCCCTTGGCATCGTAACATTGAATGCCCGCGTTGTTAGTCAGAGGGCAAACAGGTGGTCGTGTTTTCGTTAGCTGTCGGTTCAATGTATAGAGCGACGCATGCTGTTCGTCCGCCTTCCATATGCGCCGCTCCCAGGCCTCTCCTCTGTGGGCCTGTATTGCAACCGACAGTTCGTCTGACAAGGTATTGAGTCTCCGTTTTACTCTAGGGCAGCGAGTACGCGCCCAGAGCTTTCTCAGCGCTCTTTTATGATTGAGCTGCACGCGTAGTCTTAGCGGCAGCTCTTCTTTTCTCCCCGTGAGAGGGACGATCGTAGAGGCCGCGTTGAGGGCCTCCTGGATACACGTGGTTAGTCTGGTTGCATCGGCCTCTACGTCGTCCGCTGAGTTAATTGGTGTATGGACTGGAGGTCTCTCCTGCAGGTGTTGGTGGTAGAGCCTCCAGTCAATCTTAGTCCTGACAGCTCTGGGCGGTGAGGTCACTGCCTTAGTGCCAAGGGTTATCAGAATCGGGAGGTGCTGCGTGTTCAGGTCATACAGCACTTCTACCACTACTGGGTAGTTGACGTTCTTAGTGAGCACGATGTCTAATACATCCGGACGCCTCCTAGGGTCGCTAGGGATATGCGTCGGTTCCTCGGGACCTAGAACGTCGTAATCATGGTGTTCTGCATCTTCATAAAGTTCACGACCCGGCGGGGTGATCACTCTGGACCCCCACGCCGGGTGTTTGGCGTTCAGGTCCCCGGCGATGATGGTGGGTGTTGTACCTTCCATTACCGTCCGGATGTCTGAGGAGTGAAATGGAGTCCCTGGCGGGCGGTATGCTGCAAATATCTTAAGTTCCTCGCCCGCCGCCTCCATTTTTATGCCGATTGAACGCATCGTCTGGAAGTCTGGCAGGTCCAGCTCCTGGTGGACGATGTCTCTCCTCACCAGGATCGCTGTCCCTCTGTAAGCGACCCGACCGAATGTCGGCCAGGACTTGTGTTCCGATTTCGATGGCTATGCCTACTAATCTGTGAATAGCATCGGCCGTCTCGAAGTCGGAAGTTGGTGGTCTGCGTTCTGCACTACGCTTTTGTGAAGGCACTGGTCTCAGGGCATTGGTTTCGGTCTTCCTTTGCACAGAGCGCGCTCTATGTGTGTAGCGGGCTCTGCTTTCCGGTAGGGCCCTTTCTGGCGCTCTACTTGCCGTAGCTGGTGCTGATGTTTTTGCAGCAACCTGCGCCTGCGAGGCTATCGGTCCTGTGGTAGTAGGGGTAGAGGTCACAGCCTGAGGAGGAGGCTGCTCCGTTCTCTTACTCCTGTTCCTCCGCCTCTTCCTCCTGGAGGGTTGCCTCTCGGTGGCGTCGTTGGCAGGAGGTCGGAGAGTCGCCCCGGTGGTTGCCCTTTGGTCTGTGGGACCAACCGTTTCTAATGGTACTACAGGAGGGTGTGGGGGGGCTGATTGCCTACCCTTCCCTCTGGTGATGGTAGCCCACCCGTCCTCCTGTATGGTGACGGCCTTTGGGCGACTTTGGGGGATCCTCTATGGGTTCTTCGGCAGTAGCCCAGGTAAGACGATCCCCTGCTTCCTGGCTATCCTCCTCAGGACCGGGCAGCGACGATCGTTGGCCGTATGGTTCTTGGCGCATTTTGCGCACTTAGGCTCCTCCTCTCTACCCCTTGGGCAAAGGCTGGCAATATGTTCACCGGCACAGCGAACGCATTTCACTGGCCTAAAACAGTTAGCGGAGGCATGTCCGAAAGCCAGGCAACGGTGGCATTGTGCCGGTCCGGTCTTCCTCTGCCAGGCTTCGATGACGACTCCTCTCATGTAGAGGAGCTCGTCGAGTTGGTAAAGTTGCTGTAGCCGTTCTAGGCTCAGATGCTCCAGCTGTGCATAGTAGAGGCAGCCCGGTCTGCCCCTACGTGGTGGTATAGCCTTCACATAATTGATGGGGAAGCCCTTTGCCCGAATAGCCTCCTCAATCATTTTTGTGTCGGTGCCCACAGGCAGGCCACGGATGCCCACTTTAGTGGGCTTCTCCTCTGTCGGTGTGTAACAATACCACGACATGGTTTTATCCTTCTCGGAGAGTTCTACCATGTACCTCTGTATGGTACGGAACTCATCCGGGCTCTGTGGAGTGAACCTAACTCCTTTCCCGAACGGACGGGCATTAGGTGGATGGCCCAACTTCTCATTAAGGACCTTAAAATGCCTGGTCCAGTCCGGGAGGCATTCTGCGATAATCGGCGGATATCTCTTCTCCTTTTCTTTCTCAGTTTTTTGAGGTTGTTCCGCCGATTGTGGTCGTGGTACTGCTGGGGCCGCAGCCATGTGGGCGTAGCTCGTTGATGGCCGCTGTCCATCGTCCTGAGCTAACCCGGACGGGTTGGTAATTTGAACCGGGGATGACCTTCCGGCTGATGCAACTAGGGTTGCATATGTTGTCGACCCCCAGCTGTAGGACTCCTCACCTCCTTGCTCAAACTGGGCCGAGTCATGACTTCTTCGGTCCGGTGAGATGGATGGCGGCTGTTGCGGTGGTGATGGTGACTTAGGAGGTGAGGTGTGGACCTTCCTCCTGGTCTCTGCTTGGGGCTCCTCATCATCCGAAGACGCTGATGATGGCTCAGATGAATGTCCAACACGTTGCCTCTTCTCGTATAGAGAGGCTTCGGTCTCAGGAGGTGTGTTCCTTCGTGGCGTCTTCATGGGCCGCTGAGGTTGAGAGGGCAGCAGTTCACGCCCAGTCGTATACTCAGGTACGATGGGGGAGAGTGCAACCCTAGCTGCGGCCTCCTTACTCGGCGACGAAGGTTTCCGGGTCGGTATTTGGGAGTAAGACGAGACTACTCTCGTCCTCTCCGGGTTGAATATATCGCGATAGGCGATGGGTCTGTCCAATACGCCTGGTCGATCCGGTGGTTTCCTTACTCTCGGAGGAGGTTCCCCCTTATCGTTCCCTGACATCCTAACCTACCAGTCAGTGTCAGCGGTAATCTAACTAAGGCCCTATCTATCTTCCAAACGATCGGCAGCAGGTGTTGATGCGCGACGCGGATGGTGGTGATGTTGTTATGGAGACTTTCCACACTGTGGGCACTGCCTACCCCTTTTATAGCAAAAGGGTTGAGGAAAGTGCAAAGGTGGCACTTTAATGCGCGACTAGGCACAGAATGCACGAAACGCATAAAGTGCCAAGAATCACCTAGGGGCCGGTGACCTCGACGCCTCACGGAATCACGGGACTCAACGATCGGCGGAGTTTGTCGTACCGGCGGTTATTTGCAGCCACTGTATACTGCAAGTAACGCACACCTAGGAGATCCTTAACGAATTGCAAGAAAACTCGCTTACTGAGCTACCCCAGAGCTATACGCGAAAGTGAGCCGCGCCATTTGTGCGCTTGCGCAACTCAATTACATCAATTTGTACTATCACTCTCTCACGGTTTACTCAATAACTTTATTTGTATAAGACATACATTTATACAATTTACTTATAAAGATAGCACAAAAAAATATCTATACTACGATATACATTACATTTTCATATCACAAAAAACCTTTTATTTATTTAACAAAATATGCTTATTTTACTCACATGTTCAAAGTTGAAATTTCTTAAATATTTAACATAAAAAGTTAAAACAATGTTTTCCATTTGAAATTATACATATCTTAACTAATACAACAGTTTAATTTACATTTTCTCTATTCATTTCACTATAAAAACACTTTTAAATTTCTTATACAAAACTATCATTATTTCACTTATTCACAGGAATTTTCACATAAAAATAACACAGAATTCACCTCTTTTACACGTACAATCAATCTGAAATGTTTTACAAGTCATTTTTACATAAATTGCTGAACGTGGCTAGCGTGCGTCTATGAACTCACATTAGTTGAACAACTAACTTTTGCACGGCTATAGACTATCAGTAAAAATGGAAAGTCTAATATCAACAATACTAGATGAATAAATGATTCTACACAATTCTCAAACGTTGAAAACTATTTCTAATCAGACTCTTATCAGTTATCATGTTTCTTATCAAACAATATAAGTGAATGTTTTCATAAATCAATCATAGAAAATAGGCATTTGTTTTCATACAAAACATATCAAACTCATATAAGACAATACTTATGCAATTAATTTCCATTAATTCTACTTATGCACAGCGATCATCTCGACCGGGGAACAAATCCGGTAACATAATTTATATCTTAAAAATTCCCTATATGAATTTATTAAGAGATATTACTAAGAAAATGATAAACTATTCCGGCCTGGGAGTCGAACCCAAGACCTTCATATCATTAATTCGATATTTCTTTAAGATTCAACTAAGCATTTTCTTATAGGAATATTGTTGCTTGATAATTTGCTTTTTAGAAGCTATTCGTAATCGGTTAACTAATAAATTGAAATATTCTTATAGGCGCGTCGCCAACAACTTTAGTTACAAGAATAGCATAATATTCCTTTCCTAAAATAATTTATTATGAAAAAATATGAAGATGTGTGCGTGTTCGTGCGCGTGCGCGTGTGTGTGCGTATGTATGTGTGTGCGTGTGTGTGCGTGCGCGTTTTGTGAGTCGTGTTATTTTAACAAATTTTCTATTTCGTGATAGTCTTTCCATTTGAGCCATTCAATGAGAATTACCTTACATTCTTTACTTGTTTTAGAATAAATATTCAATTCTTTATTTAAGTAGTTATATAAATAATAGGACTTTTTTGCCTGTTGTCGTCTAACAAATGCTGTTTTAACCGGATCACTTGGAGCTACGTTAGTTTTCCTCCTTTTATTTTCAATTTCGGGGTTATAAGCAAGGGACTTGTGTACCTTAAGAATTATATTTAGTATGTATAACTTACGAACTGTAAGAAGATCACATAGTGTGTATAAATCTTGTGTTGAGAATTTGTAAGGTTTAAAATTCATAACCTTCAGTAATGATCTCTGAGCTCTTTCTATATCTAAAAATTTTGTTTTTGTAGCACCTCCCCATATACTAATACAATATACCAGAACTGATTGAACTAAAGAAATATATACTTGTTTTAATATAGGTGGTGTTGCGAGATGTCTCAAATTTTTGAAAAACCATATGAATTTTCTAAGCCTAGTCATTAACAGTTCAATATGTAGATGCCAAGATAATCGCTGATCCAATAGTATTCCAAGATATTTTGTACTTGATACTTTGTTTATGTGAGGGCATTGGCAGTTAGGGTTATTAAGATCAACACAAGAATGAATTTTAATATTAGAATTAGGTTGAGTCCTATTGTAGTTAGTAAAACATATATAGTTAGTCTTAGATGTATTGATAGTCAATAAATGTAGTCTCAACCACTCTGCAACCTTGGCTAACCCCACTTCAGCGCTATGCCAGACATCCTCCCAGCTTCGACCACAGAATGCCAGAGCAGTATCATCTGCATACGAGAACACGTACCCATTTTGTAGCGACATATTACATAGGGAGTTTACGTAACCCAAAAATAGAGTTGCATTCAGTTAGCAGAGTAGCATTCAGTACACTCCCCTGTGGGACACCGTAGATAATGGTAGAATCATGACTACAACGCTCTCCTATTTTGACTCGTTGTCTACGGTTTGTTAAGTAATCTTTAAATGAATCTAGGGGTTTACTTTACTTTTTCTATGTCGAGAAAAACTGTTAAACATTTATTTCCTTTGTCAACTTGGTCAACAATGAGTGAAGTTAGACCTGAAATAGCGTCTTCTGTGCAAAGACCTCGTCTGAAGCCAAATTGTGATATTGAGAGTATTTTGTATTTATTTAAATAATTAGTCAATCGATTATTTAACAATTTTTCTAAAATTTTAGATATTGCGGGAAGAACAGATAAATGTCTGTAGTTACTTGGATCGCTTCTGTCTCCACCCTTGTATACTAATGCCAAGGAGTAACTAATGCCAACTTCAAAGCAGTAGGAAAAACGCCATCCCTAACGCAAAGATTAACCAGGTGTGTTATTATGGGTACTAATATTACATTCGCATATTTTAGAAAATTGGTGGTGATATTGTCATATCCAGATGCACTCTCTGTTTTAAGATTCATCAAGATATTCCTAACCTCCGAATCATCAGTCTCCAGCAAAGCAAAAGATGAAGCATGGGAGCTGTACTATCCGTACTGTTTTATCCGTAGTGAAAAAATTAATAGAGTTAGGTTTTGATAGAATATCCTCCGCCAGGGATTTCCCAACATTTTCAAAGTAACTATTAACCAACTTAACGGATTCAAGGGGATCGATTTTATTTTCAACAACTCTATATTTTTGTCTAGTGACTGCTTGCGATGTGCGATATCATTTATTGCTTTCCAGACCATCTTAGGGTTTCCGGTGGCATTAATTATCTGTTGTCGCTCAAATTTGCGCTTAAGTTTTTTAATTAAATTGTCGCAGTGATTTCTATAGCGCTTATACGTGATTCTCAACACTTCATTTTCTGGATAGATTTTAATTTTAGTTGCATATTTTTACGGTTCCTAATGCATCGTAGGACACCTTGAGTCATCCAGGGTTTTATCGTGCGACTTGTTTTGGGGACCAATTTCATAGAGGTATTTTCTTGAATATGTGTCTGGATTTTATAAATCAATAATTCGGTTAAAATGTTAGAGTCATTGCATAGAAGCAGTTCTTGTAAGTTTGTGTTTTGAAGGTTATTAATGGCATTTTCGTAATTGACTGACCTTTTGAATTTATTACTAAATGTAGTTTTATAATAACGATTATTTATTGAATAAAACTACTATTTACGGATTTTATCGCGTTTAATTACTTTAATTTTTTTTTTTTTTTGTTATTATACCGACGTTTCGGGTGCTTCACAGTACCCATGGTCACGGGGGGGACAACGATTATTTAACTTAAGGAAAATCATGTAATGATCTGTGATAGATAGATAAAACTAAACTTTTAGTTTTAGTTTTATTCAGTGTCAAACACTACGTTTGCGTAAATTTAAGAAATCGTTATTGAATAGCCTTGTTGATAAATTATTAGCTGCACTGCTATCGTTAGACCAGGAAATCTTTTAGGTAATTCTGACCCGTACTTTTGGCATCTACAACTGGTGATTGATAATTGGAAATTTTTAGGTACAATTCTTGCCTACAAATTATAAGAAAAATAATAAGTCCACCATAGTCTTTAACAGATATTCAAGGGCCTGTCAAAGATGTGAAACGAAAAGATATAAGGAAAACATACCGGGAGGCTAGCCAATACTACGGGAATTTTAAAAGTTAGACTATCAAGCCCAGATAGAATGAGTGTGTCAAAAACTCTACTTCGAAAATTCTCACGTAGAGGCAAATATATTAAACGCTGGAACTGACATTTCATCAGGCAGTACTATGACTAATTAAAATAAAATGAAATCCCCAAGTAAGGGAACCTTACAAAAATATTTGATATACTTACGAATCCACAGAAATATAAAAAAGCTGTAGTGTCGAGTTTAAAGTCTAGCTAAAGAAAAGTTTTGACAAGCAATGAAGAACTTCAGCGGTTAAAAAGCAGATGTAAATAAATCTAAACCTAAATTTAAAGCTCAAAGATGCAAAAAATATATGTAATAGGACAGTCGTACAAGAACAAAAAAGTATTTGAACCAAAATTAATTTCAAAATTACGTATACTTTAAAAAATATTATAATATAATTATCCTTTATCCTTTTTTTTTGTTATAATGTTTATAAGTGATGTGTCCATAAATGTTAAAATTTAAGTGTTTGTGGCGTGCTGCAATACATCTTTCGTTCTTTCTTTCTTTCTTTATACTTTATATGATGATATGTTTATTTACCATTTCTCCCTGACACTTTAATGGATATTATTAATTTGTTTACAATTACCCTGAAATATCATAATTCTTATCAATTACCCCAGTATCGCTTTCATATTGCAAATACGGCAAGTTTTGATTTGTTTACATTAACCCCACATTGCTAATAACACTTCCATCCGAAAGCAACATATATTAATAGTGATAAATAAGCATACGATACATAAAACAGGCATATTTACGCAAAGAACACAATTTTCATCGTTTACATTTACCCCACTTTTTAACAAAGGATTGTAAATCAATGGGGCAATTGTAAACAGTCAAAATTTCAAAAATGTGTATACTGTCTAGCGTAACTATTACTATTGTATATCATTTGCAATATATTCCATTACTATATTACGTTACATTTTCATTGTCACCAAATATATTTGTTATGTTTTTATGGAAATTAAAGACAGCACATAAAGTTTTTTTTTTCATACTGTTTACAGTTGCCTAACCCTACCTAACAAACGTCTCACATTTTTAACTCTGTTCTAAGAGTAGTACAGCACCCGTATTTTATTTACGTCTAGTACAAACGAGATGGACCCTCTATCTATTGGAAGTTGGACATCGTAATTTAACAACACAAGGATCTCATAATCAGTCAGTAAAGAACGACTTAATGGGGTGATCAAATTACCTACGCAGCCATCATACGGCTCATTAATAAAATATCATATTCTAATTTATTAATATAACAAAATAAATAAAAATACTATATTAATAAGGCTTGAATTTTAATTTCAGGCGGGGAACACTTTTAAGCATAGATATATAAAAGTCAATTCTTTAAGTAATGATGGTTAATATAGCGCGTCGCGCCACGTTATAGCGCGTTATCCCTTCATAGTGCATAGCGCGTGCTATGTAAGTTGTCGCCAGGGCGCTATGGCGCTTTAGCGCTATTAAGTATTAATATCTAGCGTCTAGCGGCAACTAGTTCTAGCAGCAGCGCTGTTAGGAGTGGACGTGTAACGCAAATTTTATCTAGTCGCACGCTATTCATCGCGCGTGATATAATTTAGTGTTAGATGTTGTTTAGTTAGTATATACTGTTTATAAGTGATCGAAGATCGCAGTTATCTGCCACAAAATTAATCTAACTAATTTAAGTTTAAGTTTTTAAATGTAAATAAAATATAGATACAAAACTGTTCACAATAGTGTAAAGTGTATAAATAGTTGATTATTGTATTACAATCAATAAAGTTTTAAATACGCCTTTAATTGTTTATAATTCACATTAAGGTTAAAATAACGTTAACATCGACTATAGAAATTCGTAAGCCTAAAAAGTATGAAAGAGTATTCATTGGTTTCTCTTCACCATTTTATTTTATTTTAGTCTAAAATGCGACTTATTACGAAAAAATGTTTTTATATAGCACGCGGTCTATCCAACGAACGACATGTAATGTAACGTGCTACGAGATACAGCGTGCTGCAAAACTTAATGCGCTTGCCGGCCTCCTACACGCTTTTTTATAAATAGCGCGCTATCACATAGCGTATTTAATAGCGCGCTAGAAATTTATAGGTTATAGTCTGTAGCGTGCTATTAGTTGTTTTGAACAACTTTTCTTTTAAGGTTGTCATATTTGTTTTCACTTAGAAAATAACTTGAAATTAATTACCATTATTATTATTACAGCCCTTCACAAGTCCACTGCTGAACATAGGCTTCCCCCAAATAATGCCACAAAGCACGGTCCTGAGCCACCTGCATCCATCGACTTCCTGCATGTCTTACCAGGTCGTCACTCCATCTAGTGGGGGGTCGCCCTATACTACGTCAAACTAACTTGAAATTGAAACTGAGTAAAAGTGAAAGTATATTAAAGAGGATTGGTGGATATTTTAAGTAAAGGTATTTTTAACCAATAGGAAACACGACCTTGCTTAAGTCAACACAATTGAGAATGAATGTAACTTAGTGACATTTGGGGTATGTTCCGAAATACAACGCAGTGTACTGTCCAATGCAAATGACGTCATGAATCGACGCTATACTGGTGATTCGTTCCAAAACATTGAACAGTATATGACGTCATACTTTTGCGCCATTTAGAAAAGTGTTGGCGATTATTTTGTCATTTTGTGATCCAAAAATCACTATATCCTCCTAATGGATATATCAGCAATTATTCTATAATTTTTTGTATTTGAATAAATAGAAACGAATTCTGGCATGCTTCATTCAGCGCACACACAATTAAAATTGTTTTATTGTGGCAGGATATCCCACGCAATATGGCGGCGGCACGCCAGTACAATATAGTGTCAATTGATGACGTCATTAGCATTTAACAGTGTACTGTGTAAGTGAACATACCATCTGTGATCTGACTTCTGACAAGTACTGTACTGTGACAATTAAAAGTGAAGTGTGCAAACTGCAAACAGGGGGTATGTTCCGAAATACAACGCAGTGTACTGTCCAATGCAAATGACGTCATGAATCGACGCTATACTGTTGATTCGTTCCAAAACATTGGACAGTATATGACGTCATACTTTTGCGACATTTGGAAAGGTGTTGGCGATTATTTTGTCATTTTGTGCTACAAAAATCATTATATCCTCCTAATGGATATACTATTAATTATTCTATAATTTTTTTGTATTTGAATAAATAGAAACAAATTCTGGTATGCTTCATTCGACAAACACACAATTAAAAATTGTTTTATTATGGCCGGATATCCGACACAACATGGCAGCGGCACGCTAGTACAATAAAGTGTCAAATGATGACGTCATTTGCATTGAACAGTACACTGCGTTGTATTTCGGAACATACCCACGAAGTGTAAATCAAGTTTGTAACAAGTAAAGATTGAATTTGTGAAAGAAAAGTTATTATGTTATGATTAAAACTAAAAGAGTTAATAGTAAAATGTTTATATTATGGTTTGCATTGCTCGTATTTGTAGCTCAAGGTATATACATTTGAATAAATCGTGTGACTTTGTACCTAACCGTAGACCGTAGAAACTTTCTCTAAGAATACAATGAAGATTCCAAAACTACTATACCTATTTGAATATAATTATTGCAGACTGCTCTTCCCAAGATGACGAAGGACCATATCGTGGTAAATTCATTGGCAAGCTGAATTCATATCATCATCAGGTAAACATTATTATAAAATAGTTTTCTTAAAATTTCGCAACTTTTCACATGAATCATTCTCTTCAATAATGTAATTTCATTCAATTTTTAATACATCTTACTCAGAGGACTGGATTGTCTGGTAAATTGATCATAATATATAATCAATTTACCTGAGAATATATGAAATAATATATAAGTAGTACTACACTACCAATTCTTTTTAAAACTAAATATACTATTTCATGGAGAAATAAAACTTATTGGCAATATTTTATTTATAAGTTTATTTATGAAGGTAAGTGATAAAGATGAAGATAATAATGATCTGATGATTAAAGATTGGCTAAGTTTAGTGTAATCTTAATCAACAAGTATGTAAGTGTATAGATATGTATGGATGTGAATGCAGTGAGAGAGATGACAGGATTGTGCCAAAAAGGGGTCCGTAGTCTCTGCCTGAGACTGGTTGTATAAGCTTACACTATTTTCATATGAATGCCTGTCACCTAGAGGGGTAGGCAGGGACTATAGACTTCCATCAAGCACGATCCTGACATACCTCTCTTGCCTCCTCCACATCCATATACCTAAGCATACATGCTCGTCGGTTAAGGATACTAAATGACTTATCAGTATTTTCATAATTTAATCTTCATAAAAATGATTAGTATTTTAACTTCTTACTTAAAAAATCATAAAATATGGCAATGCATTTTCATTTTCATATGTGGTAGAACCACTCTGCAGGTATATTGTGGTTGTAGCACAAATGGGTCGACTCGACCGGGGAATGACCCCACTCTCACAGAACACCGGCGTAAAATAGCAGTATTAAGCTGCTGTGTTCCATATGGCGAGTGTATAAAAATTATTCAAAAATTGTACAAAATCTGTAAAAAAGTCAAGCAAAAAAGCGGCACGGCCGTTCCATACTTTTCTCGAAGCAATTCAGGCCATTTTTGACCCCCTATATGTTCATAGTGGATAAAACTAGAAGCCTGAGTTTTCAGCAACCGAGTAGACATTGTATAAACATGGTATATTTCAAATTTCATTCAATTTGACCCAGTAGATTAGGAAATATAACTAATCAAAGTTTCTTAATTTTGTCACTCACTGACTGACCGATCATCAAAACTCTAAGGTACTTCTAGCAGACATAGAAGCTTAAAAATTAGAATACAATATTGTTTAGTGTATAAACTAAGGAAAAACTAGGTAGGTCCAGTTTTCTAGATACACCAACTGCATAAATAACTTTGTAATCCCATATAAATATATAGAATTACAAAGTTAGATTTGCAGTGAACAAATCAGTGTATTTGTTTATGTATAATGGGTGTAGATACTGGATAGAAGATAGAATGAGAAAAGAGAAGTAGATAGGGTACATTTTTGCTATTCAAGAAGTAGAAGGTACCGGAAAGGAAAAAAAAGTAGGACTACCTTATCTACAAAAAGAAGTGAGATGCCATCAAAAACATAATTTGTAAAAAAAACCAAGTCTCGCAACTCAGTTCTTCTACCATAAAAAGTTGTAAGATCCATGTAATACCAAGTCGGTTAATTTATTCAGTCCCTACTTTAGGGTAACCGATTTTAATCAAATTTGCACACCGTCATCAGTTTGGTCCAACTTGAGAGATAGGATAGTTTTTTTTTTGCCCATGAGTGACCCACAATTTTTTTGCGAAAGGATTTTATAGGACATGACAAAAGTCGTCGAAAAGGGCAGAACAACGTCTGCCTGGCAAACTAGTATTATATTAAATTGATTGCTTATTGCATGCTTTGTGTGTGTGTTTGTTTATTAGCCTTATTGTATTTTATTTAAATCGGTTCCCTTTGTTCTCATATTTTATCTTTAAAGAACGGAAGTTCTTGATACAGGTTTAAACTTATTGGAATAATTTTGTGTTTCAAATAGTTTCTCTTTCATGATTAAAACTACTTTTACGGATTTTATCGCGTTTATTTTTTACTTTTTATTTTTAATTCCCGACGTTTCGGGCGCTTTCCAGCACCCATGGTCATGGGGGACTGAGATGACTGACGTCCCGATGTCATTGTTAAACCCGGAGTACCTTCAGCTTTTTTAATTATTGTTTATGGTCCGATCTATGCAAAATGAACTAACTCTGTCTTGAGGTCTTGCAGTGGTATGCTTGGGTTTAGTTTTAATTTTATTGATTATAGGATCCCAAGCAGGTGGTAGTACCCAGCCTCCTTCTCTATTGAAATTAGGATGTTTTTTAATTTCAATAGCCTCACGTATCATCCTTGGTAGGAATCGGTGTTCTTTCGCGAGGATTTGTGGTCTATCAAATCTGATGTAATGGTTGGGGCCGTCTAGGATATGATCACAAATTGCAGACTTCCCGGAACGTTGATGCTTCACATCAGCTATATGTTCTTTTACGCGGGTCCTAATTGATCTTTTGGTTTGTCGTATATAAGAGAGACCACATTCACAATCAAGCTTGTACACTCCTGCATCTTGTAGAGGAATATGACACTTGACGGATGGTAGGAACTGACTAATCTTCTTCGGCGGCTTGTAGAATGTTCTAATAGAAGCTCGCTTCAAGATATAGCCAATCTTGTCTGTGACACCTCTGACATATGGTAGTACAGCAGGCACACGCTCGACTGTGGCTGGCTTCACTCGGTCACTGTGACGTAGGCGCGGGACCCGAAGCTTGTTGTCGTGCAGAACTTGCTTGACGTGCTGAAGCTCGGCGGCCAGGTGTTTGCTGTCACAGATCCCTCGTGCTCTCTGTAACAAAGATTTGCCCACGGTAGCTAACTGTGAAGGATGGTGGTGAGATTCACCGTTTAAATATCGGTTTGTATGGGTCTTTTTCCTATACACAGTGTGACCAATGGTGTTATTAGGATTTCTGATGACTAACACATCTAGGAAAGGTAAGGAATTATTTGCCTCTAACTCCATAGTAAATTGAATTTTAGAGTTTATGGAATTAAGATGTTCTAAAAATGCAGTTACTTTGTCTGATGGTAAAATTGTGAAAGTATCGTCTACGTACCGCTTGTAGATCCTTGGTGTAACAGGTGCAGTAAGGAGGGCTTTCTCCTCAAAGTCTTCCATGAATATATCGGCGACAATGGGAGATACAGGTGAGCCCATCGCCACACCATCTACTTGCTTGTAAAACTCTTCCTTCCACAATAGATAGCCAGATGTAAGGCAATGTCTTAGTAATACTGCATATTCTGCTGGCATGTTATTTTCCTCTAGTTTCCTAGTTATAATTGAGATGCAGTCTTCAACAGGTAGGGATGTAAATAGAGACTGAACATCAAAACTGACCATGGTTTCATTGTCAGTAAGATGTAGGTCTTTTATCTCACTGACAAAATGGTATGAATCCTTAGTGTGTGCTCTTGTGTGTCCTCTGAGTGGTGATAATATTTTAGCTAAGTATTGAGCCAATCTGTAAGTTGGCGAATCAATCTGACTCACTATTGGACGTAAAGGAGCATTCGATTTGTGTATCTTTGGTAACCCATACAACTTCGGTGGTTTGGCACATGAAGGTATTATCGAATTAACGTCCAGATTCAATTTTTCGGAGTATTTCTTAATTAGATCGCTAGTTGTTTTAAGCGTATTAGTTGTAGGGTCTGTTTTGACCTTTTGATAAGTAGTTTCATCCGACAAAAGTTGTTGTATTTTAAAATTGTAATCTGACGTATCCATTATAACCGTAGAATTACCTTTATCTGCGCGGAGAATCGTAATCTCTGGTCTGTTGCGTAAGTTTTTCAACGCGTTAAATTCATTTTTGGGGAAATTTAATTTCGGCGCTGAACTTCGACGTAACATAGACGAGATGTCTTGACGTATGGCCTCTAAATCTTCATTACCAATATTATTTTTATACAGACAGTCCTCAACACTACAGGTAATGTCCTCATACGGTATTATTCGCGGTGTAATTGCGAAATTAATACCTTTTTCTAAAACTTTTATTGTGGCGTCGTCCAGTGTTTGTTTTGATAAGTTGTAGACAGCGCGTTGTTTATGATTCGTGTCTGTGGTCAACCATTTCGTATGTTGGACATTTGATTTAGTTGTTAATTTATGGTATTTAAATACTATATTTAAATACCATAAATTGTTAATTTATGGTATTTAAATCCTACCGATTCCTACCAAGGATGATACGTGAGGCTATTGAAATTAAAAAACATCCTAATTTCAATAGAGAAGGAGGCTGGGTACTACCACCTGGTTGGGATCCTATAATCAATAAAATTAAAACTAAACCCAAGCATACCACTGCAAGACCTCAAGACAGAGTTAGTTCATTTTGCATAGATCGGACCATAAACAATAATTAAAAAAGCTGAAGGTACTCCGGGTTTAACAATGACATCGGGACGTCAGTCATCTCAGTCCCCCGTGACCATGGGTGCTGGAAAGCGCCCGAAACGTCGGGAATTAAAAATAAAAAGTAAAAAATAAACGCGATAAAATCCGTAAAAGTAGTTTTAATCATGTGTAGTGTTCGCGTAAATATAAGAAATCATTAGTTTCTCTTTCATCAATCTACTTAATCCAAACAGTTTAAAAGTTAGACAATTTTTGAAGTCTGCATGATTTTTCAATTAACAGGTGTCTGGTGATGTGTATGCTGTAGATGATTGGACAGTTCTACTCATAAATTTTAACTATGATGGTACTGGAGAAGATACATTCTTTTGGGCAGGAGACTCAGGCCGTCCCGGCCCACAAGGGTTTATCATACCTGATCAGTATGGCAAGTAAGTAAAGGTTTTTTATTATTTTACACAGGTAGCACTGTATACAACTACATTAGCTACATTGAATGTTGACAATCAGTAATAAAAATATTGCACAAGTCATATAGGTTATTGCTAACCATTTTTTCCTTTTGTTTTTTTTTGACATTTTCATGTTGCAAACTCTATTTACTCTGATTCATACTAATTTAATAATACTTTGCAGATAATGGTGCTGGTTACATCATTACTTATGTTATTTATAAATTGTTTTTTTAGTTTAAGTCTTATTATATAAATGCAGTCTGTAGATGGAGTGACGACCTGGTAAGAAATGCAACAAATCGATGGATGCAGGTGGCTCAGGACCGTGCTTTGTGGTATTCCTTGGGGGAGGCCTATGTTCAGCAGTGGACTTGTGAAGGGCTGTAATGATAATTATGATGAAATTGTTTATTATTATGTTGTTCTGAATAACATAAAACACGTTTTTTTTTAGGTAAACAAAGGCTTCTAAATTGCATTACCAGCAGTTCACTGCTTTGTAGACCCTTTCCATAGTAGGAAACATCTACATAATTATTGAAATAAAAGTAAATACCAACAAGGTTGATCTGTAACAAATGCTGAATGAACTAGTGGCAGTAGCCTAATAGTTAAGGAAACAGACTGCAAGCTCTGAAAGTTGTGGGTTCGAATCCACCACTTGACTTCTGTTGGGAACCAATACAAACCCAAGCATTTTAGCTCATTCAGAGTGATTATTTCAAGTATTTGTAATGCTTATAATGTTGCTATTATATTTTTAAGTCACATATTTTATTGATATTACAGTAATTAAAAGTTCACTACTATACACAGGCCTCCCCCATAGATTGGTATGAGATATTTGCCATGGTCGCCATGCTTCACGGGCAGCTTGGTAATGAGTGAATGAGTGAAGACCGAATGGTGAAGAAAATATATAGAGCGAAAGTTAATATTAAAAGGTGTCGAGGTCGACCGAGACTAACTTTCGAAGACCATGTGAGCAAATTGCTCGAAGAGGGGAGGGTCAAGAGTACTCGGATACCTAGACGTGCATGTATGAAGAAGTTAATGAACCTGAAAGAAGCGAAAGAGGTATGTAAGGATCGTGACACTTGGCGATCTGTTCTCTCTGGCTACCCCGTTAGGGATTGTGCGTGAAGATAAGTAAGTAAGTAAGTAAGTACATCTAAACTACTCTGTCTTCTAACCTTGATATAAGAATGAAAATGAACTTCCACTGCCACTTCCGAAGACTAAGATGGAGCTGTAACAAAACAATAAAATGCTATCAAAATAAGAATAGTAATGGCTTGACTGCCTCGTTGGTCTAGTGGTTGTAGTAGTGTGACTGCTGATCATGAGGTCCTGGGTTCAAATCCCGGGTTGGACCAAAATATTAATGAGTTTTTCCGTCAAGAAATTCTCAGTAGTTGCCCGGAGTCAGGAAGTTGGCGGTGTTTCACCCATGTGCCTCGGAAAGCACGTAAAGCCGTTGGTCCTGCACCTGATCTCTCTCCGGTTGTGTCAGTTGACCGTCCCAGCGGATTATGAGAGTGAGGGAATAGAGAGTGCACCTGTGCTTGCGCATACACTTGGGCACTATAATCCTGTCCTGCGCCGACGGCTAGCCTCTGTTGAGGCTGGCCGCCGTGGCCGAAATTAGGTCTGGAGGACATTATTATTATTGGTATTAGTAGTTTATTCTCATCTGGTTGGGCTGAATAAATATATAAAGGGAAATGATAAATATACATAAATATATATTTCATATACCAGCACAAATAAGTAAATAATACATAAATAAATAAAAGTCCAACCAGATGGAGGCCCTCGGCAGGGGAGACGAAACGGCCGAGGGTTAGGGGGAAAGGAGGAGAAACCGGCGGACGATGCGGGCGGTATCGAGGAGCACCGCCTTCTGCATTTGAGCTTGGAGCGGTCCGTCACGGAGTCCCAGCCTCCTCAGATGACCCGAGAGGCTGACTGGGATTAGCCCATTTGCAGAAACGACTACAGGAATAATTTCCCTTCAGCCAGTAGTGATGCAGCCCGTTGAGTCCAGGACTTTTCCAGTTCGGGGCCCTACGGACCGCCTCAGCTACGTCATCCGGCGTTATAATGACGGGGTCCATGGGCGTTATACTCACACACTGACTCGCCACACCTTCCGTCCAAGAGCCGTCGCTGTGGTTTACGGGCTCTGACCACAGGCCGCGCCAGAATGTTACAGTGTCGGCTTGATTCGGTTTTGGACCCGTTCCACTTGCCATCGGTCGCTCCAATGATTCATAGAGCCTCTTCTGATCACTCTGGAAGAGACGATTCTGGTTGAACCGAGTCGACCTCTCGGTATATCGCCGAATCCGCTTTCCCCAAGCAGCGATTCTCTGCTTCAGATCATCTATGCGCTCCGTCAGTTTTTGCATTATATCCGGCTGGGACAAACTGACATTTGTCCCAGCAAATGCCACGGTGACGGTGCGCACAATTCTTGGCCTGTTATTGCCTGATCATCAGTCTGCCGATGAGAGCTCTAGCCTTTGCGATACGCTCCTCAATTCTTTTTCTCCATGCTGGGATAGCGCTACTTTGGCCAGTAGCGCATCCAGCCGTGGAAACCTTGGCGCCTATGATACGGCGGACTGCCAGCGCGGTGCCAAAAAGAATTGAGTCCGTATCGCAAAGGTCCCGGCTGGCTTCCAAATAGGTCGTCAACATTAGGTTCAGAGCCCTCACGACAGCCCGATTCCGCTTGCTTAGGGCTATCCTTTAGGATGTATCTCCGATAGTTGTTGGTCTTAATAACCTGATCCTGTATTGCACAGACAAAACCCTCGGTTTCCCCGAAGAGGTCACCGAAACGTAGCCGGTTGAGGGAGGCGACTGCATCTACGAAGGGCTCATGAAGAGCCCTGTAGTACCTCCCGTGGAGCTCCTTCTCTGACGGTTAAAGATGGCTCCAGCTCAGCAAAAAGATGATGCATCCTAGCCCGATACGCCAAACATCCAGTTTCTTCCCCTTTTGCCCTAAAGTACGCCCGCAGTGCGTTGCTATTCATTGAGATTGTCCAACGCATGCGGCGTATTCCACCAGTGGCGGGTGCAGATTGCTGGGCCCGCGAATACCCTGTCGTCACCAGGCCTGCTGGTGGGGATGATGGATGCGAGGGGCTACTAGGTGGTCTAGCAGCACTTCGCGCTCGGCTGGCGATTCGCATGCTGTCACGTCCAGCGCCAGCTCCAGACGCGCCCCGGTGACCCCCAGGCAGCGGCCCTTTGCGCGTTCTATCAAATTCCATCATCCGTTTTAACGGGCGGCATTCAACGGGAGACGCCCAGACCCGGCGCCCTTTCATGGTGAGGCCATGTGCACAAGCGGGCCTTTGCACCTTCAACTTATGCCGAGGCACGGCATTAACACCTCTTGGCAAGGTGCTGACTGACTGCGCTCACGTAGTGGTTTTGTCACGTAACCGTTACTTAAGCGGGCGCTGGGGTCGTCACTTCCCTACGCCTTAATTTTTTATTATTTTTATTATTATTATGGGGGTATCTATATAGTTTTCTCATCTGGTTGGGATCTATAAATATATAATTATAAACGAAAATGAAAAGATAAATATACATAAATATCAATAAAATAAAATATATACAAAAATACATAAATAAATAAAAGCCCAACCAGATGGAAGCCCTCGGCAGGGGAGACCAAACGACCGAGGGTTAGGGGGAAAGGGAAAGAAACCGGCGGATGATGCGGGCAGTGTCGAGGAGCACCGCCTTCTGCATTTGAGCCCGGAGCGGTCCGTCACGGAGTCCCAGTCGCCTCAGATGACTAGAGAGGCTAACTGGGATTAGCCCATTCGCAGGGACGACTACAGGAATAATTTCGGTCGGCAGACCACCCCACATGTCGGTCACCTCGTGAGCCAGGTCCAGATATTTTGTTTGCTTATCTGTTTCGGCTTTCACGAGGTTCTCGTCATACGGAATGGTATTGTCTACCAAAAATATCCTTGACTGTGCCCGGTCCATCAGCACAATATCAGGCTTATTCGCAAGAATAGTCCTGTCTGTGATGATGGCCCGGTCCCAATAGAGCCTGGCGCGATCATTTTCGAGCACGGCTTCCGGCAAGTACTTGTAATACGGCAATTTCCGATCCACGAGGCCGTATTTCAGAGCGAGCTCCTGGTGAAGAATTCTGGCTACTAGGTTGTGCCTGTGAAAGTACTCAGAGTTAGAAAGCGCCAAACAACCGGAGATGACATGCCTAAGTGACTACCCGGGATGGCGACAAGCTCGACAGACGTCGACGGTGCCATCCTTTAGGATGTATCTCCGATAGTTGTTGGTCTTAATAACCTGATCTTGTATTGCACAGATAAAACCCTCGGTTTCCCCGAAGAGATCACCAAAGCGTAGCCAGTGGAGGGAGACTACTGTGTCTACGAAAGGCTCATGTAGAGCCTTGTAGAACCTCCCGTGGAGCTCCTTCTCTGACGGTTAAAGATGGCTCCAGCTCAGCAAAAAGACGATGCATCCTAGCCCGATACGCCAAACATCCAGTTTCTTCCCCTTTTGCCCTATAGTACGCCCGCAGTGCGTTTGCGTTCGTTGCTTGTGACCAACGCATGCGACGTGTTCCACCAGCGGCGGGTGCCGCTTGCTGAGTCCGAGAAGACCCAGCCGACACCAAGCCTTCTGGTGGGGATGATGGATGCGAGGGGCTACTAGGTGGTCTAGCAGCACTTCGCGCTCGGCTGGCGATTCGCATGCTGTCACGTCCAGCGCCAGCTCCAGACGCGCCCCAGCGACCCCCAGGCAGCGGCCCTTTGCGCACTATCTTCTTATCCATCATCCATTATGTGGGCGTCCATTAACATTATTATTATTATTATTAGTAATGGCTTACTGTCATGATATCTTTAACTGTCAATATTAATCAAATGTATGGTGTGACTTTTCAGGGCGGCCAAAACATATATTTTTGTAACATTATTAATTTACAAAACCATACATTTTTTATGAGAGGGGGCAAACGAGCATGCGGCTCATCTGCAGCACAAGAGGAATTGCAGATGCGTTACCGACCTTTTAAAAAAGAGTAGACTTTTTTCTTGAAGGTCTCTAAGTCGTATCGGTCCGGAAAAATCGCTGGTGGTAGTTGATTCCACAAGGAAGTTGTGCGAGTAAGAAAACTTCGTGTAAATCGCACAGTGGTGTACCGCCACATTCAGATGGTATGGATGATATCTCCATCTTTTCAAAGGCAAATCGTGGTCAATTGGAAGAGAAGGCCAATTTTGCTTCCTCTTCCAAAAGGAAGCTTAAATAGCACATATTTTAAATTCACGTCTCCCTTTGAAAAATAAAAGGAAGCCTATTCCATGCAGTAAGATTATAATCCTACCAACTATAAAGTCTTTTAGTGTGATACCACAGCCATGTGGTTAAACTTTTTGTCTTTTGACTGTAGACCTACTGATGATGCTGTAGAACATAATTAAATACTTGATTCTTATAACTCATTGTACCATGACTCCTTGGAAAATTTGTACTTTCCGCAAGCTGGTAAAACTTAGAATGCTAATCCAATACCCTCACCCCAGTTATACTGTTCTATTACCAGTATGATATTAAGTCCTTTTGTTTTTATTTATGAGATGTGTTTATTTTTATTATATTAATCTTTCCTTGGTGTTTAATAAAGTGTATTGTATATTGTACCTTTGGATGCTTTTCACATTTAATCGTTCAATTAACTTACCAGGACAAACATCCTAGAGCGCTACAACAATATGGATGTTCGATTACGGTTGCCAGAGGGGAAACGTATATCGCGTATTAAATGGCTGGCCGTTTACGACGTGAACACTCAGAATGCATTTGGTGATGTTTACGTACCCGATGACTTCGAGGCTCCTTCACCGCGTAACGTGGGAGCTATGGCAGCTGCGCCTGGAGTATCGATCTCCAGTAAGCCCGTCCGTTTCCTCGATGCATGCACCTTCATGTAAGTGCTACTCTCTTTGTGTCTCACTCTCTTTCTCTCTCTCTCACACACACGGTCAGTGACATGGCCGCAAATGCACTCACACACACACACACACACACACCCACACACACACACACACACACACGCACACACACCACACACACACACACTCGCACTCACACACACACACACACACACACACACACACACACACACACACACACACACACACACAAATACACAGAGACAGACAGACACACAACCTTGAAGCTTTCTTATTTTTCTTAAAGTAAAATCGTTTTTAAAGTGCTTATAAGTTTTTAAAAAATATAAGTGAATTATTATTTTAGAATTAGATGTCGTGTGTATGTCGGAGACCAAACGGAAAGGCAGTGGTACTGAAGAGCTCCCAGGCGGGACGTTAGCTATATGGTCCGGAGTCCCGGAAAGCGAGAACGCCTGCCAGGGAGTGGGGGTGCTGTTGTCGTCCCGGTTGGTCGATCTTATGACTGAATACAAGGTTGTGAACTCAAGACTTCTCTGGGTTCGCTTTAAACTGGGACTGACTAAGTTATTCCTTTTGGCTGTTTATGCGCCGGTGGCTTCGTCGTCCAGGGCTGAGCTGGAGGAGTTTTAGGAGAATGTAAGAGAAGTTCTAGATTTGGTTAAGGGAAATGAAAGAACTGTTGTATGTGGTGATTTGAATGGATGGGTAGGTATCGCTCGACCGGGATACGAGTCGGTGCTTGGAAAGTTTGGCGATAAAAGGGTTAATGATGCTGGCAAGCTTATACTGGCTGTATGAAAGGAAAAGGGTCTTCTTGTGACAAACACTATGTTTAATCACAGGAAAATCCAGGAATATGTACACTAGAGAAAGAAAGAATGAGGGAAGTATGATTGATTTGTTCCTAGTGGATGACCGAATGCGAAAACAGGTGATGGATACACGAGTGTTCAGGGGTGCTGACCTAGGAACGGATCATTATCTAGTGATTACTAGATTTAGGGGTTTGTTCGCGGGTTGGCGCTACCGGACGGCAGTAACAGAACCACAGTCGGACTGTCGCATCCGAAGCTGGAAGCTTCAGGAAGCGGATACTGGGGACAAATATCACACGAGGGTAGCCGAAAAGCTTGACACCATCGATGGCAGGAAAGAATGTGTGGAGATAACATGGCAGAACCTTAGGGATGGAAGTATGTGGAACGACAAAAAGAGGTAGTAGTAAAGGAAGAGATGCATGGTGGAATGATGAAGTGAGAGAAGCTGTAAAAAAGAAGAAATAAGCATGGTTAGACTACTTGGCCTCTAGTAACGATAAGCATATGAGAGAGAAGATGAAAGAAAGATATAAGCTGCAGAAAGTTCATGCGAAAACATTGATTGAGAAAGTACGTGAAAGGTGTAGAATAGAAGCGGACGAGAGGTTGTCGCACAACTTTAGGGAAAACTCCAAACTCTTCTGGAAAGAGGTTGGAAGGTCCCGGAGTGGTGCGACAGCCTTAAGAATGAACAAAGTGCTTTCGAGAACCAATGACGTCCTCTCAGAAAAACCGGACGTCATGCAGCGATGGAGTGAATTTTATAGAGAAATGTATGCGTGTCACGATCTTAGTGAAGGATCCGGGGGTGACGCCGTGACTGGCACGCCAGACACGGACCTCGATGACACTGAGGTCAACAGCATGAAAGAGATTGAACGTGCGATTCGAAGTTTGAAATGTGGTAAAGCTGCGGGACTAGACAGAGTTACTGCTGAAATGGTTAAGTACGGTGGGCCTCGCGTCTGGGACAGCTTTCATCTGCTGTGCAATTTGTGCTGGCGGACGGGAGATGTCCCGGATGATTGGCGATCCGCGGTCATTGTGCCTTTATATAAAGGTAAAGGTTCACATTTTGACTGCGGGTGCTATCGGGCGATCAGCTTGACCAGTTTAGCAAGTAAAGTTTACTCGAAGGTTAACATAATGATTTCTTATATTTACGCGAACACTACACATGATTAAAACTACTTTTACGGATTTTATCGCGTTTATTTTTACATTTTATTTTTAATTCCCGACGTTTCGGGCGCTTTCCAGCACCCATGGTCACGGGGGACTGAGATGACTGACGTCCCGATGTCATTGTTAAACCCGGAGTACCTTCAGCTTTTTTAATTATTGTTTATGGTCCGATCTATGCAAAATGAACTAACTCTGTCTTGAGGTCTTGCAGTGGTATGCTTGGGTTTAGTTTTAATTTTATTGATTATAGGATCCCAAGCAGGTGGTAGTACCCAGCCTCCTTCTCTATTGAAATTAGGATGTTTTTTAATTTCAATAGCCTCACGTATCATCCTTGGTAGGAATCGGTGTTCTTTCGCGAGGATTTGTGGTCTATCAAATCTGATGTAATGGTTGGGGCCGTCTAGGATATGATCACAAACTGCAGACTTCCCGGAACGTTGATGCTTCACATCAGCTATATGTTCTTTTACGCGGGTCCTAATTGATCTTTTGGTTTGTCCTATATAAGAGAGACCACATTCACAATCAAGCTTGTACACTCCTGCATCTTGTAGAGGAATATGACACTTGACGGATGGTAGGAACTGACTAATCTTCTTCGGCGGCTTGTAGAATGTTCTAATAGAAGCTCGCTTCAAGATATAGCCAATCTTGTCTGTGACACCTCTGACATATGGTAGTACAGCTGGCACACGCTCGACTGTGGCTGGCTTCACTCGGTCACTGTGACGTAGGCGCGGGACCCGAAGCTTGTTGTCGTGCAGAACTTGCTTGACGTGCTGAAGCTCGGCGGCCAGGTGTTTGCTGTCACAGATCCCTCGTGCTCTCTGTAACAAAGATTTGCCCACGGTAGCTAACTGTGAAGGATGGTGGTGAGATTCACCGTTTAAATATCGGTTTGTATGGGTCTTTTTCCTATACACAGTGTGACCAATGGTGTTATTAGGATTTCTGATGACTAACACATCTAGGAAAGGTAAGGAATTATTTGCCTCTAACTCCATAGTAAATTGAATTTTAGAGTTTATGGAATTAAGATGTTCTAAAAATGCAGTTACTTTGTCTGATGGTAAAATTGTGAAAGTATCGTCTACGTACCGCTTGTAGATCCTTGGTGTAACAGGTGCAGTAAGGAGGGCTTTCTCCTCAAAGTCTTCCATGAATATATCGGCGACAATGGGAGATACAGGTGAGCCCATCGCCACACCATCTACTTGCTTGTAAAACTCTTCCTTCCACAATAGATAGCCAGATGTAAGGCAATGTCTTAGTAATACTGCATATTCTGCTGGCATGTTATTTTCCTCTAGTTTCCTAGTTATAATTGAGATGCAGTCTTCAACAGGTAGGGATGTAAATAGAGACTGAACATCAAAACTGACCATGGTTTCATTGTCAGTAAGATGTAGGTCTTTTATCTCACTGACAAAATGGTATGAATCCTTAGTGTGTGCTCTTGTTGTGCGAAGTTGTATGGGTTACCAAAGATACACAAACCGAATGCTCCTTTACGTCCAATAGTGAGTCAGATTGATTCGCCAACTTACAGATTGGCTCAATACTTAGCTAAAATATTATCACCACTCAGAGGACACACACTAAGGATTCATACCATTTTGTCAGTGAGATAAAAGACCTACATCTTACTGACAATGAAACCATGGTCAGTTTTGATGTTCAGTCTCTATTTACATCCCTACCTGTTGAAGACTGCATCTCAATTATAACTAGGAAACTAGAGGAAAATAACATGCCAGCAGAATATGCAGTATTACTAAGACATTGCCTTACATCTGGCTATCTATTGTGGAAGGAAGAGTTTTACAAGCAAGTAGATGGTGTGGCGATGGGCTCACCTGTATCTCCCATTGTCGCCGATATATTCATGGAAGACTTTGAGGAGAAAGCCCTCCTTACTGCACCTGTTACACCAAGGATCTACAAGCGGTACGTAGACGATACTTTCACAATTTTACCATCAGACAAAGTAACTGCATTTTTAGAACATCTTAATTCCATAAACTCTAAAATTCAATTTACTATGGAGTTAGAGGCAAATAATTCCTTACCTTTCCTAGATGTGTTAGTCATCAGAAATCCTAATAACACCATTGGTCACACTGTGTATAGGAAAAAGACCCATACAAACCGATATTTAAACGGTGAATCTCACCACCATCCTTCACAGTTAGCTACCGTGGGCAAATCTTTGTTACAGAGAGCACGAGGGATCTGTGACAGCAAACACCTGGCCGCCGAGCTTCAGCACGTCAAGCAAGTTCTGCACGACAACAAGCTTCGGGTCCCGCGCCTACGTCACAGTGACCGAGTGAAGCCAGCCACAGTCGAGCGTGTGCCTGCTGTACTACCATATGTCAGAGGTGTCACAGACAAGATTGGCTATATCTTGAAGCGAGCTTCTATTAGAACATTCTACAAGCCGCCGAAGAAGATCAGTCAGTTCCTACCATCCGTCAAGTGTCATATTCCTCTACAAGATGCAGGAGTGTACAAGCTTGATTGTGAATGTGGTCTCTCTTATATAGGACAAACCAAAAGATCAATTAGGACCCGCGTAAAAGAACATATAGCTGATGTGAAGCATCAACGTTCCGGGAAGTCTGCAGTTTGTGATCATATCCTAGACGGCCCCAACCATTACATCAGATTTGATAGACCACAAATCCTCGCGAAAGAACACCGATTCCTACCAAGGATGATACGTGAGGCTATTGAAATTAAAAAACATCCTAATTTCAATAGAGAAGGAGGCTGGGTACTACCACCTGCTTGGGATCCTATAATCAATAAAATTAAAACTAAACCCAAGCATACCACTGCAAGACCTCAAGACAGAGTTAGTTCATTTTGCATAGATCGGACCATAAACAATAATTAAAAAAGCTGAAGGTACTCCGGGTTTAACAATGACATCGGGACGTCAGTCATCTCAGTCCCCCGTGACCATGGGTGCTGGAAAGCGCCCGAAACGTCGGGAATTAAAAATAAAATGTAAAAATAAACGCGATAAAATCCGTAAAAGTAGTTTTAATCATGTTACTCGAAGGTTTTGACACGTAGGATGCAAGAGAAATCGGAAAGATTCTTATGGGATGCACAATGCGGATTTAGACCTGTAAGAGGATGCACGGATCAAATGTTTTCTCTCCGCATGATCACGGAAAAGCTTCTGAGTGTTAACCAGAGGATTTTCTGTGCTTTTGTAGATCTGGAGAAAGCATTTGATCATCATCTGTTGCCGGAATATGGTGTGGATGGTCGATTGTTAAGGGCTGTGCAGTCACTTTACTATGACTGTAAAGCCTGTGTGCGGGTAGGGTATGACCTGTCACCCATGTTTAGCGTCCAAGCGATCGTAAAACAGGGTTGTGTCATGTCTTCCTGGCTGTTCATACTGTATCTCGACAGCTGTTTACAGAAGCTGAAAAATAGCTGTTTGGGTGTGAAATTGGGTGACATTAAAATTAATTGTCTGCTGTATGCTGATGATGCAGTGCTTATTGCACCATCAGAAGCAGAACTGCAGGCATTAGTCACGTGTATGAAAGAGGAATGTGAAATTAAAGGTCTCCGTTTGAATGCTAATAAAACTAAGGTTCTGGTATTTGAAAAGGACGAAGAGAGAACGAAATGTGAAATATGGGTAAATCAGGAATGTCTAGAACAGGTAAATGAAATTGTATACTTGGGGAGTGCTTTCAGCCGGGATGGAAGATGTGATTTAGATGTGGATAGGCGTGTCGCTGCCGGAAACAAAGTCAATGGTGCCCTGAATGCGTTAGTCAAAAGGCAAGGCGTGGTGAAGAGTGCATGCCTTGAAATACATAACGCAGTGTTGGTACCGACTTTGTTATATGGCAGCGAAACCTGGGTATGCCAGAAGAAGCATAAAAGCAAGTTGAATGCAGTGGAGATGCGATCTCTTCGTAAAATGTGTGGCGTTACCATAGCCGACCGAAAGCGAAACGAAGAGTATGGCTATATGGCTGGATTGAAAGATGACCTTATCACAAAAATTGATAGGGGCGTACTCCAATGGTTTGGGCACGTTGAGCGAATGAGTGAAGACCGAATGGTGAAGAAAATATATAGAGCGAAAGTAAATATTAAAAGGTGTCGAGGTAGACCGAGACTAACTTTCGAAGACCATGTGAGCAAATTGCTCGAAGAGGGGAGGGTCAAGAGTACTCGGATACCTAGACGTGCATGTATGAAGAAGTTAATGAACCTGAAAGAAGCGAAAGAGGTATGTAAGGATCGTGACACTTGGCGATCTGTTCTCTCTGGCTACCCCGTTAGGGATTGTGCGTGAAGATAAGAAAGAGAGAAAAAATATAAAAAAAACCGTGTTAGTACACTTCACAACAAACATCGCGCAGGTAGCGCGGTGTTTGTTGTGAATTGAGATCATGTCGCTAATGCTTATACCTTAGCAAAATGGCATAAAGCGTAACGCGTTGATTCATATGATGGAATTTATCTGTGTATGCTCAAGCACGTTTAACACTATAATATTTTCTGGATCATCATCATTATCAAGTAGTATTGTATTTCAAAGAGTTAATTATTGTAACATTTATGTAGATATGTATATCTAAAGGTTTCGATTTCATTTTACAACTAAAATAGAAGAAAAGTAAAACTGTCTCTTTTGGGGTACCGTGGGGCAACATCTTTGAACTACCCTTATTCCTATTCTATATTACATTCAAGTTAATTAAGTAATTTTCTAAACTTTACGATTTTTATCTCGTTTTATAGTTTCGGAATATATACAAACATGTAAGCAAAAACTTATATTGAATGTTTTATTTATTTCTAATATATATTTTGTAACACTATTTTACAGCATTTCCGAATTCCGATACGACGGCAGCGGGGAAGAAGTGTACTTCTGGACTGGGGTCGGTCCGCAACCTTCTTCTAGAGGTACCATCATACCCAACGAATACGGATAGTGAGTATCAAAATATTAGATATGTAGAAAAGGATTTCAGTAAGAAAAATTGAAAATTGTTTCAAATGTTTACGTGGAAGTTCCTAATATTCGTAGATTTAAAATATCCATATCGGTTCGCAAAATTCGCGGATAATGCATAATGTACCTCTAGTTTTAGAAATTTGTGATCGGTGTTTTTTTTTTTGAATGGTTGTTTCGCTATTAGTCTGCACAGTCTTGTACAGTCGCAGGAGCCGTGGTAGCTCAGATGGTTAGCGCTCGCTGAAAATTTCATAGAACGCGAGCAACCCGGGTTCGATCTCCGCCGGCACCAATGAAATTATTAAATGCAATAGTGCTGATTTACTACGTGCACGGTGGTGAACGAAAGAAAAACGTGAGGAAACCTGCACGTCTGATTATAAGAAAAAAAAAATCAGAGACATGTGAAATTCGCCAGCGTGGATTGGGGCAGCGCGCGCTTTCTTGTCCTAAAACCATCTAAAAAACGAGAAGAGGCCTGTACCCAGCAGTGGGACGTGTATAGGCTGTAACCTTAACTTTACATTACATAACATACATAAACACGCCTGTCACCCAGAGGGGAAGGCTATAGACTTCCATTTGGCACGATCCTAACATACCTCCCTCGCCTCCTTTACATCTATATATCTACGCATACACTTAAGGGTTTATTTCTAATGTGGCCCATTTTCAAAATATCGCCAATTTGGTCGAGAAACTTTCGTCTAGGGCGTCTCTTCCCGACTCTGCCGTTCACATCTGCCATATAAATGTTGCTTTGTCACTCTTTCCTCATTCATTCTTTCCACGTGACCAAACCACCGAAGCATTCCTTTCTTAATCCTGGTCACCACATCATCTTGCACACCACATTTTTCTCTTATCACACAATTTCTCACCCCGTGATTCAGATTCAACCCTAGTGTACTCCTCAAAAACCGCATTTCTACAGCATTTATTCTAATTTCGTGCTTCTTATGCCACACCCAACTTTCACTGCCATACATTAAAGTAGGGATTAACACAGCATTATTATTTACCTTACGTGCCTTTTTGACACATTCTGATTCTTCATAATAGAGTGTTATATAAAGATGAGAGAGATTCACTGTATTTCCTGCATTCACTCGTCGTTCTATATCCTTATCATATCTACCATCTCTGCTTAATACACATCCCAAATACACGAACTCATCCACTTGCTCAATCAACTCCCCTTCTATTCTTATTTCACATAACGTTTTAAAGTTACTCCGAAGCAAAGATTATATTAATCCTAGTTCGGAGAATAACTGCTACTTAACTCCTAATTATAATGACTCGCATGTCCAATAAGCTGGCCAGAAATGTTATCACTAACACTTCGTTAGAAATCATTCGTATGGCGCTACAAGCTGACTACTATGTTAAGTGTCTATGTGGCGCACAGAGCTGTCAGCGCCTTTTCTCATCACTCCTCAATCGTAACGATTTAAATAATATCACCTTTAGGTTAATATTAGTTAAGGTTATAAACAGAAAACTCTAAAATACTCAGCCTGGAGCCACTACGTGCGTACAAAGGCGAAGATGTCCAACTGGAGTTGCCGGGCGGACGCACAGTGTTCGAGGTGGACTGGGTCGCCGTGTGGGACGCGCGCGAGAAAACTGCGCTGGCCTCCGTGTTGCTGCCCGCCGCACTCAACGTGCCGCCCGCCACGCTCGTCATACACCCGCACCGGTCAGTGACCTGACCGCAAGCACACACACACACACACACACACACACACAATTGTGGTGCCCGCCACGCTCGTCATACACCCGCACCGGTCAGTGACCTAGCCGCAAGCGCACTCACACACAACAATTGTGGTGCCTGCCACGCTCGTCATACACCCGCACCGGTCAGTGACCTGGCCGCTAGTGCACTCACACACACACACACACACACACACACACACACACACACACACACACAACTGTGGTGCCCGCCACGCTCGTCATACACCCGCACCGGTCAGTGACCTGGCCGCAAATGCACTCTCACACACACACACACACACACACAACTGTGGTGCCCGCCACGCACGTCATACACCCGCACCGGTCAGTGACATGGCCGCAAATGCACTCACACACACACACACACACACACACACACACACACACACACACCCACACACACACACACACACACACACACACACACACACACACACACACACACACACACACACACACACACACACACACACAACTGTGGTGCCCGCCATGCTCGTCATACACCCGCAACGGTCAGTGACCTGGCCGCTAGCGCACTCACACACACTCACACACTCACACACTCACACACACACACTCTCTCACACACACACACACACACACACACACACACACACACACACACACACACACACACACACACAACTGTGGTGCCCGCCACGCTCGTCATACACCCGCACCGGTCAGTGACCTAGCCGCAAGCGAACTCACACACTCTCTCACACACACACACACACACACACACACACACACACACACACACAACTGTGGTGCCCGCCACGCTCGTCATACACCCGCACCGGTCAGTGACCTAGCCGCAAGCGAACTCACACACTCTCACACACACACACACACACACACACACACACACACACACACACACACACACACACACACTCACACACACACACACACACACACACACACACACACACACACACACACACACACACACACAATTGTGGTGCCCGCCGCGCTCGTCATACACCCGCACCGGCCAGGTCATATAAATTGCACAATCTAGTGGCGTGTGGTACTTAAAAGTTTTACCTCAAAGTTTCTCGATTTCAGATCTAAACTGCCGCATTGCAAACAACTACACAGAGATTACCAAGTCTCATGGGAAGTTTTTGGAAACCAAATCACTATACAACTCGCTGCACAGGTTAGTGTAAATGTTTATACTGTATCTAATATGAGATGATTTCTAAAATTGATATTGTTGACCAAAAATTTTAGATCGGCGAAAACGAGTACATGGCTTTCGGGATATCTGGTAACGACACGCGTTCGCAAATGCTAGGAGCGGACGTGGCGGTGGCTTATTTCAACACCACGCTCCGACAGGGAGTCGTCGGCGATTATAATATTACTGCTCTAGCACCGGTGAGAACTATTTTCTTTGTTTACGTTTCTTATGCATATAATAAAAATGTACGTAGATATGTCTTTCATGTTTAACAATAATTGGCTAGTGTAAAATAACCAAAATTCGGATAGTCCTAAAAGTAAAAGAATTAATCTTCATCAAATCTTGCTTATGTTATTAATAAACGGACTATAATCCAAAAAAGATTTTTTTATAGGATAAGATGACAGACGAGCACACAGTCCACCTGATGGTAAGTGATTGCTGTGGCCCATAGACATCTACATCTATCCTCGATTACGAATCAAAATGCAGATGCGTTGTCATCCGTGAGGACTTAGGTGGAATACCTCGTTTGCAGTAAAAAGGGTCTCCGGTTCTCTACACTCACCATATGAAACACAGCAGCATTAAGCTACTGTTTGACGCTGGTATTCTGTGAGAGCGTGGTCCTTCCCCGGTCGAGCCGACCCATTCGTGCTACAACTATATTACTAATATAACTGCAGCATGGCTCTAAAGATCGTCAATTTTCGATCAAGATTGAAAATCTTGATCACGAAAAGAAGATACAATTAAAACCATCGTTTGATACATTTTACAGTGCGTGCGAGTTCTTGGGCAGTGGGTTGGCGTGTGTCACGACGAACGCAACGGCGGCCTCAACAACCACCAGGTGTTCAGCGCCAGCAGGGAGGACGGGCTCACCCTGCTCACCTACCGGCGCAGTCTGCAGCCGGGTGAGTGTTCCTAGTGTCGTTAGTGTCGCTAGTGTCCTAGAGAGCAGCGGCGGCCTCAACAACCAC
Organism: Parnassius smintheus behrii; assembly: GCA_036936625.1. Classification (NCBI taxonomy): domain Eukaryota; kingdom Metazoa; phylum Arthropoda; class Insecta; order Lepidoptera; family Papilionidae; genus Parnassius; species Parnassius smintheus. The sequence continues at coordinate 42,675,763 of JAUPFT010000026.1, forward strand.
CAGGTGTTCAGCGCCAGCAGGGAGGACAGACTCACACTACTCACCTACCGGTGCAGACTGCATCCGGGTAAGTGTCGCTAGTGTCCTAGAGAGCAGCGGTGGCCTCAACAACCACCAGGTGTTCAGCGCCAGCAGGGAGGATGGACTCACACTACTCACCTACCGGTGCAGACTGCAGCCGGGTGAGTGTCGGTAGTGTCCTAGAGAGCAGCGGCGTCCTCAATAACCTTCAGGTATTCAACGCCAGCAGGGAGGACGGACTTACTCTGCCCACCTGATGGTGCAGTCTGCAGCCGTGTAAGTGCCGCTAGTGTCCAAGAGCACAGCGACTGCCTCAACAACCACCAGGTGTTCAACGCCAGCAGGGAGTGACAAGAACCGGAGACCTTTTTCCAATTCTCCCGCATTATAAATAGAGATTTCTATGGGTCACAGTGTAGTGTATGTTTAGTGTATGCTCATGTAGCTATCTGGGGGCACGGCAATGCCCCCGCCAAGTCAAGCAAAAAAGCGGCACGGCCGTAACATACTTTTCTCGAAGCAATTCAGGCAATTTTCGAGCCCCTACAACTTCGTAGTAGATAAAATTAGAAGCCTTAATTTTTGATAACCTAGTAGGCATTGTATAAACATGGTATATTTTAAATTTCATTCAATTTGAACCAGTAGTTTAAGAAATATAAGTAGTCAAAGTTTCTTAATTTTGTCACTCACCGACTGACCGATCATCAAAACTCTAAGGCACTTCTAGCAGACGTAGAAGCTTCAAATTTAGAATACAATTATGTTTAGTGTATAAATCAAGGAAAACTAAAATATTTTTTAATTTCGGTCCAGTTTTCTAGATACACCAACTGCATAAATAACTTTGTAATCCTATATAAATATATAGAATTACAAAGTTACATTTGCAGTAAATGAATCAGTGTACTTGTATATGTATAATAGGTGTAGATAGGCACGTTGTTGGTTATCAAGAAGTAGAAGTTACCGGAAAGGAAAAACGTAGGAGTATCTTATGTACAAAAAGAAATGAGATGCCATCAAAATCATAACTTGTAAAAAAAACCAAGTCTCGCAAATCAGTTCTTCTATCGTAAAAAGTTATGAGATACCTACTTAAGGGTCCTTCTGTTTTAATTTATTACGTAATTAGCTAAGCTAACAAAATTTTATAGTGACCATATCAATGTTAAAAATCTTTTATGTTTAAAATATATAGATTGACTTGGTAACCGCACTAATCAATCATTGTGTTCTCATGCGATGGCGTTTATTTTGATTTATAATAAAAATATAATAACAAAAAGAACATTATACCGGATGTGACAAATAAAATAAAATACGGATATAAGAAGAGACCACAATTTTTCTTATATTTAAAGAAGATTTTTAAAGACCAAATTAAGTAAAAGAAAAAAGTGTTATAGAAAAAATGGAGAAAAGACCTGAAAAACAAATTATACAAGAAGATCCAGTAACATTGTTTTAATAACAAAATCAAGATTGACAAGTTTCAAAAAAAGAAGATTTCAAGATACAGAAAACTGCTTAGTCCAAATTCCTTTAAGAGGCGAGTACTAATTTTATCAAAAATATAAATATGCAAGAAAAAAGAAGAGTACGAGGAAGTCCAGGCCCAACCACATCGAGGAGCTAAGAACATCTTCGAGTGCCAGAGCAGCAGAAAGAAGTCAGGGGTACAACGAGCGACTAGCCAAGTTCTGTAGCAGGTACAAGACGTCTCGAAAGCACCGAATGTAAGTTTAATCATATAATAATGGTGTCGATGTCTATTGTCAAATTATATTATTACTTATATAATGTTGTACACGGAACTGGGGAAAGAAAATTTCTAAATCGTTCAATAAAAAATAGGAAAAACGTTAGTACTATTAATAGAAAAATTCAAAATTATGTGTTTTACCGCAATATTTAATCAGTAAAAAACTACTTAATAATGATAATAATAATATTTGTTTACAACAATATGGTTGTGCAATGGTGTTAGATTATTATTATAGCTCAATGTCATACTGGTATAATCATTAATTTGTCAATCATTATATATTAGTACCCGGTTGACCGAGCTTTGCTCGGTATTTTTCGTTCGGTTTTTTTTAATTCGTGTGTTTTGGAAATTATATTTAGATACACATTACATACTGATGAAATACGAATAATATTTTTTGATCGTAGCGACATAATAGAAAAAACTGAACTGGTTATTTGATTAAAAATCATGAGTGCAATAAATTTTCGTGTTTTTAAAAAATACTAAAAAAAGGGCTCAAAATAATAGATTTTCTCAAAAAAGAAAGGAACTTGAAAAAAAATGTAAAAAAAAGTCGGTCGGCCGGTCTGGGCTCGAACCATGGTATTACGATTTTGAGACTGCCCAATATACCAATTAAGCTATTTGTAATCATTAATAAACTCTCCAAATTTACCTTCTTATTCTAACGGTATTATAGCAGTTTTTCATTGCCTAAAAATACGGACAAAAAGACATTTTCTAAAAATAAAAATTGCCCCCGAAACTCCCTGTACACAAAATTTTATGAAAATCGTTGGAGCCGTTTCCGAGATTCCGATTATATATTTATATATATACAAGAATTGCTCGTTTAAGGTCGTTATCGTATAAGAATTCTACTTATAAGGAATAGTAATCATAACATATACATGTACATAATACAGCATATCCTTAGTAGGGTACACATCGTAATTAAAGCGGAAAGGAAAACTGACTAGAAAAATGCTATTCTATTCTAAAGTATGTACAACGCCGGTCTAAGAGAGATTTAATAGTATGTAATGTTTCTTAACTTCAAAAATATTCTGGACACAACATATAATCCTCGGAGGAGACCTAAACGCAAAGAGTCCCTGGTGGGGCTGCGATGTGGAGGATAGACGGGGAACAGCTGTATCGGAATCATTTGCGCAGCTAGAATTACATATATTAAATACAAGGAGAACACCAACATTCTGGGCACATAGAGGAAACAGAGTTTATACCAGCATCGTTGATGTCACTGCATGTTCAAGTGGCTTACTAAACAAGATCACGAATTGGAGAGTCGACCCCGACTTCGTCACTTTATCGGATCACAGAGCTATCACGTACAATGTTAACTTCGAAAAAATGATGGCAGAAGCCACTCAGCGACGAACTACGCGCATCTACAACACTGGGAAAGCAGATTGGGTCAGCTTCACCCATATTCTGAAGGAGGAACTAAATGTACTGAGGATCACTGAGGAATCCATCGCAGAAATTGAAAACATACAAGATTTAGACGACCTTGTACGACAATACGTTGACTGCATCCGGAGATCCTGCGACAAAGCAATTACAAAGCAAGCTAAAAACATTAGTGCTAAGAATGCATAGTGGACTAAAGAATTAAACGAAAAGAGGAAAGATTTAATCCGAAAGAGAAGGAAAATCAAATATGCCAACCAAAACAGAAGACAATCAGTGATTGAAGATTATATAGCTTCCAAAGCAGAATATAAAAATCTGATTAAAACTACTTTTACGGATTTTATCGCGTTTATTTTTACTTCTTATTTTTAATTCCCGACGTTTCGGGCGCTTTCCAGCACCCACGGTCACGGGGGACTGAGATGACTGACGTCCCGATGTCATTGTTAAACCCGGAGTACCTTCAGCTTTTTTAATTATTGTTTATGGTCCGATCTATGCAAAATGAACTGACTATGTCTTGAGGTCTTGCAGTAGTATGCTTGGGTTTAGTTTTAATTTTATTGATTATAGGATCCCAAGCAGGTGGTAGTACCCAGCCTCCTTTTCTATTGAAATTAGGATGTTTTTTAATTTCAATAGCCTCACGTATCATCCTTGGTAGGAATCGGTGTTCTTTCGCGAGGATTTGTGGTCTATCAAATCTGATGTAATGGTTGGGGCCGGTTAGGATATGATCACAAACTGCAGACTTCCCGGAACGTTGATGCTTCACATCAGCTATATGTTCTTTTATGCGGGTCCTAATTGATCTTTTGGTTTGTCCTATATAAGAGAGACCACATTCACAATCAAGCTTGTACACTCCTGCATCTTGTAGAGGAATATGACACTTGACGGATGGTAGGAACTGACTGATCTTCTTCGGCGGCTTGTAGAATGTTCTAATAGAAGCTCGCTTCAAGATATAGCCAATCTTGTCTGTGACACCTCTGACATATGGTAGTACAGCAGGCACACGCTCGACTGTGGCCGGCTTCACTCGGTCACTGTGACGTAGGCGCGGGACCCGAAGCTTGTTGTCGTGCAGAACTTGCTTGACGTGCTGAAGGTCGGCGGCCAGGTGTTTGCTGTCACAGATCCCTCGTGCTCTCTGTAACAAAGATTTGCCCACGGTAGCTAACTGTGAAGGATGGTGGTGAGATTCACCGTTTAAATATCGGTTTGTATGGGTCTTTTTCCTATACACAGTGTGACCAATGGTGTTATTAGGATTTCGGATGACTAACACATCTAGGAAAGGTAAGGAATTATTTGCCTCTAACTCCATAGTAAATTGAATTTTAGAGTTTATGGAATTAAGATGTTCTAAAAATGCAGTTACTTTGTCTGATGGTAAAATTGTGAAAGTATCGTCTACGTACCGCTTGTAGATCCTTGGTGTAGCAGGTGCAGTAAGGAGGGATTTCTTCTCAAAGTCTTCCATGAATATATCGGCGACAATGGGAGATACAGGTGAGCCCATCGCCACACCATCTACTTGCTTGTAAAACTCTTCCTTCCACAATAGATAGCCAGATGTAACGTAATGTCTTAGTAATACTGCATATTCTGCTGGCATGTTATTTTCCTCTAGTTTCCTAGTTATAATTGAGATGCAGTCTTCAACAGGTAGGGATGTAAATAGAGACTGAACATCAAAACTGACCATGGTTAAGTTGTATGGGTTACCAAAGATACACAAACCGAATGCTCCATTGCGTCCAATAGTGAGTCAGATTGATTCGCCAACTTACAGATTGGCTCAATACTTAGCTAAAATATTATCACCACTCAGAGGACACACAAGAGCACACACTAAGGATTCATACCAATTTGTCAGTGAGATAAAAGACCTACATCTTACTGACAATGAAACCATGGTCAGTTTTGATGTTCAGTCTCTATTTACGTGCCTACCTGTTGAAGACTGCATCTCAATTATAACTAGGAAACTGGAGGAAAATAACATACCAGCAGAATATGCAGTATTACTAAGACATTACCTTACATCTGGCTATCTATTGTGGAAGGAAGAGTTTTACAAGCAAGTAGATGGTGTGGCGATGGGCTCACCTGTATCTCACATTGTCGCCGATATATTCATGGAAGACTTTGAGGAGAAAGCCCTCCTTACTGCACCTGTTACACCAAGGATCTACAAGCGGTACGTAGACGATACTTTCACAATTTTACCATCAGACAAAGTAACTGCATTTTTAGAACATCTTAATTCCATAAACTCTAAAATTCAATTTACTATGGAGTTAGAAGCAAATAATTACTTACCTTTCCTAGATGTGTTAGTCATCCGAAATCCTAATAACACCATTGGTCACACTGTGTATAGGAAAAAGACCCATACAAACCGATATTTAAACGGTGAATCTCACCACCATCCTTCACAGTTAGCTACCGTGGGCAAATCTTTGTTACAGAGAGCACGAGGGATCTGTGACAGCAAACACCTGGCCGCCGACCTTCAGCACGTCAAGCAAGTTCTGCACGACAACAAGCTTCGGGTCCCGCGCCTACGTCACAGTGACCGAGTGAAGCCGGCCACAGTCGAGCGTGTGCCTGCTGTACTACCATATGTCAGAGGTGTCACAGACAAGATTGGCTATATCTTGAAGCGAGCTTCTATTAGAACATTCTACAAGCCGCCGAAGAAGATCAGTCAGTTCCTACCATCCGTCAAGTGTCATATTCCTCTACAAGATGCAGGAGTGTACAAGCTTGATTGTGAATGTGGTCTCTCTTATATAGAACAAATCAAAAGATCAATTAGGACCCGCGTAAAAGAACATATAGCTGATGTAAAGCATCAACGTTCCGGGAAGTCTGCAGTTTGTGATCATATCCTAACCGGCCCCAACCATTACATCAGATTTGATAGACCACAAATCCTCGCGAAAGAACACCGATTCCTACCAAGGATGATACGTGAGGCTATTGAAATTAAAAAACATCCTAATTTCAATAGAGAAGGAGGCTGGGTACTACCACCTGCTTGGGATCCTATAATCAATAAAATTAAAACTAAACCCAAGCATACCACTGCAAGACCTCAAGACATAGTCAGTTCATTTTGCATAGATCGGACCATAAACAATAATTAAAAAAGCTGAAGGTACTCCGGGTTTAGAAATGACATCGGGACGTCAGTCATCTCAGTCCCCCGTGACCGTGGGTGCTGGAAAGCGCCCGAAACGTCGGGAATTAAAAATAAGAAGTAAAAATAAACGCGATAAAATCCGTAAAAGTAGTTTTAATCATGTGCAGTGTTCGCGTAAATATAAGAAATCGTTATATAAAAATCTCCTTACGGACACTGTCATCTCAAGCTGGAAAAACTTTTGCACCAGACAACACCGCGAAAGCTTGTGGCAAAGTATATACAGAATCATAAGGAAATCTAGCAGAACTCCGGAGGATACATTGTTAAGAGAAACTACAACCGGTAAGCTCATGACCCCGGAAGAGTCAGCTAAAATCTTATCCGAAACATTCTACCCATACGATGATACCGAAACAGACGAACAACCACACTCAGAGATGCGACAAAAGGCAGAATCAATCAAAAAGAAATGGGCGGACATCACCAAAGAAGACACTACAAAACCATTTACTAACACTGAGGTAGAACTTATTCTTCAATCAATGAGCCCTAGGAAGTCGCCAGGAGAAGACAGCCTCACGGCTGACATATGCCACAAGGCTTATACGGCCATTCCACAAATACTCTTGGCAATCTACAACAAATGCCTGACATTTGGGTACTTCCCAAAAACCTGGAAAAGCGCAATAATTAAGGTCATCCCAAAGCCTAATAAGGAGAACTACACACTTCCAAAATGGTATCGGCCAATAGGACTCTTACCTGGACTGGGAAAAGTGCTTGAAAAATTATTTGCTAACCGAATGACATGGCAGCTAGGCTCAGAAAACAAAATGAGTGGTAGGCAATACGGTTTTATCCCACAGAAAGGCACCGAGGACGCCCTATGCGACGCCCTCGAGGTTGTCAGGCAAGGGCTAAGAAACAGGGAAATTGTTGTGATTGTCTCCATTGACATTGAAGGAGCTTTCGATAATGCTTGGTGGCCCGCAATGCTTAATGAGCTCGACAAGAAAAAGGTTGACATATCTGTATGTAGATTAATTAACAGTTATCTCACAGATAGACAAATAAAATTGAGATACGCAGGTAACGAGATAATAAAACAAACCAACAAGGGCTGTATACAAGGGTCAACTTGCGGGCCTTTGCTGTGGAATCTGCAACTTGACCCACTACTAAGGGAGGTAGAAGACCTAGGCACCCACATACAGGCGTATGCCGATGACATCTTAGTTATAGCCACGGGAAAAACAGCAAAGGAACTCGAACAAAACTCAATGCAGCACTTGAATACATCCTTGAATGGGCCAAAACGAGGAAGATGAAACTAGCGGCTCAGAAGACCCAAGCCATCCTACTAACTAAGAAATGAAAATATGAAACTCCTAAATTATCCCTCGATAACAAAGCAATAACGTTCTCTGATAGCATTACAATTCTTAGACTTACGATCGACGTCAATATCAATTTTATAAAGCACGTCGATGCTGTAACGGGAAAGGCTGTTCGACTTTACAAAAAGGTCTCGAGAACGGCAAGAGCTAACTGGGGTCTCAATCCTGAAATTCTCAGAACAATATATATAACAGTAGTCGAACCTACAGTCTTATATGCGGCGGGAGCATGGGGTCCAACGACAAGCAAAAAGCAAATAAAAACAAGACTCGACAGAATTATCAGGATTTTTGCAATAATGATTAGCAAAGCACACGGCACAGCATCTTTGACATCAAGCACAACATTAGCCAGAATCCTCCCCTTAGATATAATAGCCCAAGAAAATGCCGAGATCTACATGATCAAGAGGGGAAAACTCATTGCGTGTTTACCCGGCAGGAAATTAGCCAAACCTATTAGCCCTCATATGCTACCACACCCAGCAAATAGAATGAGGCAACGGTACGAGTTGATAACATCAAGTAATGATATAAAGTCTATTGGAAACAATTGGCCATGTATATGCACTGATGGCAGCAAAATTTCAGGTAAAGTAGGCGCTGCCATTACTTGTTGGGAGAATAGTGGAGAAATCTACAAAACTAAGTTAAGACTCGGAAACCATTGCAGCGTCTACCAAGCGGAACTTGTTGCTATCTTAAAAGTCACGGAAATTATGTTAAGTAGACAAAAACTTAAAAAAGCAAACATCCTAAGCGATTCGCGTTCAGCGCAGGAATGCCTGACAAATCCAAATACCTTACACCCCATAGCAACAGAGATTTTGGACCAAATCTCAGAAATAGGAAGGCAACAGGGAGAAGTGAGGTTGTTCTGGATCAAAGCCCACTGCGGCATTCAGGGAAATGAAAGAGCTGATGAATTAGCTAAGTTGGCGGCGGAAACATCAAAGCAGACGCTGGTATACGACTGTTTCCCTCTATTTTGCAAAGCGCCACATTAGGGATAACTCTTTGCATATCTGGCAAGAACGATATACGACATCAGACACCGGAAAAGTCATTATCCAGGCGTATGCAACAATAAAGAAAATTGCAATCAGTTACCTAAGATGCCAACTTTTTACGGGACACGGGGGTTTTAAATCATACTTACATAGATTTAAGTTAGCTCAGAGCCCATACTGTGAATGTGATCACCAAACACCACAAACTATAGAACACGTTCTCATTGACTGTCCTAAATACACCGCTTTAAGACTCTGTTGCGAACACCGTATGGGCTTTGTGCTGAAAGAAGACACTCTGTGTAGGGCGGTCAACGACAATGACAGTCGTACTCATTTCCTTAAATTAGCCCAAAAATGTTAGAAGAAAGTGTTACAAGGAAATGGGTCAAAATTATGAAAATATGGTTGTATTAGCAATAGGTATTAGTAGATAATAGTAATGTTTTGTTACATATTGGTACCAACATTAACTGTATCTTATTTGTAAATGGCTGCATTATTAAAAATATATATATATATATATATATATATATATATATATATATATATATATATATATATATATATATATAGTTGTAGTATCAGTACGTACTAGTAGATAATAGTAATATTATCTTTATAAGAAATTGATACCAACTTTGTCTTCTTCATTTTAAACAACTAGTGGACTGATCAACAGTAGCAGTATTAAGACTTATGTAAACAACAGTTAGTCAGTAACGATGCATATATGAAAAAAAAGTCATAGGTACATATTTATTAACATGACTGAAATTTAAGTTAAAGTAAGAATTAAGTTTATAGTACTCAGTCAGCATGAACGCATTTTAAGTATGTTGATGTACGCACAGCAATACAAACAATGATGTTTTCATTCAGTTTTCAGTTTTCAAATGTACGGAAACAGGAAAAGAATAGTTCGTAATCCATTTAATTTATGCTTGTAAAACAATACTGAATAGAAATGTCGAAACTAGTGATAAGCAGACGATGTACTCATAGAAGAAAAAAAATATATGCGTATGTATGTGTATGTATGTATATATATATGTGTGTGTATGTATGTATGTATATGTATGTATATGTATATAAAAAAGAGCATCAATTGAACTTTAGACTAAAAAAGAAAAAGAAAACAAGGGTGCTGTAAAATAAATAACAGCAGATGAACTGAGAATAATTATATAAACAAAAATGTTTCTTAACTGAGTTAAACGTTGACTGAAAAAAATCCATTTTGTACAAAAATTAGCAATGATGCATTTAAAAGGTGTGAGGAATGAAAGAAAGAAGTGCTTAAAAGTAGGAATACGAATGATTGAGTGGTTAAGTTTCGTCAATATTGGACTGATCACCCAAATATTTGATGATGCTTAAACTAGTACTATTGAAGCCGTTACGAGCAAGAATTATGCATAGAAAGAATAGATACGGAAGAAAATAATTGACCTTAATAAATAGGTAATAGAGAGATACGGGAACGTCCATCACTGGTATAACATATAGTCCTCGAGCAGGGTATGTATTGTGCGCGTAATTGTTTAACCACATTTGTTTATGAATTTACAAATTTTTTTTCATATTTAGACACATTAATTCATATTTACAATAACTACTTTTATTTCTTTCTGTCATATGTTTTTTATGTAAAATTTGTACATTTTAAACTATATTTGGTTTATATTTCGCTTATAAAATAAAGTCCAGGGTATATCGATACACTATTATTATAAATTTATTAATGTAATAGTATTCTTTTAACGTTTTTTCTTTAGAAAAGACAACGGAACCAAAAATTATGTTATCTGTTTGAAATAAAATTGCCTTTTCAATATTAATAAATATTTCGTAAAACAAACTTGAGCTGTGTATCTAGTAGTGTTTTCTTTTTTTATATAAATTGCATGTCATGAAAAAATGAGTTTTCTAAATTATAAATAACTTAATTAATGATTTTTTGTTAATGTACCTATGTAAAAGTATAATACTTTAACAAAATTAATTGAAAATTTAACGTAACAATCTATATGTATTTAGAGGTACAATCTATTGGGAAAGTTAAATTCATTTTATTTACGATATCATTTTAATGTATGGTTAACACTAGCTACTATTATACAACGTAATCGAAAAAACGTTCCCATGAATGTACTTAGAAATTAAAACAAAGGTGTCGCAAACCGTTTACGCGGCCGAGATTGTAAGTTGTATTTGATCCCTGTTTTTATGTTAATAATTCTGATTATGATGCACTAGGACCGCCGTGTGACAAAACATGTAATATTAAACGACTATAATTTTTTTACCAACTAACGGTCACGCGCGTATAAGCGAATGATAAACAATAGAAAGAAAAGATTCTTTTGACGGGAGTTAGGGACTGTATATGCATAATTAGTAACGTTACCTAATTATGTAAATCGATGTAACAAGCGTTTGCTATATATAAACACTTAAATAAATATATAAAGGAACCAATGGTTATAAGTTATAACCGATACGGGATATTCCGCTTTATATTTTATTTTTATTTTATTATGTTATAAGTTTTGTATAGGATTATTTAATATTTTTAATACATATAGTTAACTCATTATAGTTGTTTTCATTGTGGCTGAGCTTTCTTACCAGTCGGAATAGGGAAAAATAAATGAAAGTATCAATGTTTCACTAAACGTAAAAAAGGAAATATCCTATCTCTGGAGAAATAATAAAGGAGAATAAAATTTTTTTTTATAGGATAGGGTGACAACCGAGCACACAGTCCACCTGATGATAAGTGGTTTCTGTGGCCCATGGTCATCTACATCAATCCTCAATTACGAATTAAAATGCAGATGCGTTGTCACCCGTGAGGACTAAGATGGAATGCCTCGTTTCCAGTAAAAAGGGTCTCCGGTTCTCTACACTCACCATACGAAATACAGCAGCATTAAGCTACTATTTCACGCTGGTATTTTGTGAGAGCGTGGTCCCTCCCCGGTCGAGCCGACCCATTCGTGCTACAACTATACTTCTAATATAACTGCAGCATGGCTCTACCACGTATAAAAAAATGTCTGCAAGCTTACCATATGGACTGACACGGATTATGCAGTAAAAGTAGTAAAAATCTACAAAGACGACAAATTTTGGATTTTGAATATGTTACCCAAGTTACAAGCGTTTTGTAACAAGTGTATACTGCCTGACTCGAGATAAGCTCGGTCAATGCCGTTGCGGTAAATATTTTTATAATAAAAATATGGTAATTGACTGTAAGTACAGATTTAAAAAATATTAGTTACAGTTAGTTATTTTATTTATTAAAACAAATTGCAACTGTATTATTTATTTATTTATACCACTATGCTACCGTTAGTAGATACAATCGATCGTTAACCAACATCGGTTTTTTTTTGAGTCCGAAGCAAATAAGGACAACCCTCCGGTAACGGTGGATGGAGGTGGTGAATGCTCATAGCACACCACGCAGGCGACTGTGTGGTTATGTGGAGACTTTTACCCACTAAACACCACCTTTTGGGATTGGCTTAACGATCTGACGAGAGATCTTTAAGCCATAAACGGTAGCGACCCTCTTTGGGAGAAAGGAGGGCGCAAGCCAACATCGGTCAACAACCCATTACTGTGAAAAAATTAAAATATTTATGTGTACTTATTTCAGCGTTATTAAGTTTCATTTTCAAATTTCATTATTATTAAGATCCGTGGTAGCTCAGTGGTTAACGCTCGCTGTAAATATAATAGAACGCGAGTAATACGGGTTCGATCCCCGCCCGCACCAATGAAATTGTTAATTGCAATTTTAAGTGCTGATTTACCACGTGCTCGGCGGTGAAGGAAAACATCGTAAGGAAACCTGCATATCTAAGGAATATGAAAAAAAAATATTTCGAAGACATGTGAAGTTCGTCAACACGCATTTGGGCAGCGCGGCGGACACTTCCTTGCCCTAAACCCTCTCAGAAATGAGGAGAGGCCTGAGCCCAGCAGTGGGACGTATATAGGCTGTAACTTTACTTTACTTTTACTTATTTCAGCACTAAGGTTCATATATAATGGAAAATATCAAATAGATTATAATAAATTAATTAGATAACATAAAAATGACACACGAAAAATTTTCCATCCACTGAACCTAAATGAATCCACTAATCCTAAGTAAACTTGTATAATGGAAGATCAAGATCGTTTAGTTATTATACTCACAGTATCATCATAGTGCGACCGAGTGGATACATATGAAGTAAAGTACGCTCGCGTACGTCGTCGCCCGCTCGGAGCGTAAAATTCCTAAATTTCCGTAACGCAGAAATGTAAGAGTGATTTTCAGTTTAATATTAATTTCCTATAATTTGTGTATTGCAGATGAGACAATGGACCGTGCGTGGAACACCGAAGGTCCGCAGTACATCGTTTGGGCCATCGGTTCTTTGGACCACGAGGGTGAACCCGCCTACCACAGACTCTATCACCGCTCGGATGTTGTGGTGAAACTGATGGAGAATCCTCCCGAGAATGACTGCTTTGACTTTGTCATGTGAGGGATTGGGCTTATTTATTTACTTATATTTATGCAAAAAATAATGTAATGCGGACTTAATGCCCTAAGGCTCTTTAGTCAGCTATTAGATTAAGCAGGGGCATATAGGTTTATCTGTTTTTATTGGTTTTAATAATTACCTAAAATTATTATTTTGCGCAACTATTAATCAATCGATATGTTTATGTGTAACAATTGGTAGTTTATGACAAAAACAATTTTTAAAAATATTTGCCGAGCTATACAACCGAGAGAAAAAACTACTGTTAGTGTGATTATGTATGAAAAATTGACGACATCATCATCTTGCATTCCCACTGTTTCCTCTTTTAAAAATAAATCTCTTTTATTACAAAAAATATATATGAAAGGTTACGTAACAGACATCATCATCCTATTTGATTTCGTGGCTGTCATAAGAGGTGGTTATAAGAAATTACAGATAACTCTTATGGCTTTCGATAGATGGCATTGCCACCATGTCGTATCCGCTAGATGTAAAGTACCCAGGTCAGTAATGGGTAGCAACGTCAAAGTTGACACAATTATCATCTGCCACATGTGATGATTAGGGTTTATATTGAGCAGTTTATTTTTACGAGTTGAAGAAAAGAAAAGGATGAGTAGTTTTATCGGAAGCTATTAACTTGTACGACATGGGTGTTTTTAATTTAGAGATTTAGAGCCATGCTTCAGACGAAAGGAAGGATCACGTTCTTACAGAGTACCTACCAGCGTCAAATAGCAGTTTAATGCTGCTGTTTCAAATTGTAAGCTTATAGACCTGGAAAGTTTTTTCTAGAAGTAAATTACATAATACGTAATTAAAAGTGTTTACTAGAAACGAAGCATTTCAACATAGTTCTAAGTGATGACAACGCATTTAAATTTTGATTTTAATTGGATCTAGATGTGAACGCATAATAGCCACAACATATACTTAGCATCATGTGAACTGTGTGGTTGTGTATGTGGTGACGGGGTGCTCTACTCCGCCACCACACCACACTCGCGTGTGCAGCGGCGAGCGGGCGGGCGTGCGCGCGTGGGAGCGTGCTGAGCTGTTCGACCCGGCGCTGCGCGTGTTCCGCTGCGCGCTGGGCCCGTCGGCGGGCGCGCGCGGGCTGGCGGGCCGCGGGGCGGGGGCCGCGCCCGCGCTCGCCTGGTACGTGAACGGGCAGCTGGCACCCGACCTGCAGCTGCGCCGCGGCCTGCACTACACCTTCCGCGTGAGTAGCCGCACCCACCCACACACACACACACACACACACACACACACACACGCACACACACACACGCACACACACACACGCACACACACGCGCACACACGCACGCACGCACGTACGCGCGTGCACACACACACACACACACACACACACACACACACACACACGCACGCACGCACGCACGTACGCGCGTGCACACACACACACACACACACACACACGCGCACACACACGCACGCACGCACGCACGTACGCGCGTGCACACACACAAACACACACACACACACACACACACACATGCCATTACATGCTTAATTAATTAAATTGTGGCGGCGATGTCTTCGCGCCCCGGGCGAAACACACCGAAGCCTAAATCGCGCTATCAAGGTTCCGAATCATAAATAGTATATAAATAAAAGCTCCGAACTATCGGACATGGAGCGTTGGCCGCTCCACGTGCACACCACCCTTCTGCTCCCCTATTCCTTGCAGACACAATATCCACAAAATCTTCAAAACCAATTCATGGAATCTCGCATTTCTTTGCTGTAATTCAGTGAAGGCGTCATCATTCGTTAAAAAACAGAGATATTAACTAATTAGTTTCGACGTCTTTAATTTTCAAATCATCCTTCTCGTCAAATAACATCATGAAAAATACTATTATATTGTATTTTCTTGAAATTTACTAAATTGTGTCAATGAGGCTTTTATTAATCCAAATGGCATTATTTATACTTAAATAATAATTTATATAATTATGATAAAATGTATTGAAACAGCACATTCTTATTGAGGAAAACGTGCCATGATATGTAATTTTACATATAAATGCATGTTATTCGCCAAATATATAAAAATAATGTCCTTTAGGCCACCGTTACCGATCTGCAGTCTCGTTTAAACAACCAAGCTCAGATTGCCTTAGGAAATAAGATGGAAATATAGGGCCATCACTTTGTATTAACTGTCGCCGCTAAACTGGGCATTGAGCTTCAGGACATGGACTTGAATCATGCGGACCGAGCTGGTCCCAAAACCCAAAACATAAAAACTAACGTGAGTGGGAACCGTAAACTTCAGCGTTTCTTGGTGGTTGCTTTCACCCGTCGAGCTAAACGTGATGAATTCCTTAAACACACGAAAGCTATAAAAAACCTAAAGAGTAAACACATTACACACGTAGATCACATTTTCCTTTATGCCCAGAAAACATTTGTGTAGGCAATACTAATGAAAATAAACTAGTCCCAAATTTAAATAACAAATATAAATATGTAATTCATTACAGAAATTTAAAACAGTGCATAGAAATGAACACATACATAATTTCAAAAATTAAAAATGAGAGTCTTACGGCGGTCATTTCGCGAGAGCATTCACCATCGAACAAGGCTACAAGTTTTGCTTGTGCTGAACTTATCCATAGGAAAGGGGATGTCACGAAAGGGAGCCCCGCAATCCGTATTAGGTCGGAAAATGATCCCAGCCGCCTGCTCTGTGCCCAAACCAAACCGGATACGGCGACCACTCAGTAAACGTTACCTGAGTCTCGAGAGCTTAGTGATTAATATTTTGTCACTAATTCGTAGCCCATATGGTCATTATTAAGCTTCGAAGCTGCCGACGTTTGATGCTTGAATAAATAAAAGAGTTGAAATAATACTAGTTTTAACGGAATTTATCGCGTATATTTAACTTTTTTACCCGACGTTTCGAGAGCTTTACAGCACCCATGGTCACGGGAAGGACTGAGATGTTCAACATCCAGCTGTCATAGTTAACCGCGGTTACCATAGATTAAAATTTTAACTTTTGTTCCAATCTACACAGTATGAACTTATGGTATCATGGAGTCTTGCAGTTGTATGCTTGGGTTGGGATTTAATTTTATTTATTATAGGATCCCAAGCAGATGGTAGCACCCAGCCATCTTCTCTATTGAAATTAGGATGTTTTTTGATTTCAATAGCCTCGCGAATCATCCTTGGAAGGAATCGGTGTTCTTTAGCGAGGATTTGTGGTCTATCAAATCTGATGTAGTGACGGGGGCGATCTTGTACATGTTCACAGACTGCAGACTTCCCGGAGCGTCGATTCTTCACATCAGCTATATGTTCTTTGACGCGGGTTTTAATTGATCTTTTAGTTTGTCCTATGTAGGAGAGACCATATTCACAATCAAGCTTGTACACTCCTGCATCTTGCAGAGGGACGTTACACTTGACTGATGGTAAAAACTGACCAATCTTCTTCGGCGGCTTGAAGTATGTTTTGATGGAAGCGCGCTTCAAGATGTAGCCAATCTTGTCAGTGACTCCTCTAACATATGGCAGTACAGCAGGTACACGCTCGACTGTGTAAATCTTTGTTTCAGAGAGCACGAGGGATCTGTGACAGTAAACACCTGGCTGCCGAGCTCCAACATGTCAAGCAAGTTTTGCATGACAACAAGCTTCGGGTCCCACGCCTACGTCACAGAGAAGGAGTGAAGCCGGCCACAGTCGAGCGTGTACCTGCTGTACTGCCATATGTTAGAGGAGTCACTGACAAGATTGGCTACATCTTGAAGCGCGCTTCCATCAAAACATACTTCAAGCCGCCGAAGAAGATTGGTCAGTTTTTACCATCAGTCAAGTGTAACGTCCCTCTGCAAGATGCAGGAGTGTACAAGCTTGATTGTGAATGTGGTCTCTCCTACATAGGACAAACTAAAAGATCAATTAAAACCCGCGTCAAAGAACATATAGCTGATGTGAAGAATCGACGCTCCGGGAAGTCTGCAGTCTGTGAACATGTACAAGATCGCCCCCGTCACTACATCAGATTTGATAGACCACAAATCCTCGCTAAAGAACACCGATTCCTTCCAAGGATGATTCGCGAGGCTATTGAAATCAAAAAACATCCTAATTTCAATAGAGAAGATGGCTGGGTGCTACCATCTGCTTGGGATCCTATAATAAATAAAATTAAATCCCAACCCAAACATACAACTGCAAGACTCCATGATACCATAAGTTCATACTGTGTAGATTGGAACAAAAGTTAAAATTTTAATCTATGGTAACCGCGGTTAACTATGACAGCTGGATGTTGAACATCTCAGTCCTTCCCGTGACCATGGGTGCTGTAAAGCTCTCGAAACGTCGGGTAAAAAAGTTAAATATACGCGATAAATTCCGTTAAAACTAGTATTATTTCAATGTGTAGTGTTCGCGTAAATATAAGAAATCATTAAATAAAAGAGTGTTTAAGATCCCCACAGCCTTAGTTAAAACATCTTTCGCACATCATTTCAGACTGTTCGCATCTACAACAAATTAGTCAACCTATACGGCTTAAAACGATCCCAACTGTACGAGGCTATAATAAAAATGATGAGCCATTTATTGACTCGGGACTATGAGAAAACAGAAGAAATATTGGTGGCCCTTAAATAGGTGTTAAAATGGTAGTGGACACTAATGGCACCAGCCCTGGCGTCCGATCCCAAGAATTTAATCGTAGGGCTACCTCACCACTCAAACTTATCCTCAATTGCAATTTCTCACCATTTTACTTAGAATTATGTAATAGACATGCTAGCATTTCGCTCTCATGCACACTCCTTAACACACACACACACGCACGCACGCACGCGCGCACGCACGCACGCACGCACGCACACACGCACACACACACACTAAATCTGTTTGTTATGTCTGTAATTTTTCACAAATTTTAAGTCATTTTTGCTTTGCTGCGCATATTTTACGTAATTTCGACAAATAGCAACTTTGATCTATTGTAAAATCTTGTTTGACCCCACGAGACAGGCCATGCCTAGTGCGGGAGTCACAGAACTTATTGTATTTTGGCTAAGTGTTTTCTAGTAAACAAGTAAATTTATTAATATTATTGTTTATATAAATAACGAGAATATGCAGGATGCCGCAGAAAGATCGGATAATCCTGGAGCGCCTAATGGTACAGGTATCAGGCGCGCAAATAAAAATACAAGAATAAATATATCCCAAGTGGTGCCAAAAATATGAAGGTTTAAAAAAATATGTTTTTATTGACCTTACTCTACTTTCATGAACATCACTGCCACAAATTCACTATTTTTTCAGGAATTTCATTAAATTCGTTGCGTTTTTGGTATTCTCTTATTTTCTTACAGACTATATTCTATTAGACATTCAGTAAAGAGTATGAGTATCTATTGTACTTTCTTGCAAAAAAAATTCAATTCAATTTTTCAGTTTTTAGCATGAAATTTTATAAAAAAATAATTTTGACAAAAGTTTGAGAGCTATTCCTGAAATAAGTATGAAGCCCTAAGTGGCCAGCTATTTCAAATATATGCGCAGATAATACAATTTACAAATTATATAATATCCAAAGATAGAAAATTAAAACAAAATCTTATCTTTTCTTTAACGGTGAAAATGACAAGGGCGTTCTTGAGTGAAATAGTCCTTTTTATTGTAGTAAAGATCATATAATATCGGTATTTACTACCCAAGTGTGGCCACCACGCTACCCATCTTTTGTTTATTACGATTTACGGGACAGGGATAGGTAGTGTGAGTGAGCGAGAGAAGAGTATAATGTTAATTAATGTACAATATACATTGGGTGCGTTTGGCAGAAAAAAGCGCTAGCAAGCGCTTACTAGCGCTAAAATAGTTTTCGGCCAGGACACGATTGCTACTTCAGTAGCGCTGACACAATCCGCCATTTTGCTTATTTAATTTGTTTGTTTTGAAGTAGAGTTTATAAGTTGTTTTGTGCAATATTAGTTTTAAGTAATATAATGACATGAATAGACATATACATGTTATTAAAAATTCATGATTGGTAAGTTTTTAATATGAATACTTCAAAAAAATATATTGATATTAGGTTAGGTTCCCCGGTTAAAACTAACATCGTGTCCTAGAGGAAAATAGCTACTTACGATTTGACAGCGCTTACCGCTTACGATCGCCATTTTGCTTATAAGCGCTTGCTAGCGCTTTTTTCTGCCAAACGCACCCATTGTACCTTTTCTCGCGCGACTGGGCACATAACAAATAATAATATAATAATAATAATTCATTTATTGCATTACTGTGTACAAGTTGAAGATGACATAATATTAAATATATCAACCGTTGCCTCATCAGGCGTGCAATAGATTTACAATTATCATAAACATAATATATATACTATTTACATTTAACAGATTACATTTTTGCAATTTACATTGAACAGATGATAGATTTACAATTAACTTCTAAGATAAAATATTAAAAAAATGCTTATAGATATAATTATAATAAAGAACACAATATTAACTCTTAAAATTATAGAATTCATTTAGCATATAAAACGTATGTTCCACCAACCAGTTTTTTAAATTATGTTTGAATTTGGGTCCTTTTATTGTTTTAATACTATTGGGTAAGTGATTAAATACTTTAATTCCTTTTATATATGCACTTTTGTCAAACAATTTATTTTTAATTTGAGGTAGATATAAATTGTTTACGTAGCAAGGGCGTAAATTTTGCCGTTCTGAAAGTTTCGTTTCGAATAAATCGCAATTATTTCTAATAAATAGGCACAAATCTAATATATATATATATATATATATATATATATATATATATATATATATATATATATATATATATATATATATATATATTCCAGTTAAAGTTAAAAAACGTTTTTCCTTAAATAAATTCCTCAGGCTATCTCTATTTGTTTTACGGTATGCGTAAACATCGTTTCTGTAGTATAAACGTTTCATTTATGTTGGTTGAATTGCCCCAAAAAATTATACCATAGATTAACAATGGATAAATATAACCATAGTACGCATTTCTAGTAACAGATTCAGAGGTTGACTAAGAAAGTATTGAAAGAACATAGCAATAACTCGATATCTTTTTGCTAATCTATTCTATGTGTGATTTCCAATTTAGATGAGAGTCAATTTTAACTCCAAGAAAGTTTATATTATCATATAATGGATTGGTTCGCCCTTGTAATTTCTAATTTGGAGAATTTTAGTTTTAGTTACATTAATTGTTAGGTTTACAGATTTTAACCGGGACACTATGTCTTTTATGGACTTATTAATTTCACTTTCAAGTTCTGAACTATTTATTAGCTTACTAGTATAAAAGACTGTAGCATCATCAGCAAACATTATTGTTAAATGCTTGGTGATTATGAATATCTCGTTGACATATATTAAAAACAAAGAAAGACCGAGTATACTTCCTTGAGGTACACCAATGTTGACTTTTTTAAATTTTGACTTAATTGTTTCAATAGTTGTAGTATTACTATTATACGTATCCAAAATAGTTGCCTGATATGGATCTTCTAGGTACGATTTAAATAATTTTAGAGCAATTCCGCGAATGCCAATGTTTTCCAATTATTTCAGTAAAATTTCATGATTAACACAATCAAATGCTTTTGTCATATCTAAGAAAAGGGCAAAACATGGATTTTTTTCGTTTATGTTATCCCAAATATGTTTCATTATTTTAAATATAGCTAATGACGTGTTTTTCCTTTTTGAAATCCATATTAATTAGGATTTAAAATTTTATTTACATTAATAAAATTCATGACTTTATTATAAATAACTTTTTCAAAGATCTTGGAAAAGCTTGGTAGTAGTGCTATGTGTCTGTAATTATTTGGGTCTTGCTTCGGTCCTTTTTTGTAAACAGGTTTTATAAGAGCAATTTTTAGGTCATTTGGAAATGTACCCGTTTCTAACATTAGATTTATGATATAAGTTATTGGTTCATAAATATGCTTTAAAGATTTTTTAATTAAATACATTGATATATGATCGTAGCCGAAAGATTTCTTCGGTTTTATTTGTTTAGCTATTTTACTGACATGGTGATTTATTTGATTTTTATGTTGATCGGTGATAAGAAAATACTGTTGCAATTAAATGAGTTATTTAAAGTTTTATAAGATCCAACATTAGTATTTTGGTAATTACGTGTAAGAAATAAGTTATTAAAAATTACTACCATTACATTTGGCTCACTGACTACCAACCCATTAACTTTTATATTTTTATGGTGTTTTCTATTGAATTGGTGTTATTTTTTATCAAGTTCCATGTAGCTTTTGTTTTATTAACACTAGATTGTATATATTTTATATTAGACCTCCTTTTCGATTCAACTGTTACCGCTTTCATTATTCTACAATATTCCCTATATCTACTTGTCTTAGCAAAATATTTATTTTTCAACGTTTTTAGATATAATTTCCTTTTGTTTTTACTGGATATTTTTATTCCTTTCGTAAGCCAATTAAGTTTATGTTTTTGTGTAATTTTAATCCTCTTAAGGGGAAAACTTAGGATAAAGATCAAGTTAAATATATTTAAGAATGATTTATATGCCAAGTTTACATCCTTTTCCTCATAAACTTCCCTGAATCCAATTTGGGATAAGTACTTTAGAAATATCGGTAGATTGGAATCTATATTTCTCTTATAAATGAACCAGTGTTTTTTTTCCAAAGTTATATCTACACGCAATACTAATTAATTGCGCAGTGTGGTCTGATAATCCAAATTAAGTACTTGAGATTCATACTTATTAGCATTTGTTATTATGTTATCTATACAAGTTGCAAAATAAGCCGTAATTCTAGTTGGCTCTTGTATAGTAAGATGTAGATTGTATTTCCTTAGTGTTGTAATAAAGATACTTCTTCTTTTGCAATTATCTAACGTGTCTATATTAAAATCTCCTAATAATATTAATCTATTCTTATTGTTACGTAGACGTACTATTTGTTTAGCAAGTAAAATTTGAAGTTTTTCGATAAATATGTTAAAATCGCTGTTAGGGGTTCTATATATACATACAACAATCAGATTTAATTCACTAATAATTATACCACAACTTTCAAAATGATTATCAATTGATAGTTGGTTTAAGTAATCTATATTTTTGGAATCTATGTTACTCCTTGTGTAAATGCAAACACCTCCTCTAGATTTCGATTTTCTTGCATAAATAGCCGTCATTTTATACCCATGTAACTTGTAAAAGTTCTTTTCTTCTTCTCTTAAAAACGTTTCCGTAAAACAAAGTATATCTAATGTTCTTTCTTTCGTTAAAATTTCAATATTGCTTAATTTAGATTTTAAACTATGTATATTAATATGGAAAATATTCAGAACGTTCTCATTAGTGAAAAAACTGGTTGTTAGTAGTTACGATATTGCCAATTTTTTTATTGATAGGTTTAAAATAGAACGGAATTGTTCCTTTCTTATAATTTGAGACACTGTTAATAACACTATTATTTTCAGCAGATTTTATTATTTTATTCATATTAACGTTGCGATTCATTTTGGCAAAGTAGAATGGAATGGGCCCTGGCTTATAAGCATTTTTATTTTTACAATTTGTCTGTGATATATTTCTATTATGTATAAAATATTTTGTATAGTCTATTGAATCTATTTTTTTATTAATTTCATTAAACATTCTAAATTTAGACTTTGTGCTAAACATATTGTTTATCATATATGGTATATCAATAAATGAGCAATGTGAATAATATAAACTAAGTGAATTTAACAAACGATTGAATTTATGTTCATTTAGATATGGATTGCGAATTACATTTGTGATCAATATCTTCTGTTCTCTATGATATTTTAGAAAAGAATATAGTTCAGCAAATGTTTTATAGGGATTAACATCATTAGCGCCTACTGAAATAATTATCCAATCATCTGCACCCATTTGAACTTCATTTTGTAGTGGTTTTTTTAAAATAACATCCGTAGGAGTGTCAGGATATGTAAATGCCGATATATTATATTGACGGGGATTTTTATACGTTGACCGAATTTTCATTAAAGCTGAAGCCATTCCTAAAGCTTGCTGGTCACCAACAATAAGAATTTGATTTTTGTCTTTGACTTTAGTTTTGATAGTTACAGTTTTTTTCTTTTGATTCAAAAGAACATTCAATCTTCTCTTGGACAGTAAGATCAGAACTGGGTTTTTCAGAAAGAACTGTTTTAAATATTGAATTTTGGTTAATACTAGAGTTGTCTTCTTTAGGCTTTTTTGCAGGATTTGGAAATAGCGCCGTGTTTGAGTGGACTGTCGAGTAGTTTCTTGTAAACATTTTCTTTTTTCTGGTACTGTTCTAGGGTTTTTCTTAAATTTGTATTTTCTAAGTTTAACTCCATAATTTCATTATGTGCACTGGTCAGTTGCAGAGTTAATTGATCAATTTCATTTTTAAGGTCAATAATTTGTGAATTTTCTAGTAGGGTAGTATCAGGTAAACTTCTTGGAGATGTTTCTGGCATTAAGTTTGTATTACTACTATCCGAATCGGAATACGATATATTTCTTAAAGATGAATTTCTTTTCCCATGTTTATTTCTAACAGTTATGTTTACTTTACTTGATTCCCCCATACTTGTATTATTATGTTTTAAAGGTGTGTTTTTGATCGAGTTTTTTATCATCGGAACTTCAGTTGACGATGTGTCACTTAAATTACCTTTCCGTTTACTCCCCTTATTCTCAATGCACAAAGTACATTTCCACTTCTCTTTGCTTTTGGTTGTCATTAAGTAATATCGCTTTGATGAAATATTCGTGCTGTTAATGTCATAGTACATATGACATATAGAGCAGTTTAGAAATTCTTTTCCTTTAAATATTTGTTGGCATTTAGCACAACGCAATGCGGTTATTTTTCGTTTAGTTGCCATTTCGTTTGAAGTTTGCAATATCTTAAATAATGTGTTAACAATCCATTACACCAATCTAACACAACACGTTTCAGTCAAAATAACAGTCTGTTCATTAAGACTTTCTTGAATGTTTGAAATCAATTTAGAAACACCGTCTTTACAATTTTACTTCAATTAACACATCACTAATTAATTATACACAAAGTTATACACAAAGTTGCGGTTTTAAGTTTTATTTTCACTCACACTAGAAAAATGTCAATAAGCGTAATTAATGTTCGGTAAGTTTGTAATTAATTCTTCTTTCAACACTTGAACGTAGTTTATACCCGCGAAAGTTTTAGGATGATATTTGCAATATTACTTTATTATAATGAAAAATAACACTCGCTCTTCTTTTCTGTTAAGTTTACGTCACTTTAAATAAGCTATTATTTATATTAATGATCTAGAAATATTTTTAAATTGTAAAATGTACGGAGTCGATACTGCAACCGCAAGCGCCGTGCGCTTCCTTTCAAGTATTTACAAAGGCAAGTATTTAGTGCGTTTCTCGACTTGTTGGGTATTGTGCATTCCTTTGGAGTTCTCTGTGATTTTAAAATCAGTATTATAACGACGACTCCTGGCTATTTCATTGGACTCTTAGTTTTGCTTTGTGATTTGGACTTTGTTTGGTAATTTTACGACGACTTGACTTGTATATGGACTGATATTGTGTATCGAGATGCCACGTATTCAATATACGGCACAAAATGCGCGAACATGCATTTCATGAATGGTGAATGCAGAAGCAACGCAAGTGCTGCTGCAGTCCTTTATACGGACAGATACCCTACTGCGCGTCACCTAGATTACCGCGTATTCATCAGAGTCCGCAGGTTTTATTCGGAAGGTAGAATACCTGGCAGCGGCGTTGGTGGTATGAGCACTGAAAGACTAGCTAATATCAATAGACAAGACATTTTGCTTAAAGAAATTGAGCAAGACCCGTCAACCTCTATTAGAGTAATAGCACGACGTACTGTAATCTAGAAAACGACCGTGCACCGTGTACTGAAAAAAAATCATCTCTACCACATTAGACGCGACCAAGCTCTACAGCCGAGAGATTACAATGCACGATTGTTTTTTTTTGTCGACAAATGCTTGCAAAAATAGAACAAGATTCACAATTAAATAATACTAGTTTTTATGGATTTTATCGCGTATTTAAATACCCGTCGTTTCGAGCGCTTTACAGCACCCATGACCACGGGCGGGACTGAGATGTTCAACGTCCAGATATCATAGCACCCCCCCCCCCTAGACCATGGGTGCTGTAAAGCTCTCGAAACGTCGGGTATTCAAAAAGTTAAATATACGCGATAAAATCCGTAAAAACTGGTATTATTTAGATGTGTAAGTGTTCGCGTAAATATAAGAAATCATTAAGATCCAAAATTCTTCGCCAGAGTTCTATGTCACAATACCAGTTCAAAATAATTTTTTGGACTGGTGTATTAAACGGAAAAATCGTTGGTCTACTCGAACTGCCCGGTAACTTATCTGGACATAGTTATTTGAATTTTCTACAAAATAAATGATCTGTCAAATTTATTGGATGAGGTGCCTGAGGAGGTGAGACAATCCCACTGGCTACAAAATGATGGTTGTCCTGCACATTATGCTGAAAACATCCATGTTTATTTAAATGCTACGTATCCAAATAAATGGATTAGTCGTTTAGGTCCGGACTTAAATCGACTACATTTTTTTTACTGGGGCTGTCGAAAAGTACCGGTTTACTTCAAGCCTATTTCACGTTTGGAGGAATTGCGCAGTCGAGTACGCGAGGCCGCTTCAAAAATAACTGAACGGCGCAATGCTGAACGACTAAGCTAAGCATCACAAGATGGCTGAGCTCAAAGTTGTTGACGAGTGTGTTTACCTGGGACAAATAGTCCGATTAGATAAGTCCAACAACGACGAGTTCAACCCACGGATCAACTCGGCTGGACAGCGTTCGAGAGATTACGACATATCTTCTTGTCAGGCATAGCTCAAATTTGAAGACAAGATTAAACAACAAGTGCGTGTTGCCAGTGATGACCTACGGATCCGACACGTGGTCCTTCACTACTGGCTATATAAGGAAGCTCAAGGTCGCTCAGCGAGCTGTGGAGGAAGCTATACTCGTGGTTTCTCTGCGTGATGAAGTTAGAAATGAGGATATCCGCAGTAGAACCAGGCAGAATCGATGTAGTCTAACAGATTAGTAAGCTGAAGTGGCAATGGGCCTGCCATATAGCTCGAAGAACCGACAACCGGTAGGGAAGAAAGGTTCTCGAGTGGCAGCCTCGTACCGGTAGGTGACGTGTGGAGCGGCCTTCCACTAGATGGAGTGACGACCTGGTAAGAAGGAAGTTTATAGATGTATGTGGATCAGGATCGTGCTTTGTGGCATTCCCTGTGAGAGGCCTATGTTCAGCAGTAGACTTGTGAAGGGCTGTAATGATGATGAATACTTACTACTATTTTATAAAGCATTTTTTTCTCTTTCTTAAAAATTTAAACTTGTGTTAACACATAAGATTTTGTTTAATAAATCATAAGTGATGATTGTGTGGGGCAGGTGTCTGGCGGCAACGAGCCGCACTCAGCCACTGAGTACCACCCGCTGGTGGTGACGACGGAGCCGCACGGCGGCATCGAGCGCCTCGCGGACATTGAGCAGCGCCGCGTGCGCGTGCTGGCCGGCGCGCGCGCCACGCGTCGCGGCCTCAGCCCCGACGCCGCCGGCCCGTTGTGCCTCGCCGAACGCCCGCCAGGTCAGTGCCCACCCCCGCCACGTGCCTCTCCACACGCCGCGGCCTCAGCCCCGACGCCGCCGGCCCGTTGTGCCTCGCCGAACGCCCGCCAGGTCAGTGCCCACCCCCGCCACGTGCCTCTCCACACGCCGCGGCCTCAGCCCCGACGCCGCCGGCCCGCTGTGCCTCGCCGAACGCCCGCCAGGTCAGTGCCCACCCCCGCCCCGTGCCTCTCCACACGCCGCGGCCTCAGCCCCGACGCCGCCGGCCCGCTGTGCCTCGCCGAACGCCCGCCAGGTCAGTGCCCACCCCCGCCCCGTGCCTCTCCACACGCCGCGGCCTCAGCCCCGACGCCGCCGGCCCGCTGTGCCTCGCCGAACGCCCGCCAGGTCAGTGCCCACCCCCGCCCCGTGCCTCTCCACACGCCGCGGCCTCAGCCCCGACGCCGCCGGCCCGCTGTGCCTCGCCGAACGCCCGCCAGGTCAGTGCCCACCCCCGCCCCGTGCCTCGCCACGCGCCGCGGCCTCAGCCCCGACGCCGCCAGCCCGCTGTGCCTCGCCGAACGCCAGCCAGGTCAGTGCCCACCCCCGCCCCGTGCCTCTCCACGCGCCGCGGCCTCAGCCCCGACGCCGCCGGCCCGCTGTGCCTCGCCGAACGCCAGCCAGGTCAGTGCCCACCCCCGCCCCGTGCCTCTCCACGCGCCGCGGCCTCAGCCCCGACGCCGCCGGCCCGCTGTGCCTCGCCGAACGCCAGCCAGGTCAGTGCCCACCCCCGCCACGTGCCTCTCCACGCGTCGCAGCCTCAGCCCAGACGCCGCCGGCCCGCTGTGCCTCGCCGAACGCCAGCCAGGTCAGTGCCCACCCCCGCCACGTGCCTCGCCACGCGCCGCGGCCTCAGCCCCGACGCCGCCGGCCCGCTGTGCCTCGCCGAACGCCAGCCAGGTCAGTGCCCACCCCCGCCACGTGCCTCTCCACGCGCCGCAGCCTCAGCCCAGACGCCGCCGGCCCGCTGTGCCTCGCCGAACGCCAGCCAGGTCAGTGCCCACCCCCGCCACGTGCCTCGCCACGCGCCGCGGCCTCAGCCCCGACGCCGCCGGCCCGCTGTGCCTCGCCGAACGCCAGCCAGGTCAGTGCCCACCCCCGCCACGTGCCTCGCCACGCGCCGCGGCCTCAGCCCCGACGCCGCCGGCCCGCTGTGCCTCGCCGAACGCCAGCCAGGTCAGTGCCCACCCCCGCCACGTGCCTCGCCACGCGCCGCGGCCTCAGCCCCGACGCCGCCGGCCCGCTGTGCCTCGCCGAACGCCAGCCAGGTCAGTGCCCACCCCCGCCACGTGCCTCGCCACGCGCCGCGGCCTCAGCCCCGACGCCGCCGGCCCGCTGTGCCTCGCCGAACGCCAGCCAGGTCAGTGCCCACCCCCGCCACGTGCCTCTCCACGCGCCGCAGCCTCAGCCCAGACGCCGCCGGCCCGCTGTGCCTCGCCGAACGCCAGCCAGGTCAGTGCCCACCCCCGCCACGTGCCTCGCCACGCGCCGCGGCCTCAGCCCCGACGCCGCCGGCCCGCTGTGCCTCGCCACGCGCCGCGGCCTCAGCCCCGACGCCGCCGGCCCGCTGTGCCTCGCCGAACGCCAGCCAGGTCAGTGCCCACCCCCGCCACGTGCCTCTCCACGCGCCGCGGCCTCAGCCCCGACGCCGCCGGCCCGCTGTGCCTCGCCGAACGCCAGCCAGGTCAGTGCCCACCCCCGCCACGTGCCTCTCCACGCGCCGCAGCCTCAGCCCCGAAGCCGCCGGCCCGCTGTGCCTCGCCGAACGCCCGCCAAATCAGTGCCCTCCCACTGGTTTGCCTTATTTAGGCACGTTACCAGAATACAACCTGGCTTGTGACAACCGAAAATTTTTGTCCCATTCTCGGCTGCGCGCCACAGGCCGCCTTAGCAATGGCCTGTGTTATTGCGCGGTGGACCAGCCGCATCTGCTCCACACTCACGGGATTCGAATTGCAAATACCTACACGCGCGGAGCCAGCTATGGCACTGAAGGTGAGCTTCTTCTCCGTTGCCAGCTCCACAGACTTCTTGGGCTGGTCTTTGTGGACTCATCCTCAGACCGACTGCGGTTTTTCGCCTTCGGGACTGGAGGAGGTTTGGGCATAGGAACTTTGTCCCAGAGCTTCTACCAGCTGCTATCAGCCTTCGGTATCTCTTCCTTGCTGACCCACTAAGCTGATAAGGCCTAGCGAACTTTTTCTTTTCCCCTCCTTGGTTCGTTTCCGATTGTGGTTCGGCTGCAGAAGTGCCCTCCACTTCACGGCTCATCCCAGGTTGGGGCGTAGTGAGGCTAAAAGAGCCTCTATCAAACCTGCAGATAGTTCCATTAACTGAGATTTTTCAATACTGTGTGCAAAATGTCAATTTTCGTCTATTCTGGCCCTACGATTAGCTAGGGAAATATTCGGTCATCATCGGCAGAGCCCCGCATGCCGAGGGAAAGGCTAAAATACCACCCGAATCGCCCTGGTCTCGGGTAGGCACCATTTGCGACTGGATTCCCTCCAGCCACACATCCATCGACGCGGTACGCTTGACACCTTGGATTGGGTTAGGATAGGAGAAAGGGATGGGATAAAAGAAAAGAAAAAGAGGATCTTCTGAGTGTTTCTGTTCTGTCTGTTTCCATATTGATTGAACCAAATAACAGGCGGCAACCACGTGAATGAAGAACTCCTCATACTTGCTCTGGAGTTCTACACGACCTGCTCTCTCCCGCGGAGCCATTCGCCATACTGCTCGCCGGACAGGAGAGCAGAATATGTGTTAATCTAGTCTTACTGATAATGTCAAAAAGTTAGGAGTAGACAAGCCAAATTATTGAATACAACAGTCTTATATCATATCTTTTATCATTAAAATGCCCTCCTGATTCCTAACAATATCATAAACAAATATCAATAACAAATATCATAATATTTTGAAAAATCTTTTGAAATGATGATGATTGAAAATCTATCTATATAAAACACAAAATTTTTCTACTTAATATGTCGGTTATAGACTGAAACCATCCAATTAATTTTGATGAAAATGTTTGTGTGTTTGAATGGATCCCTAGATATAGATATAGAATATAAACCATATTGACATTTGGACCCGGTAGATGGCGCTGTTATCGAGATCCTTAAATCACCAGTGCGACAAAAACAAATTACATTATACCCGTGTCTTTTTAATCCTTACACAAACAGTTTAAAATGTCTTACTTCCTCACTATTCATCAGTGTGTGTATGAACATAGACTATAAGTATGGTATTACCTAGTCATTTTGATATGTTATTTTACCCAATCATTTTATTATGATGTATAAGTACTTACTAATCAATCAAAACATATTAAAAAAAGTCTTGACACCGCTCCTGTATGTCTAAGGGTTATTATAATATTAAGAAATTTATGGTTGATAATAACCCCTGGGTAAGGTGATCGCTACCAGGCTATTTCTAATGTGTTGGGTTGTTAATTGTAACATACATGATTGTAAGCTGTTATTTTCAAAAAAATAGTCTCACCGGGCTTATTGCTGGTTCCTAGCAAGACAAGTTTTTTCCAAACCAGTGCAGTGGTCCTAAAAAAGGTGCCTTTAAATAAGTATTATTTATAATCTATATTGAATAAAAAAATTCTGTTTCTGTACTACTATTAATAGAATACTTTAGAAATTATTTTTTATTTTATTATTTACAATTTACAATAATGAATAGAGTTACATTATATTTTGTTATTTGTAACATAACCAGTTTAAAACATATTTTTACCGTGTATTGGTAATATTATAAATATAAATGGACATATTATTCCTTAGTCGTCTTGGCTTTAATCATATTACTTTAATGGTATTCGGAATGTACGCTCACAATCAATCAATACAATTTGTGCACGGACAGGCACTATATTTTGCCAGATCTATTGAAAAGACTTTCCATCGATATTAAAGTACCTATAAATGCTGAATATGTTTCAACTCTGTTTTATATGCACTGTAATTGTTCAACAGTGTACTATTTTAACTTATAATGCCGGTGAAAAGTACAAGAAAATCGCTTTCAGTTTAGTTTCAGGTTATTGTTAGATTTATATTTTAACTGTTAGTTTTTCAGTACTCTTTTTCGATGCAGAAAAAATAAATAATACTGTTGTAATCTATAGATTATAAGGAAATAATCGATATGCATTTCATTAAGAATGCTTAAAATGTGTGGTGGGCCCGTTCTCCATGCGAAAATAAATTGTCTCCTTTACGTGGTTGAGCCACGCTGCAGCTATATCACAGTTGCAGCACGAGTAGATCGGCTCGACCGGGGCAGGACTATGCTCTCACAAAATATCATCGTAAAATAGTAGCTTAATGCTGCTGAGTTTTGTATGGAAAGTGTAGAGAACCGAAGACCCTTTTTATTGGAATCGAGGCATTCCATCTTAGTCCTCAGGGGTGACAACGTATTTGGATTTTGATTCTTAAGGATGTCTATGAGTCACAGCATCCACTTACCATCGGGTGGACTGTGTGCTCGTTTGTCACCCAATGTTATTAAAAATCAACAAATCAAACGAATCAAACATGAAAAACAAAAAATCAATAAATGGTTTTATATTTTCGCAAGGAACATGCGCATTCAGTGGCGTTTGCAACTAATCATGCAGTAAATATACAGACTCCTCGGAAGTACCCATCCTTTGACAATTCAATCTAACTAGTCCGTACTACAAACGTAGTACACACTATTCCGTATTACCAAGTTGTTGGTATATTTTAGTGTAGTTTTCTAAATGATACTGGTGTGCTTATTATTGATGTGTGGTTGTGTTGCAGAGGCGGACCCGCGGCTGGACGTGACGTTCGCGACGTTCCGCGCGTTCAACCGCTCGCTGCGCTGGCGCTGTGCGCCGGGCGCGCCCGCCGACCTGCGCGTGTCGCCCGACTCCTCCTGGCCCGACCGCGTCTACTACCACTCTTTTACACACGCCGGTCAGTGCACCCTCTCTACTCGTCTCTTTTTTAACTTTATACACCCACTAAGATTTTCGCCTTTATCTTGAATTCAGTTTACATGCATAAATTTCACAATAGCAAACAAAACATCCATACCCGGAACAGTTATTTATAGGTAAGATCACTGTCATAGTATTACTCCATTGTCATCGTCTTCGTCATCTTCATCTCCATCATCATCTTCATCGTGATCATTATTGTAACCGTCATCGTTGTGGTCATCGGCATCAACATAACATCTTTGTCTCCATCGTCACCGTGATCACAAAAGGTCATCGCATCGTTATTTATCGTCGTCGCAATCGTCTGCGGTATCGACATAACATCTTCAACTTCATAGTCTCCGTCACCATCGTCATTACCATCATCATCATCGTCATCATTATCGTCATCGTAAACGCCATGGTAATCATCATCGTCATTGTTACGCCTTTATAATAATACTTGTTCCGTGCGGGATTAGAACCCACGGCCATCAGTGCCGCAACACATTGCAAACCCACTGCGCCACAGAACCCTTATAAACTTCCCTCACTTAAGAAATACCACTAAACACACTTCTAAGCCACCTGTATTCGTTAACTTCCTGCATGTCCTACCAAGTCATCACTGTATCATACATGTTCTTCTTTTTCAAACCGTAAAGCCAAACTACTAAACAAGAACCTCCCTTTTGTAGGAAATATTTCCCTTAATCATCTTTGTTAACGAGCGAATCGACCATCGGCCCCACAGGAAGTGGACCTAGTCGAACCCCGACGGTTCGACAAAAATGAGATTGACTTCATTATGACGACCAGGCGCCAACTGTTCAGTGATGTCTCACTGATCGCAAGGGTGAAAACTGGCAGCGATCACCGAATGGTTAGAGGCACACTGAACCTAAACGTTAAGTTGGAGAGGTCTCGTCTAATGAAGTCAACGCTCCGTCCCCCTCGTGCTCTAATCCAGAATCGCGAAACCTTTCAGCTCGAGTACGTAACCGGTTTCAGTGCCTAGAAAATTGCAATGCAGTGGGCGATATGAATGACAAGCTCGTGAAAACTGTCCATGAGGTCGGAGCTAAGTTCTGCAAGACCCGCCGCAGAAGAACACAAAAACTCTCCGATCACACTCTTAATCTCATGGCTGTTAGATGGGAGATGAGGCTGCAATCGTCAACAGATTTGACAGCATACAGGCAATTGAACAGACAGATCTCTTTCTTTGCATCCTACCCTTGGGGGCGGGTTTGCTTCTCGCCGAATGATCCCAACGTTGTTGCGGATTCTGTTACTGATGTGGTACTTCAGGGTATGGAACTTTTTATTCCATCCTCTGTGGTGCCCATTGGAGGCAAATCTCAGCCATGGTTTGGTCGCTCCTGTAAAATAGCATCATGCTATAAGCAGGAGTGCTACCAAGCCTGGCTTGATGCATCAGCGTCCCGGGATGTAAACACCAGCGCTCTAAAAAAGAAGTATAATTCCGCCTCTAGGTCCTTCAAAAGAGTCATTGCCAAGGCAAAGTCAGAGCACATAGGCAGAATTGGCGAGAAACTAGTTCGCCTTCCTTCTGGAACCCGTGCATTCTGGTCTCTCGCTAAGGCTGTCCAGGGGAATTTCTGTCAGCCATCTCTTCCATCTCTGCACAGGGAGGACGACTCACTGGCCCATACTGCAAAGGAGAAAGCCGATCTTCTAGGCTCTTTCTTTGCGTCTAACTCGACTCTCGATGACGGGGGGAGTACGCCGCCGACCATCCCGCAGTGTGAGTGCTCCATGCCGGAAGTGCAGTTCACACAGCGCTCGGTTCGCAAAGCACTCCTCTCCCTGGACATCCACAAGTCGAGTGGGCCGGACGGAATCCCCCCAATTGTGCTGAGGACGTGTGCTCCAGAGTTGGCACCTGTTTTAACGCGTCTTTTCCGGTACTCCTACTCCCTAGGCGTAGTCCCAAAATCATGGAAGACGGCTTTCGTCCACCCGATCCCTAAAAAAGGCGACCGCTCAGACCCGTCCAACTACCGGCCAATCGCCATCACCTCCTTGTTCTCCAAAACAATGGAGTCCATTGTAAACTGCCAGCTCATGAGGTACCTTGAGGATCACCAGCTGATTAGTGACCGCCAATACGGTTTTCGCCGTGGTCGGTCAGCTGGTGATCTTCTGGTCTACCTCACTCACAGATGGGCGGAGGCAGTAGAGTTCAAGGGGGAGGCATTGGCCGTTAGTTTGGACATTGCGAAGGCCTTCGATCGGGTTTGGCACAAAGCGCTTCTTTCGAAGCTCCCTTCCTATGGGCTTCCCGAGAAATTGTGCGATTGGATCACCAGCTTTCTTGCAGATCGGAGCATCAAGGTCGTTGTAGACGGTGCAAGCTCCGATTGCAAGCCTATTAATGCTGGTGTTCCACAGGGCTGCGTGCTATCGCCAACGCTGTTTCTTCTGCATATCAATGATATGTTGCATACCCGTAACATTCATTGCTATGCAGATGACAGCACTGGTGATGCTCTTTACACCGGCCGAGCCAATATTTCTCGGGAAAACGTCTCCGAGTGCCGGGACAAACTTGTGTCTGAAGTCGAGTCTTTGCTGAACAGTGTCTCGGATTGGGGACGACTAAATCTAGTCCAGTTTAACCCCCAGAAGACACAAGTTTGCGCGTTAACCGCTATAAAGAACCCCTTTGTCGTATCCCCTCAGTTTCAAGACACTCCCCTTGTTGCCTCAGCCAGTATCGGAATCCTCGGCGTCGACATATCGAGTGACGTGCAGTTTCGTGGTCACTTGGAAAGGAAGGCCAAATTGGCCTCTAAAAAGCTTGGCGTGCTCAGCAGAGCGGGACAGTATTTCATGCCGGCACACCGCCTGCAACTTTACAAGGCGCAGGTTCGGCCGCACATGGAATACTGTTCCCATCTCTGGGCTGGGGCTCCCCAGTACCAGCTCCTTCCACTTGACCGCATCCAGCGCAGAGCGGCTCGAATCGTCGACGACCGAGTGCTTTCCGATCGGCTCGATTCACTGGCGCTGCGAAGAGATGTTGCATCTCTTTGCGTATTTTATCGCATCTATCACGGGGAGTGCTCTGAGGAATTGTTCGGATTAATCCCAGCCGCCAAATTTCGTGAACGCACTACACGGCAAACGTCCCGATACCATCCACACCATCTGGATGCTTGGCGGTCCACCACTGTACGTTTCACAAGGAGTTTTCTTCCACGTACAACCTCTCTGTGGAATAGTTTACCACCGGCGATTTTTCCGGACCGATACGACCTGGGGACCTTCAAGAAAAGAGCTTACTCCTTTCTAAAGGGCCGGCAACGCACCCGCAAATCTCCTGGTGTTGCGGTTGATCATGGGCGGCGGTAGTCACTTAACATCAGGTGAGCCGCATGCTCGTTTGCCCCCTTTTCCATAAAAAAAAAATCTCCAAATGCATGCGGCGAAACTTACGCAACTTTAATACTGCTCGTATTAAAGAAGCGATCGAGCGGAACCAGGGCTCCAAAGTCTTTGCCAGAGATCTGTCTGCCAGAAAGAGCCAACTATCAAAGCTGAAGACTGAGTGTGGCAGCATCGTTTCCGGGACACCTGAGATTTTTGAGTGAGATTGAGAGGTTCTATGGGCAGCTGTATACATCATCGTTGAAGCCACACGAAAGTGTGAGTAACGATCCAAGAGCAAGTCTTATCCGACACTATTCCGATGATATCCCGGACGTCAGTCTGAGCGAGATTAGAATGGATCTCCACCACATTAAAAACGGCAAGGCCCCTGGCGAGGATGGAATTACAGCGGAGCTTCTGAAAGCGGGTGGAACACCGGTACTTGAAGTCCTTCAGAAGCTCTTTAATTCCATTCTCCATGATGGCACTACTCCGGAGGCGTGGATCAGAAGCGCGGTGGTCTTGTCCTTTAAGTAAGGCGACAACGCTCTCTTGAAGACCTACAGACCGATTTCCCTTCTGAGCCGCGTCTACGTGCTGTTTTCGAGAGTCATTACGAATCGTCTCGCACGCAGACTCGACGACTTCCAGCCTCCCGAACAAGCCGGTTTCCGAAAAGGCTTTAGTACCATAGACCACATACATAACCCGCGGCAGATTGTACAGAAAACCGAAGAGTACAATCTGCCACTTTGCCTGGCGTATATTGATTATGAGAAAGCCTTTGATTCCGTCGAAATTTGGGCGGTGCTACAGTCCCTTCAGTAGTGCCAAGTTGACTGTCGGTATATCGAAGTGCTGAAATGTTTGTACAATAGGGCTAAAATGGATATCCGAGTACAGAACCAGAGTTAGAAACCTATCCAACTGCAGAGAGGTGTAAGACAGGGTGACGTTATATCCCCGAAACTCTCGGACTGGAAATGATACGGTATTAACATCAATGGCGAGTACATCACTCACATTCGATTTGCCGATGATATAGTCCTTATGGCAGAATCGCTGGAGGACCTAAGCACTATGCTCAATGACCTCAATAGTGTCTCTTAATAGGATAGGTCTTAAGATTAACATGGACAAAACAAAGATTATGTTTAATGTCCTTGTCACACCTATGCCGGTAGTTGTTGGGAGCACTATGCTCGAAGTTGTTGACGATTACGTTTACCTGGGACAAATAGTCCGACTAGGTAAGTCCAACTTCGACCGAGAGGTCAATCGACGGATTCAACTCTGCTGGGCTACGTTCAGGAAATTACGACACAGGTATACCTCAAACTCTGAAAACTAGATTGTACAACCAGTGCGTGTTGCCAGTGATGACTTACGGATCTGAGACGTGGTCCTTCACTGCTGGCCGTATGAGGACGCTCAAGGTCGCTCAGCAAGCTATGGAGAGGGCTATGCTCGGAATTTCTCTGCGTGATAGATTCAGAAATGAGGATATCCGCAGTAAAACCAGAGTGACCGACATAGCCCAACGGCTTAGGAAGCTGAAGTGGCAATGGGCCGGCCATATAGCTCGAAGAACCGATAACCGATGGGGAAAAAAGGTTTTCGAGTGGCAGCCTCGTACCGGTAGGCGTAGTGTAGGGCGACCCCCCCACTATATGGAGTGACGACCTGGTAATATATGCAGAAAGTCGATGGGTGCAGGTGGCTCAGGACCGTGCTTTGTGGCATTACTTGGGGGAGGCCTATGTTCAGCAGTGGCCTTGTGAAGGGCTGTAATAATGATGATGATGATGATCAATTGACCACCAAAGTACCAGATGTTTCAAACCTGCTTCCCTTCGCCATTCCTTTGACTTAAACAAGATAGTTATACAGTAAAAGCTCTTTATTCGCGCTTCCTTTATTCGCGTTTTCACTATACGCGGATTAAAGAAATGCGACACAATTCCTATATTCGCGGTTAATGATTTCTTTATTCGCGGATCTAATCGGTACATACATATTAATAAGAAGCATTTCAATAGGTATCAAACTCAATATCTTAAGTAAAGGCATCGTTAAATGGACTAATAAAAAAGTAAAATAGACCTTATTACAACTCCACGCCTAAAGTATTTTATTAAATGATATCGCCGCTGTAGAGGTTCGGCGTTTGACTTAAGCCGCCTTCGCCGCGATCAGTGTTTTTGATAATATAAACAATCAGAATGAAAGCAACCTTATCACTTAATCCATAAAGTGTATTTTTAAATGCTGCCAGATATTGGACGTTCCGTCCTTTGGTAAGAGCCGCT
Source organism: Parnassius smintheus behrii (assembly GCA_036936625.1). Taxonomy (NCBI): domain Eukaryota; kingdom Metazoa; phylum Arthropoda; class Insecta; order Lepidoptera; family Papilionidae; genus Parnassius; species Parnassius smintheus. Next base: position 42,713,576 of record JAUPFT010000026.1, read on the forward strand.
TTGCGTGTTTTATTGTTTCATCTTTCCATTCGTTATAAAAATTATGATTGAGTAACACATCTCTACCGCTGTCTTCCTAATTTGTAATGTCGATTAAAAAAAATGAAAAGCGAGTTTTAACAGGCACTGGAATTGTCATTTAATTTGAAAAATCTTAGTTAAGGTTTAAGAATGGCAAATGAGCTTTGTGATTTCTTTATAAAATTGCTAATGCCACTGCTGAATATCAGTCTGAATTGAAGATGCTTTTAAAAACCAAGCAAGAAAAAATTACAGAATTCTTTAAATCATTGCCTAGGCCTGAAGATAATAATTAATCAATATGGTCAAAAATTTCAATTAAATTGATTTTTTATATATTTGTTTCTTATTTTGTCACCTAGGAACGTATCCCCTATAATCCCATATAAACTACCATTCCATATTCACGGTTTTTGTATTCGCGGCATATTTACGGAACATATACCCCGCGAATAAAGAGCTTTTACTGTACCGATATTATTCCATAATCGCCTCTTACAACAGCCGCGCAATGAAATCAGTTTTGAATTACTTTTAGAGATTGCTTAAATGGACCCCAGCCGGTAATAATACAGGCTCTCTTACCCTTCAAACCGCAACAGACTTCTAGACAGAAAAAAACTTACCTACAAATGAAATATTTTGTTTGTTTTTACTACTGGTTTTACACAAGGCTCACATTTAGGCCCACTTTTACATAACTTTCATAAACAATCTACAACTGGAAACCGATCTAAGACAAATTAATCAGATGTGTTGTACCTTGAACTCTGCATCCTGTCATTGCTCTTTTTCAACTATTTCAAACATTATCGATCAAAAATTTAATTTAGATAAATCGATCTTGAAATCTTCTGGAATACTAGTGGTAAAATTAAAAAAATATTGTACAACCCACTTGGATATAAATAAATGAAAGCATCAACGTACTCGAAGTCAATTAAATACGCATTATTAAGGATAACTCAAAAACTACTGGTCAGATTGATCCACCACCGAGAAGCACCAGCTTTCAAATAAAAAAGTATCATCAAAATCGGTTCACCCGAAAAAAAGTGGGCACCCGAAAAAAGGGGCAAATGGGTTAATCCGTAACACAGAGCTATAAACTCACACTGGTGGAGCAGCAATTACAATATAATCAAGCCTATTAGAATTTTTTGAAACAAACTATTAAAATTTTTGCACAACCATTGTTAAAACAAAGCGCTATGATACTGGTACTCGGACCAGTAGGCCACGTAGTTGAATTGGTTTGTACGCGAAGATGTTCTCTGTGTGAACAGACATGGGCGGGCGCATCTTCGTGGTGGACAAGCACCGCCGCAACATCGCCCGCAGCACAGCGCACCGGGCGAATCCGCAGGCCGCAGTACTCGCGCCAGTACTCGCACTCGCACTCGCTGCAGTGACCTACACCAGCTGCCACTAGTGCTCTTTTATATTATGTTACCGCTTCACATCAAACTAGTGGTCGGACGCTCAGAACACTGTTAACTGAAGCTGTGAAAGCGCTGCATTCTGAGCTAAAAATATATGTTTGACTGTTAAACTCATGATATATAGTATAAATATATAGAAATATACCAGATTGTCAAACATGTTATAACATAAACATAACATAAACACTCACGCCTGTCACCCATAGGGGTAGGCAGAGACTACGGACTTCCATTTGGCACGATCCTGACATACCTCTTTCGCCTCTTTTACATCCATATATCTACGCATACATGCTCATTGTCAGACATGTTATACTTTAGTAAAATTGTACGTTTTTTTTTATTCAACATACTATTCGGGATTGCCCTGAATTTTAAAAATGGTTACAGCACCATTTCGACAGAATAGTATATTTAAGTAAAAGTATTTATTAAGCAACATAATATGTGTTCTCTCTTAAATATACATTCAACGATGCTTCTACGAAAGCGAGCACTGCCACTGTTCCGTCCATTTTTAACTTAATGTTACCTGATGTGTTCGACTTTATTTTTTAAAACTGTTGTATACTCAAAGCTTTTTATATTTTTATATACATGTAATCAGATCTCTTCTATACATTTTTGTAAATAAGCTATGTTTGTTTTTTTATAAAAATTACGAAATATAGCTATGAAATTACAATTTATTCTGTTATTTTCAATATTCCGTCTTATTTTCTTCATTCTAAGAACCCTTCTTGGAAAGCTACTTTTTTTGTCCAACGCATGCGGCGTACTCCACTAGCGGCGGATGCCACTTGCCGATTCCGAGAGGACCCTGTCGACACCAAGCCATCTGGTGGGGATGATGGATGCGGGGGGCTGCTAGGTGATCGTGCAGTACCTCGCGCTCGGTTGGCGGCCCGCATGCAGTCGCGTCCAGCGCCAGCTCCAGACGCGCCTCGGCCAAACCCAGGCAGCAGCCCTATACGTTCTCTTTTATCATTCATCGTTCCTTTTTGGGCGTCAATCAACGGGAGATGCCCAGGCGTCAGCGGGCGATGGGGTCGTCACTTCCCCACGCCTTTATTATTAATATGATTTAGCAACAAGACGAATTAAAGCGTATGATTTGGCTAATTAAGATTTTTGGAGGTCTGGCCCCGACTGGTGTCATGGATGCTCAAGCCATGGGGGTCGGGGTCCGGGTAAGTCAAAGAAATATTTATAAGAAACATGTAAGGCTACAATAAAGACACTACAAGGCAAACAACTAGATAACTCTTAAGCATAATCTACATTACTCTTAGCACTAAAATAGGTAAGCACTTAATACTTAGCAAAATCTAAAGCTACACATTAACTGCAAAATAAAATTACAAGCAACGAAACATAAAATGAACTATTAGTTCTTTTATTAGTCAAAAGGCAAGGTGTGGTGAAGAGTGCACGCCTTGCAATACATAACGCAGTGTTGGTACCGACTTTGTTATATGGCAGCGAAACCTGGGTATGCCAGAAGAAGCATAAAAGCAAGTCGAATGCAGTGGAGATGCGATCTCTTCGTAAATGTGTGGCGTTAGCATAGCCGACCGAAAGCGAAACGACGAGATTCGCAATATGGCAGGATTGAAAGATGACCTTATCACAAAAATTGATAGGGGCGTACTCCAATGGTTTGGGCACGTTGAGCGAATGAGTGAAGACCGAATGGTGAATAAAATATATAGAGCGGAAGTAAATATTAAAAGGTGTCGAGGTAGACCGAGACTAACTTTCGAAAACCATGTGAGCAAATTGCTCGAGGAGGGGAGGGTCAAGAGTACTCGGATACCTAGACGTGCATGTATGAAGAAGTTAATGAACCTGAAAGAAGCGAAAGAAGTATGTAAGGATCGTGACACTTGGCGATCTGTTCTCTCTGGCTACCCCGTTAGGGATTGTGCGTGAAGATAAGTAAGTAAGTAAGTAAGTTCTTTTATTACGTACATGAGAGCATAAAATCATTATAAAATTTTATTAATCATAAAAGTAAAAGGGGAAAACAATAAAACTAAATATAAAAAGAAAAGGGAAAACAAATAAAAAAAATTCTACGCGAGGCTCGAACCAGGAACATTAAAGAAGCCGCCCGATGCATGTATTGCCGCTCTACGTAATAGGCTATACTTGCCGACAACGATCCATCTCAAATAAGGGTATAGTATTGTCTTTCACTGTCCTCATCTTTTAAAACAAATAAATTTTATTGTTAACACTTCATATCAGAGATGCAGGAAGGCGTAATTGTCACAATTAACTTGATGGGCGTTTCCATAGACTGAAATAATTGCACAATCTAAGAATACTGTTCCAGGATTACTCAGACTACCAAACAACGTATAGTATAAAACACTTACCCCGTTGCACTTATAAAATTAACGTTCCACGAATATAAGCTTCTATTTAAAATATATAAGGTTCACTGATACACAGTTTTAATATATTTAAGCAAACTTATACGCCTTTAAACTTTAAATGTCTGACAAGTATTACCGCTACTTCGTACTATTCTTTACTCTCACGACTCGTCGCGAACTTGGCCCTCAGCCGTTTGCCCACAGTTCCTACCCTCCAATCCTTTTATCAAGTTCGGAAACAAGTCCTATCTCAATTATCATTACACTGGTTTAAACAAATACAGATAGAAAAGACACATTGGAAATTACTTAAACAGAATTAGCAATCAAGAATACATTTCATAGTTATTTAGAAGAAGAACCGATTTGGTAAAGATTTTCATTGTTATCAAAAATGAAAAGAAAACTCTTTTTTCATTTTTGATAACAATGAAAAAGAGTTTTAGCTTAGCACATTGCAGAAGGTTATTGCAAGGTTTTTTAAGGCAAACGGAAATTGGAAAAATGTTTAACAGTTAATTAAATGAATTTAATTGAAACAAAATGCGTTAAATTGCTTCAAGGACAAATCTATAGACAAGAAATAGAGTGCTTAGAAAGGGACGGAAGAGTGCGAAATGGAAGCTCATTGGCAAATTTAACACCCTTCTTAGATAAGAATGGATTGTTGAGGATTGCAGGTCGTTCAAATAATGCAGAGTGTTTAACGACGAATACTCATCTCAGCAGAGCAACATGTTACCAGACTTACATATAATGAACGACGGTCATGAAAAACCTTACACAGGGGCGTACTGCAAACGATAGCCTTTATAAAACGCAAGTGTTGGGTTGTGTAGCTAAAATCAGCTGTAAGAGGATTTATTCGTAACTGTACAACAAGCATAAGAGACAAACCAAAAACGAAACAACAACTCATAGGACAGTCGCTTGCGTCGAGGGTTGCTCCATCTCGTGCATTCTCCAGCAGTGGTGTGGATTATGCGGGCCCTGTAAAAGTAAGGACATCAAAGGGTTGAGGTCATAAGTACAAACTAATAAGAGTACGTCATAAGACTTCAAAAGATTACGTTTGTCCTTTCGTGTGTATGTCGACTAAGACAGTACATTTGAAATGTGTCACCGACCTTACTTCGCAAGCATGGAAGCTTTGTCGCTAGACGTGCCCATTGTTTACATTTGTGGAGTAACAATGGCACTAATTTTGTAGGCGCTGCAAGAAAACTAAAACTTACGTTTGAAATGGTAAAAACAATATGGCTAAGGAAATAGCTAAACTTTTAGCTAACGACGGCACAACTTGGCACTTTATACCACCTAAGGATCCAAATTTCGGCGGTTTATGAAAGGCCGGTGTGAAGACTGCCAAACAACATCTATTTGGAATAAGTAGTGCAACCAGGTTAACTTACAAGGAGATGGACGAGATAACGACCTCTGTGTCAAATAGACGATACGCTGGAAACTCTTGACCCATTAACACCAGGACATATTATGATCGGTGAGCCACTAATTGGTCTTCCTGAAAACGATTATTTCAATAAAAACGTTAATCTGTTGACGCGATGGCAGATCATTCAAAACAGAATTCAAGATTTTTGGAAAAGATGGCAAGCAGATTATTTACAAACCTTACAAAAAAGATATAGGTAAGTGGCAAAGTTTTGTATGATCCCCATCCATTGGGATATGGTCATAATAAAGGAAGAATATTTACCTCCACGTAAACGGCTTTTAGGAAAAATAATCACCTTGCATCCAGGTTCAGACACATTGGTTCGCGTCATTTTTGTAAGGTAAATGTTATAATGAAGCGACCCTTTCAAAACTAATTTTACCTTACAAACCTGAGAACGAAAAAAAAGAGTCTTGCACACGACTAATTCAGATATTATATTTATTTATATTTTACAAGAGATGGGTCAAACGTGGATTTCACTGAATACGAATATTCGGCCGAAAGTTCGGTAAAACTTTTAGCGAACCGAATATTCGGCCGAACATTATTCGGCAGGATTACCTCGGTACCTAACCAATTTAGGTAAGTCAAAACTTGTTACCGTAAAGTGCGCGGGATTAGCGCCCGATCATGCCCCTCGCTCCCATGCCACACCTGTTATGTTATTGCATCATCTAGTACTGAGCAAATTGCCGGCACACTTTTTTTATAGGATAGGGTGACAAACGAGCACATAAAAAATCTCTGGTAGTAGTCGATTCCACAAGGAAGTTGTGCGAGGAAGAAGTCTTCTTTTAAACCGCAGGGTGGTGGACCGCTAATCATCCAGATAGTATGAATGATATCGTGAGTATGTGTCGCGATGTGCGATGGTGAAATTGTGCGGCTGGTCAATAATCAAAATGGTCAATAGTCAAAACATGCTTATGTTTTCGTGAAAAAAAGTATTTCGTAGTGTATTCATAATTATATGATAAAAATGAGTGGCAGGAGATCTATTTGGACTTCTTTTAGAGAAACTGACGACCAAAGTAAAGTGAAATGTAGGTAGGTACCAATGTAATGTAATGTTTCTCTGTTTGTTTCAATGTTCGGTGATTTAGCCAAATATTCAGCCGAATACGAATATTCGGTAAAGCTGCCGAATATGCTGAATACATACGAAACGAATGTTCGGCCCATCTCTAATATTTACATGTAAAATTTTACTTGTATTTATATACACACAATAAGTAATACACATGTAGGTATTTAGCAAATTCCCTTAGTGGACTCTTAACTTGTCCACCGGGTGATGAGAGCGGTTCTCTTATACCATCACCACAAGTCCTATTTAATCTTATTCTTATACAATAGATCACCTCTAGAAATAAAACTCAAACCAAGTTGGGATAATACATTTATTTGAATAATTTATAAGAATATAGGAAACATCGATACATACATTAACTATGATAATAATGTTCACTAACCTAAGACTACAATTTGTTTCGAAGATTCTTTCTACGAGACTGGTAAATATCACATTTATTAAATAACACTATTCTACGGGCCGAATTTTCAATCCTCAGATAAACAGACAGACAGTGTTTATTCGGCAAGTAGCAAAACATTGAACATGCAAATATTCTGTCCTGCTCTAGAGTTTGTTAACGCAATATTTTTGTTTCGCCTACCACAATTTAGCGACATTATAGTCAAATAAATCGGAGGAATATCTGATCGTAGGACAAATGACATTAATTTGACAGTCAAATAATCTTATTCGTATTTATTAGACATTTTGTCCAAGTATTGAAAAAACGGCCTTACATCTATTGACTTAATTAAACGTCACAAAACATCAATATATTAAGAGATCATGAAAAAGGATACAGTTTGAATGTATATTAAATTATTGTGCAATATATATTAACAGATGCTTAGAGAGCAAGTAAGAGCAACATAAACTAGACATAACCTCAGAACGTATTCCTGAAAGTTTTGCTAACTATCATGACAAGCAAAGAAATTAGTGTTGCTTAGAGTGTTTTACTTATGAGTAATGTTCTCAATATCTTTGTGGGTTTTATTAAAGTTATTGTGAATATATGCAATTATTACGTACTATTGTATCATGAAATTAATTTTGGTTAATATTAACACTACATTGATTATAATGTGCACGTTAAATATTTTATATAAAATCCATTGGGACCGTAGTAAAACAGACAATGAGATTCAAGAGTTTATGTATGTGCGTAAATGAGTTACGTTTTTGAGCTTGTTGAGAGTAATGTGACGAATGTGGGAATTTAAAGCTTGTATTTTTTATAGAATAGGGGTGGCAAACGATCACATAGCTCACCTGATGGTAAGTTGTTGTTGACCATGGACCACAACAACAACTATCATCCTACAGATTTCCTCGATTAGGAATCAAAATGCAGATATGCGTGGTCACCTCGTGAGGGTTCTGTACGCTCAACATTCGAAACACAGCAGCATAGAGCTGCTATTTTACGCTGGTATTCTGTGGGAGCGTGGTCCCACCCGGTCGAGCCGAGCCTTCCGTGCTACAATCACAATATAGCTGCAGCATGGCTCTACTACGTAAACGTAACGAGTAATATTTGATGACAAGATCTGTTTGAGCAAAACTTTGCAGTAGTGATAACTAGTAGGCGGAGTCGACATAAAATGATATACAATAATTGAGCCTAAGGTATTACATATTAGAATTTCTCGACTTTAACGACTTGTATTTAAAGAGCACGGGAAAACTTTGATTCGTACTTTATACACCTTTGACCCGAAAAGTTATTCGAATTTAAGCACAAATTTCACAACGTCAAAGTTTGTGTAAATATTATGGCCTAGACTAAAATGTTGACGTAGTGGAATGTGTTTAAACACATTGTTTCCAAATACCGGTCTAATAGTGTACGCGAAAGTACTCCCTGATGCGCAGAGTGGTTGCAAAAGTGAGATTTGAAGACTAACTCAGAAAATTAGTTAATGAACACACACCAAAATGAATCTGAGAAATTTTCGTCAAAAAGAGACACTAATGTGACCGAAGAGAGGGGGAGGCCGTGTCCTCCCTCCCTCTGGAAATTTGTTCTGTGACCGGGAGGGGACCACCTGTCCAAAGAAAGTGTCGGATTTATCGTCTACAATTTGCTTGTTAACAATATTGTAAACATTGGGAGAGTGTGGACGAGGGTTGCGAAACTTATAGTTAGAATAACCAAACGGTATTCGCCATACATACACGTTTACGCACCAATTTTGACACATCTCGACGAAGAGGTGGAGGCAATGCATGAGGACAAATCTAGAGTGATGCATTCTTCCGAAGCCCACTACACGGTGGGTTGGGTTAGTGGGAAAGTTTAATGCAAAATTAGGCACACGCGAGAATTGTGAGCTGAACATAGGTAGGGGGAGTCTGGCAGAGTTTACCAGAAGGGAGACAATAGCCACTGCTCACAGAATCTTTGCGAGATTGTGTATGCGACGTGCCACACTTCTCCATAGCGACACGCCGCCTTCGCCCTTCCCCCGCGATGCCAGTGAATTTTGCAGTGTGGTTTACAAGTGCGAATTGAAAACATGTTTTCGGCTCCGGTAAGTGATTACATGCGTTTATGTGCTACTTGTGGGAAATATGTCCATGAAATGGTGAACTAAATATGATACGGAAGAGTTTATTTGCCCTCATTGTGCTGATTAAGAAAGGGAGACTGATTTAGTTTATCAGTCAGTTATGTTGACTATCTGATTTTGAATTTTATATTTGTTCTCTATTTATAATAAACATATTTTAATTTTCGTTTTGTTGGCATCAAAGATATTTAGGTACTTAATAAAGTAGTAGTTGTATACTTAGGTAATTAATTAAGTAACCTAAAATGTTAATGAATCAAACACTAACTGAAGAATAATTTTATATTTTGCAAAAAATAATTGTGATTGATGGTAAAGCCACAGTTTTAAGATTTTGAATACTTAGGATTATAGTTTTTATGTAATAACTCAAAAAATGTGATAAAAATTTAATTCTTAGAAAGATATTTCAATGACACTCAAAGTTCCTAACGTTCTCTTTATATTAAGTAATACCAAGTGCCTTATATTAAATATTAATAATTTTATATAAAATTAATGTTTTTTTATGATTATTTTCCTTTTTTAAAACCCGGGTAATGCCTCTCCCTTGGAGGGGTAAAATCTCACCCACCCGTGCGGGAAATGAGGCCAATTTGTCTTGAGAATAATCGTTATTAACTTTAAAGAAAATTAAGTTACATCGTATGTTATTAAAAGAAATGTTGCTTGAGACACAATCATCATAGTAAAGCAATATGCAGGAATAGAAAAACATTGACATTTTAGTTGAGGGTGGGTAAACTCTTTGTTACTTCCCCTAAATTTGGAATAGGGCAACGGAACTCGAGGGGTGAGTAGCTGGCTACCTCACAGGGATAAAGGGAATCTTTATGATGAAATTTTTCCAAAAGTAGTTTCACAGGAAGTGGACCTGGTCGAGCCCCGACGGTTCGATAAAAAAATGAGATTGACTACATTACGAAGACGGCAACTGTTCAGTGATGATGAGGGTGTAAACTGGTCGTGATCACCGGACGGCTGTCCTCACATTGAACGTAAGCGTTAAATAGAACTAGTTTTTGCGGATGTTACCGTGTAATTAAATTATTTAATATTTCTAACGTTTCAAGCATTTTACAGCAACTATGGTCCCAGGAGGTGTTCGACGTCTCAAGGTCATAGTTAACTATAGCTATTTTCAATTTTAATTAAATTAAAATTATTATTATTATAATAATTGCGGGCGGTGCGCGGCGCTGTCACGACGGCACAGCCGCGCACCGCCCGCTGGCTCAGGCAGACGGACACGTCATGCTCCCTCTTACTATTTCATTACTATATTAAATTCTATGCCGAGTTTATTGAATATAATATTCAACACTCTTCAAGAGTGTGGTTGGCAAGATGATGTTGTGACCAGGGTTAAGATAGGAATGCTTCGGTGGTTTGGTCATGTGGAAAGAATGAGTGAGGAAAGTGTGACAAAGAAAATTTATGTTGCAGAAGTTAATGGCAGAGTCAGAAAGGGACGTCCTAGGCGAAAATTTATCGACCAAATTAACGATTTATTTACAACAAAACTAAATTAGGAGTACCCTTAACCGATGAGCATGTATGCGTAGGTATATGGATGTGAAGGAGACGACAGAGGTGTGTCAGGATCGTGCCAAATGGAAGTCTGTAGTCTCTGCCTACCCGTCTGGGTGACAGGCGTGAGAACTTGTATTTTGTGTGCTTGTGTAGCGTGTATGTATGTAATATTCATCAAATTCAAATATTCTATTATAGGAAGAAACATAACGGTAAAACTTTTTAACGCTATGGCGTCGAATATCGCTGTTTTGTTTATATAGACAAACACGTTATAGCGACGTCATTCACCGTTTTATAACGACCGTTGTGTAGTACAGTAGGCACAGCAATTCTAGTAAACCAGAGATTTAGCGTGCAAAGTATTAGTGTATTAATGCTCGTCAAGTATTCATTACAGCTCGGCATTTATAAATGCAGATGCGATGACCCCTGAAAAAGAGATAAAAGAAATTGATACCAATGAAAAGGGTTAGAAGTAGTTAAAATTGTGCTAACAACACAGGTCCTAGGCAGGAACAAAGCTCGTTGTTAGATGTACAAAGTATTACGTCACACATAGATTTTCTAACTTCAGAGATGAGATGGAGTTGTAGTGTTGCTGAAAATATTTTATATCGATTTATTCAAATTGAATATGGCAGCTATGTGATGATTTGACATGAAAATCTTGTTATGATATACTTATAAAGAATTCCATGCTTTAACATATTTATCACTGACACATTCCAATGTTGCAATTGACTGAGCAGCTTCACCCTTCACGCTATATTTTAAATGATACAATTTTTGGACACATTTGAGTTTTTTATCCACTGAGTAATGCGAAGTGCCTGGCGGTCGAAGCGTGTCCAGGAATTCGTGTTGTGTAGGTATATGCCTGCGTTATAGTATATATAGAAGCGTTTGTTTGGAATGCGAAGTGTACGGCGGGACGCCTAGGGTCGGTGCAGGTCCAAGAAGGCGCGCAGCGTCGCAGGCAGCGCGTGCGCGGGCGGCTCGCGGCCGGCGGCCAGCAGTGCGCGCGCGGCCAGGCAGCGCAGCGTAACGTGGCGCAGCGGCCGCACACGCGAGCCGCGGTTTAGCGCCAGCAGCTCGGCCGCCGAGTCGCCGAACTTGTTGGGCTGGTCCAGGTGCGCGCCGCCCTCCAACAGCAGCTCCACCAGCTGCAAACACAACCCTTGTACTGAAATACCGCAACTTCCAAACTTCGGGTAGCTATTGAAAATTTCTGAGAGCAGTCTACGTTATTGGCTGTTAGGTTATATATAAGGCGTGCGTACCTCTGTGGAGAAGTTGTAGGGGATAGCGGCGACGTGCAGCGGCGTGGAGCGCGCCTCGTTGCGCGTGCGCGGGTCGGCGCCGCAGCCGAGCAGCAGCTCCACCACGTCCAGGCACGGGAACACCGGCTGCACGCACACGCGCACACATTAGCACGCACACAGCCGCGTGCAGGTACGGCGCGCGCACACATACACGCACACAAACACACGCGTAAAAGTACAACAGCTGCGCACACGCACAAACCCTCACATACGAACGCGTGTATTAATAGTATCAAAATATCCACTACCCCATATAATCTCGTATGTCGTCAAATACATGTATGGCAAATATCCCCCCACTCACGGTAATCTATGGAGAGATTATGTTCTGCACTGAACTGTAGATGGGCTATAATTGAGTGTGTACCAAATATAAAAAATCGTGTATTCCACGTAAGTAAATTTTTTAAATTATTTTCTAAAAAACTACTCCCCTTTGTTTAATAATATTTTATGATTAAACTAACAATGATAACATAAATGCGGTATAAAAGCCTTCAAATCAATTGTAGTGTTTATACAGTTGGAACCTATATAACACCGAGCGTGTCGCACGAGGTGGTAGACAGAAACCAAAGATAACCAGCAGGATCTGTCTAATAATAATAATCCCCGCTATGACTCAATCTGTGGGAGTCCTATGTTAGGCTTGGACTCAATATAAATAAGCTGTAATGTGTATTCATATAAATATCAAAAAACTACGACAATTTAAATTGTACGTAGGAATCAAATAAACAAAAACTCTTGACTTTTATGCTATCAAATGTTCAACCCTAATTAATATTTTATACAACTATAATAATCAATGTCATCTCAAATTTTTAAAGACCTATTTGACTGGCTGTAGTTATTAAAATTCGTCAATTAAAATAAGCACAGGTCTAACACCATACAGCCTAGTCACATTTGTATTTTATTCACAAAAATCTTCCCCGTATGCTCATGTGTTCTTGGCAGATTTTGACGACGCTCCGCTATCACATGTTACATCGTCACACTAAGTGTTTACGTGCGCGTACGTTAAATGCACAAAATCCTTTTACATATATTTCGTTTATTATTCTAAGCCAGCGCTTAACTACAATCCCACCTGATGGTCAGTGGTGATGTAGCTTAAGATGGTAAAGCGCTGTAATCGGACGGAAAGACAGATGCTGGCTACTTATTCCACTCCTTTGCTGTACGCATGACGAACGACGTACCAAACCGTTTGGTTCAAATGCGTGGAAAGTCAACAACGAAAGGGTGGAGACTGGCCGAACCTCTGGTTGTCAGGTGGTTCAAGGGAGAGGAAGGATTAAAATAGGCAATTCCTGCGCATACTCTCCGAAATGCATCCTGTAGAAAACCGAAAGGCTGGCTACTTTTCGCCTGCGTTCGAGACTTGTGTCACCGATAAGCCTCTTAGCACGCTTTTTCATTGAGTCCAAAGGTGCTCTGTGGCATTTTGCAGCACCAGCCCATATATGGCAGCAATACCCCACGCACGACCGGACTTGCGCTTTATTGGAGCGGAGCTCCCACGGCACAAGAAATTGATTCTTTGAAATCTATCTCCTCTGTAACCCGTAGGCCAATTTACATAATTTATTCGGCAATATTTGTAGCTCAACGCAGATAAGGTTTGTAAACAATAAAAATCTGAATTTGTCTTTTTTTTTTCTTTTACTTCCATTTACTATTTCGCGAAACAAGCACAGCTCCAATAAATCAGAGAATTAATTAGATGAGCTGATTAATTTACATCTGCGCAATGTCACACCATTATATTGCATCTTTTGTTGAAATAAAGATAGTTATGACTTTAGACTTTACTCCACTCCGTTTATGATGCTTGGAAAAGGTTTTACCTTTGCATCTCCATCGGCCCTAGTACAAAGTAAGCAGCTGTCCCGGCGTGAAGTATCGCCGCACATTTGCTAGGAATCCTAGCTTTCTAGCAGCTGCTTTGGCCTTGGACTCAATGAACCGCCCGAAGTTCATATTTGAGGATATCTCAACCCCCAACAATTGAAGGCGGTCGGTGTATTCCAGTTATAAATTTCGGAAAGAAGGAGCAAAGGTGAGCTGGCTCCTTATTGCAGTAAACAGACACGCTTGTGTTTTGGAGGCGTTGAATTTCACAAGATTGGCATCGCCCCATTCAGAGACTGCCTGTAGTATGAGATTCACACGCTCTACCATAGCTTCTCTTTCGGACTGGATTTGCTCCCGACTGGCCCGACGACGTGGTTGGCATCTCTCTACAACTTTGCTGTCGTCTGCTTACCCATAGACACCGGGCATAAGCAAATCATTAATATGCAGCAGAAGGAGAGTTGCTGAGAAAATCCCTGAGAAACACCGGCATTAGTCGCAACAGAATCGTAAGAGCAGCCTTCGACAACAACCCGGAGAGACCGTTCACTCAGAAAGTCCTTCACCCAGTCAATCAGATCAGGGGAAAAGCCGTACGCTGGAAGCTTATCCAAAAGGCTAGAGTGCCAAACTCTGCTGTGTAGCATACGCTAGAGCTGACCGATTGCGGCCAACCCTGTATTGCCGGTCACTAAGGTCTTCTGTCCCAGGTATGCCATTAAGCGGGCGTTCATTATACGCTCCATAATCTTGCAGAGTATGGAGGTAATTGAGATTGGCCGATAATTGGCGAGGTCGGCACGGCTGCCTTTTTTGGAACAGGCTGCACGTTGGCCAGCTTCCAGGATTTTGGTACTATCCTGCCTTAAAAGAGAGGCGGAACAAGCGTGTCAACACAGGAGATAATTCAGGTGCACAAACCTTTAGAACTATAGCTGGTATACCATGTGGTCCACTAGCTTTATTCACGTCTAGGCACCGCAATATTTTAAGAACCTCCTTATTTATGATACGAACCTCAGACATAGGGGTCCCACAGTGAGGTAATTTAGGTGGAATGTTGCTGCCATTGTCCAGACGCGAACTGTAGGCAAATAGAGACGTGAACAAGTCCGCTTTCTCTTTAGCCGTATGCGCCAGTCTGCCATCCGGTTTTACCAGCGGAGGCAGTTAAGGCCGACTGAAGTTTGTCTCGACCGCTTTGGCAAGAGACCAAAAAGCTCTAGTGCCAGATGGTCTGTCAGAAGATTTGCACCAATATGTTTAATGCGATCGAGACTGGTTTTCCGTAATGCGTTTTTGTAGGATAGGAAGTGTCGCATTTCATTCCAATCAGCTGACTTACTACCGCGGGCAAAAAATAGTAAGACTTTTTAATTTAAATTTCGCGCGTAAATCAATTCGTCGAAATTTTTTTCCTATGTTGGTATGACTGTCAGTGACATCTGTGCTAAATATCACATCAAAGTAATCATTAATGTTTAGTTGACGCTTGTCTTTTTGAAGTACAAAAAATGCATTCGGCGATTTTTACAATGAGTGAAATTATTCTTTGTTGAATAATTTCACTCATTGTAAAAATCGCCGTTCCATTAAATTTTGTGTGCGGAATCAAATTTCTAGTGCCGAAACGTTCAGAATGTTGCAAAAGGCCTTCGGTGATAATTGTATGTCACGAGCAAGTGTTTTTGATTGGTACGAATTATTCAAAGAGGGTCGAGAACGCGTTGATGACGAACCACGTCCAGGATGGCCATTAACATCAACTGATGATCAACATGTCAATAAAATCAAGGAATTGGTGCTCGAGAATCGACGATTAACAGTCAGAGACCTTACTGATATCGTGGGAATATCGGAATGATCAGTGAAAACCATTTTAAAAGATCATTTGGGCCTAAGAAAAGTGAATGCACGATTGGTTCCAAAATCACTCAATTTTCTTGAAAAACAGCGTCCGTTGACGTCTGTAAAACAATGCTTTCTGACTACCAGGATGTCGTGAAACATATTATAACTGGCGACGAGTCTTGGATCTACGCTTACGACCCAGAAACAGAAGATCAATCGGCCGAATATCGTGCCAAAGGTGAGCCGAAGCCCAAAAAACCACGTCAAAACAAGTCAAAAATCAAGGTCATGTTGACAGTTTTCTTCGATCATCGAGGTGTGGTGCACTCCGAATTCCTTCCGACCGGCCAAACTGTCAGCAAGGAATACTATTTGAGTGTTATGCGTCGTTTGCGTGAAGCTGTTTGTAAAAAGAGGCCGGAATTTATGGGCCGACAACTCTTGGTTTTTGCACCACGATAATGCACCGTCGCATACTGCATTGATCCTTCGTGAGTTTTTCGCCAAAAATTCAACCAATGTCGTTCCACAACCACCGTATTCGCCTGATTTAGCTCTGTGCGACTTCTGGCTGTTCAGCAAACTCAAGCGACCGCTCCGGGGAAACCGTTTTGAGTCAATTGAAGACATTAAACGTGAATTGCTACGCGCATTGAAGGCTATTCCGGATTTTGACTTTAACAACTGTTACGAGGATTGGAAAAAACGTTGGCATAAGTGTATTGCAGCCGGGGGGGGGGGGGGGGAGATTACTTTGAGGGGGACGAAATAGATTTGGCAGAATAAATAAAGAATTTAAAAATTATGAACAAAGTCTTACTACTTTTTGCCCACAGTATTATACTGCCATATTAGTCGAACACCTTGGGACTCGTAATCAATATGACGATATAGATTTCACCAGACCGTGGTCAGATGTCCCCAAAGGGAGGGGTAACAAGTAGTGCAGCAGCGTGTCGCTGTGTGCGTGTGTCGGTGTGCGACGCACCGGCACGGCCACCTCGTCCGCGAAGTAGGTGGAGCGCACGACGTTGAGGCGCGACACGGCGAGGTGTAGCAGCGTGTCACGCGTGTGCGCGCTGCGTACGTCGGCCTGCAGCAGCCGGCGCACGTGCGCTCGCAGCTGGCTGCGCTGCGCAGCGCTGCGTGCTGTACGCAGCAGCACGTGCAGCAGGTGCGACACGCAGCGCAGCGCGCGGTCAAACGTCTCCGCCTGCTTCTTGTGCACGGGCCGCGCACGCAGCGCCGCCGAGCACTCTGCACGACAAACATTACAGCGTTACACAACACAAACACACTTCCCGCCGAAACGAATCACGGCAGTGCACTTACTGCTGCAGAAAGAGTTAAGAAGGTTATGATAGAAAAGGATTCACACCAATTATTTCTTCTACGTTTTTAACTCGTAATTGTACCCTGTTACACATATGCCTTTCCCATTGTAAAAAGTCCCTTAAACACTACGATTACGGGAACCTTGATTGTGGAATAAAGTGTAAGATAAATTTTGTGTAAAATTTTTAATTTAGAAATCAGAACTTATAGAACATTAGAAAACTCACTCCTAAAAATTAAGTCAACTTAAGGAAATATCAAAAGCCCATTTCGTTGCGCTGAATGTGTATGAAACAGTGAGTGATATGGTGGATGAAGTATATAACATAATTCATGATCGAGGAATAAATGTTTTATGTGTAAATGAGACAAAACGAAAGGAAAATGATGCCATTAATCATAGCATACATATCGCGTGCTAATCTAGTGTAGATGACTGAGCGGGCATGCCTGGGTTTCAATATTATCCTTAAAGATCTATAGGAGTCTCAAAGAGTATGAACGTACAAGTCCAATACGACTGCAGAAGGCTAGAAGAAATTGTTTATCCTAGTGGTCTACACAATCAAAGCCCGTATACACACTACACACATCCGAGAGTAGTTTTGGGAAATAACACCTAATATTGCTAATGAAATGTAAGGAAATAGAAAATATTATTATATACGAGTATGTACCTAACAGAAAATTTTAATAAGAGTAGAGGGTGAAGAAGGCATATTTTGGAAGGTTACTTGGACCATTTGATGAATCAATATGTAACTGAAAGTGCCTTCTCAAAATTTGACTGTAAAGAAATCTTGTGGAGAACACTATCATTGTTCATTAGAAGATTCTTATGTAAATTACAGGTAAAGAGATATATGAAAGAATGAGGAACTCAATGGTAGACACAAGCGGTTCAAACGTAGGGAGGGATCTAACGTCGGATAAAGTTTATTGAACGAAAGATCCGTAAAGGCATCGGACATTTATGGCTACTAGTGCGTACTTACACGTGATTGAACTAGTGATTTCGATAAAATGAGTATAAAAGATTCAGTCTTAACTAAAGTGCATGGTGTAAGTAAGAGAAAGAATGACAGAAGTAATACATGGTGGTGAGATAATGAGGTACGAATGAAAGTTGGAGCAAAGAAGAGAGCATTACTAGATGTACTAGTGACTAAAGTTAGTAATTGTGAATGTAATGAAAAATAAAGATGTAATTCTAAAAGTTTTAATAAGAGAGTAAAACAGATAGTAGAAAGAAATATTCAATAAATTCTAGAAACTTTTCAGAACAGCCTAGAGATTAGAATGGCTGATTTTGAATGACCAATTAGCTATTTTAAAGGGATCGAAACATATGTTTGAAAACGTGTTTGAATATGAGGAGCAGTATGAAGTAAGTGAACCAGCAACTTCAAAAGGAACAAACGCGATAGCTGGATAAGTATGAAAGCAATGAAAAATTAAAAACATAAAAGCAGGTACGGCATGAGTATGTTAAACTGGCATTAGAAATGTTGGTCACTGAATAGGAAGGGCTTGCGACTTAAGTATATATCATGAGACTGTTATAAAGCTGTTATATTTCAACTATATAAGGACTAAGGGTGCACAGCCGCAGCACTGTAAAAACTACCGCGGAACTAGCCTACTTAGCATTGTGTAACAAGAAGCAAGAGACCAAAAGTAATGCTGTAGAAATGAGGTCATTAAGAACTTTGTTAGGGTTGACTATGAATGAAAGAACGAGAAACTGTTAGATAAGAGAAAAGTGTGATTTGCATGGAATTGTTACCAGGATTAAGAAATAGGAAAAAGAAAGAATGAATCAGAAAAGAATGACAAAGCAAATTTATGCTGCAGCAATGAGTGGCAGAGTCGACAAGGATCGCCTTAGATAGACGTTCATGGACCAAATTAGCGATATATTGAGACATATTAAGAGCATGATGTATGCGTAGATATGTGGATATAAAATAAAGGAGAAAGGTGTATGAGGTGAGGGTCGTGTCAAATGGAAGTCCGTGATCTCTGCCTATCGCTCTGGGTGATGGGGTTAATAGTTTCTTGATTGACTGACGGCTCCGTGGCGCAGAAGCATAGCAACGAGTTCGATTCCTGAGAACTGCGAGTTCGATTCCTGCACCGAACTAGTATTTATTGGGTTTTAAGTAATAGTTTCAAGTTTGGATATTTGTTCTTGTGCAATTTATGTATTTAAACTGCCTTTAAAATACAGGACACTATGACAGGATAATTATGACAAAAAATTTGTAGAATTAGATTGCGTTGAATTTCATAAAATATATGATAGGACTTTCTTGATAGCTCTACAGAGCATTTTTAACATACACAAAAATCAATATTTTCAATATGTAGTAGTATTACTCAAAGTAAAGACACTGAAAGTTGGTTTTGTTCTAGTAATTTTTACACGTGATGTATATACATAAATTGTACCATTTACTTGGCGAACTACAAATTAAAGACAGTGACGTTGCCCCTCATAAAGTCAAAGATAATCTTCGTTAAACAGCTGTTTCGATTCCCTTCAAAGAATATATTGAGTTGTGTGTCGTACCGGGCAGGTGGTCGGCCAGCAGCGTGAAGACGCGCAGCGCGTCCTCGTGGCGCGGCAGTGCGTGGGCGCGCTCCAGGCGGCCACCGCACGCGTCCAGCAGCAGCCGCGTCAGCGCGCTCGCCGTGTGGCACGTGTCTGCGTGCAGCCACACACCAAGTATCAATCGTCAATCATTCGTTCATTTGACCCGGTTCACGTTAAAGTATTGCCAGTTGCAAACACATATTTATACGATGCGGTACAAACGATTGACAGCACTAAACTAAGCAAAAATTCTTTATCGGCCGATATTGAAATTATATTTTACGTTTGATTGTTCCAGCACAATTTTCATGGTTGTCATACACACTGGAAATCAGTTACGATGCACTGTTAAGCTACAAAACCGGTAAGAGATTTTAACGATTTATTTTTTAGTTGAAGTATAATATTTTATGTTGTAAAACTAAGAAAAATTCAGTTAAACACATTTCCTAACCTAAGAGGCAGTTACACGTAGATAACTGCTTTATTCCTTGGCAGCAGCTTTGCTAGGCTATCTAACAATATGCTAAAAGAAGTAGTAGCTAAAACACGGCTGAAAACACTTACAATAATTAAAGATTTATATAAGTGTATGATGAACTTTTGAATTCTACTGGAAGTAATACTTGAACAGCGGCAGAATGTACAAGAATAAAAGTACGATCAGAGCTCTTGTCGCAGTGCGTCAGGGGTATATTCCTTGGTTTGGATTTTGATTTAGAAATTGTTTAATAGTTTGCTTAACAAATGTGTAAACATTAAAGTTACTCAAAAAGATAAGTGGTCTTCCTCTAAATATAGAGATAATTATTTTTATCAAACGAAGTAAACGTATACACTATTTATGATGTGCCTCTTCTATTTAAGTCTATCAGGAACAACTTTATTAGGCTGGGGTTACGATGCTGAATAATAAAAAAGCTCAATGCTCTTCATTAATTCACTTCGAAGAAAAAAAATCGAATGAAGATGAGATTTACCAAAATAACAAAAACGCATGTTGCTCCTAAATAATACAGGATGTCCAGTGGCAGATTTCAAATTTTGAAGACTTGTAAAAAAAACTACACCTTTAATACAAATTACATTTATTTTAATATTAAGATAACATATACGGATTTTATTTTTTGAAAAAAACGTTTTCCATATGGCGATCATCGACCCTGACACACTCCTCGAGTCGATCACACATGTTTTCAAAAACGCGTTTACAGAGCGACTTAGGAATCCTGCTAATTTCTGCTCGAATATTTTCTTTAAGTTGTGCCACAGTGTTCGGATTTGTTTTGTAAACGACAGATTTTAGGTATACCCATAAGAAAAAATCACACGGAGTTAAATCTGGTGACCTAGGCGGCCACGGTATGGTGCCGTTTCGGGCAATATTTTTTCCAGGAAATAACTGCCGCACTGCATTCATCAACACACCAGCAGTATGAGCTGTAGCCCCGTCCTGCTGGAACCACGTGTTTTGGTTGAAATATGGAGTATTCTGCAATTGTACCCCCAAAAAAATTACTTATCATCCTCAGCATATCTCTCCGAATTCACCGTTACAGTTTGGCCACGTTGATCTTCAAAGAAATACGGCCCTATTATGACAGACGCAGACATTGCACACCAGACTGTTACTTTAGGTTTATGTAAAGGCTCTTAATGCATTTGTCTTGGGTTGGAAACATCCCAATAACGAAAAATTTGCTTATTTACATATCCTCCAATGTGGAAATGGGCTTCATCACTAAAGAATATGTTATTCATCCGAGCAGTATTACGAAATTTCAATAACATCATTTCCGCATAACTTTTCTTAATGCAAAGTCAGAATCGTGTAAATCTTGAACAATTTGAATTTTGTACGGATGAAACTTGAGTTTTTTTCGCATTATAACCTGTAAAGTTGATTTCGTTATTCCCAATGTCGATGAACGTGCACGAAGTGACAAATCGGGTAATAGAGAACAACGCCTTCAGTACAAGTGATGTACATGAGTTTACTCATATTAGTACTGTCAGGGACCACGGAAGTCTTAAATTTGTTACCCTTAATAACAGTACATAGAGGTCATATCCTTCATTGGATCATGGTGCGAACTTAGTTTTCCTCAGTGACAATTGTTGGAGTCCTTTTAATGACTTAAACGTAGACCTCAAGGTTGTGCGCACAACCCAAGGTACATTTTACCTTGATATAAAATAAAAAAACATATGTACCAATAAAATGAAATGAATGTTACGAAAATGTAATATAATACCCAAATAAATGGGGGGCCCATATTTATAAAGTACCCGCGTGATAAATATCACGAAATAAAATATAAATGAAATAATACTCCGATTCTCGGTATCTAATAGATAAATAAATATATAAGTGAATAGAGAGAAACAGAGCTAGCTAAAAGTCAAAAATATTAAGAAGAAAAAAGAAAGTACGTACAAGAATTATGGAAAAAAGGCCTAATAATTGATAACAATACAGGATAAATAGGGGATCCCCGAGCAAATTAAAAAGTGTGATAAATGTATGATAATCTAATAGTGAGATAGGTAGTTATTTTGCATTAATGCTACCCTAAATGCGACTAACGAGTTACACATTTAATAACTATAGGGATCGATTTACACAATTACGTGAAAATGTGTTGTGTGTGTATGTATTGTGCGCGTAATTGTTTATCCACATTTGTTTATGAATTTACGAATTTTTTTTCATATTTAGACACATTACTTACTTACTTACTTATCTTCACGCACAATCCCTAACGGGGTAGCCAGAGAGAACAGATCGCCAAGTGTCACGATCCTTACATACCTCTTTCGCTTCTTTCAGGTTCATTATCTTCTTCATACATGCACGTCTAGGTATCCGAGTACTCTTGACCCTCCCCTCCTCGAGCAATTTGCTCACATGGTTTTCGAAAGTTAGTCTCGGTCTACCTCGACATCTTTTAATATTTACTTTCGCTCTATATATTTTCTTCACCATTCGGTCTTCACTCATTCGCTCAACGTTCCCAAACCATTGGAGTACGCCCCTATCAATTTTTGTGATAAGGTCATCTTTCAATCCTGCCATATTGCGAATCTCTTCGTTTCGCTTTCGGTCGGCTATGCTAACGCCACACATTTTACGAAGAGATCGCATCTCCACTGCATTCAACTTGCTTTTATGCTTCTTCTGGCATACCCAGGTTTCGCTGCCATATAACAAAGTCGGTACCAACACTGCGTTATGTATTGCAAGGCATGCACTCTTCACCACGCCTTTCCTTTTGACTAATGCATTCAGGGCACCATTGACTTTGTTTCCGGCAGCGACACGCCTATCCACATCTAAATCACATCTTCCATCCCGGCTGAAAGCACTCCCCAAGTATACAATTTCATTTACCTGTTCTAGACATTCCTATTTAGACACATTAATTCACATTTACAATAATTCTGGTTGAATTTTCTATCATATGTTGTTTATATAAAATTTGTACATTTTAAACTATATTTGGTTTATATTTTGCTCATAAAGTAAACTCCAGAGTATATCGATACACTATTATTATAAATTTATTAATGTAGTAGTATTCTTTTTACGTTTTTCTTTATAAAAGACAACGGAACTTAAAATTATGTTATCTGGTTGAAAGAAAATTGTTTATTTTTAATGTTAATAAATATTTGTAAAACAAATTTGAGCTGTGTACCTATAGTGTTTTCTTTTTTCATATAAATTTCATGTCATGAAAAAATGAGATTTCGAAATTATAAATAACTTAAATAATGAGTGTTTATTAACGTACCTATGTAAAAGTTTTATACCTTTTGAAAATGATATTATATCATTACACACGATATAATTTTAATGCATTGTTAAAATTAGGTATCATCATTTTTTTTTTTTTTTTTATAGAAGAGGGGGCAAACGAGCATGCGGCTCACCTGATGTTAAGTGACTACCGCCGCCCATGATCAACCGCAACACCAGGAGAATTGCGAGTGCGTTGCCGGCCCTTTAGAAAGGAGTAAGCTCTTTTCTTGAAGGTCCCCAGGTCGTATCGGTTCGGAAAAATCGCCGATGATAAACTATTCCACAGAGAGGTTGTACGTGGAAGAAAACTCCTTGTGAAACGTACAGTGGTGGACCGCCAAGCATCCAGATGGTGTGGATGGTATCGGGACGTTTGCCGTGTCGTGCGTTCACGAAATTTGGCGGCTGGGATTAATCCGAACAATTCCTCAGAGCACTCCCCGTGATAGATGCGATAAAATACGCAAAGAGATGCAACATCTCTTCGCAACGCCAGTGAATCGAGCCGATCGGAAAGCACTCGGTCGTCGACGATTCGAGCCGCTCTGCGCTGGATGCGGTCAAGTGGAAGGAGCTGGTACTGGGGAGCCCCAGCCCAGAGATGGGAACAGTATTCCATGTGCGGCCGAACCTGCGCCTTGTAAAGTTGCAGGCGGTGTGCCGGCATGAAATACTGTCCCGCTCTGCTGAGCACGCCAAGCTTTTTAGAGGCCAATTTGGCCTTCCCTTCCAAGTGACCACGAAACTGCACGTCACTCGATATGTCGACGCCGAGGATTCCGATACTGGCTGAGGCAACAAGGGGAGTGCCTTGAAACTGAGGGGATACGACAAAGGGGTTCTTTTTAGCGGTTAACGCGCAAACTTGTGTCTTCTGGGGGTTAAACTGGACTAGATTTAGTCGTCCCCAATCCGAGACTCTGTTCAGCAAAGACTCGACTTCAGACACAAGTTTGTCCCGGCACTCGGAGACGTTTTCCCGAGAAATATTGGCTCGGCCGGTGTAAAGAGCATCACCAGTGCTGTCATCTGCATAGCAATGAATGTTACGGGTATGCAACATATCATTGATATGCAGAAGAAACAGCGTTGGCGATAGCACGCAGCCCTGTGGAACACCAGCATTAATAGGCTTGCAATCGGAGCTTGCACCGTCTACAACGACCTTGATGCTCCGATCTGCAAGAAAGCTGGTGATCCAATTGCACAATTTCTCGGGAAGCCCATAGGAAGGGAGCTTCGAAAGAAGCGCTTTGTGCCAAACCCGATCGAAGGCCTTCGCAATGTCCAAACTAACGGCCAATGCCTCCCCCTTGAACTCTACTGCCTCCGCCCATCTGTGAGTGAGGTAGACCAGAAGATCACCAGCTGACCGACCACGGCGAAAACCGTATTGGCGGTCACTAATCAGCTGGTGATCCTCAAGGTACCTCATGAGCTGGCAGTTTACAATGGACTCCATTGTTTTGGAGAACAAGGAGGTGATGGCGATTGGCCGGTAGTTGGACGGGTCTGAGCGGTCGCCTTTTTTAGGGATCGGGTGGACGAAAGCCGTCTTCCACGATTTTGGGACTACGCCTAGGGAGTAGGAGTACCGGAAAAGACGCGTTAAAACCGGTGCCAACTCTGGAGCACACGTCCTCAGCACAATTGGGGGGATTCCGTCAGGCCCACTCGACTTGTGGATGTCCAGGGAGAGGAGTGCTTTGCGAACCGAGCGCTGTGTGAACTGCACTTCCGGCATGGAGCACTCACACCGCGGGATGGTCGGCGGCGTACTCCCCCCGTCATCGAGAGTCGAGTTAGACGCAAAGAAGGAGCCTAGAAGATCGGCTTTCTCCTTTGCAGTATGGGCCAGTGAGTCGTCCTCCCTGTGCAGAGATGGAAGAGATGGCTGACAGAAATTCCCCTGGACAGCCTTGGCGAGAGACCAGAATGCACGGGTTCCAGAAGGAAGGCGAACTAGTTTCTCGCCAATTCTGCCTATGTGCTCTGACTTTGCCTTGGCAATGACTCTTTTGAAGGACCTAGAGGCGGAATTATACTTCTTTTTTAGAGCGCTGGTGTTTACATCCCGGGACGCTGATGCATCAACCCAGGCTTGGTAGCACTCCTGCTTATAGCATGATGCTATTTTACAGGAGCGACCAAACCATGGCTGAGATTTGCCTCCAATGGGCACCACAGAGGAAGGAATAAAAAGTTCCATACCCTGAAGTACCACATCAGTAACAGAATCCGCAACAACGTTGGGATCATCCGGCGAGAAGCAAACCCGCCCCCAAGGGTAGGATGCAAAGAAAGACCGCATCCCATCCCAATCGGCTGACCTATAGTGCCAAACACGGCGGCAGCCTGCAGAATGCAACCGCGATTTCAGCGTGAGTGGCACAACACTCCGGATCAGACAATGGTCCGAGGAGCCTAAAGGGGCGTCGACGGAAATCTGATATCCGTCCGGGTGAGAGGTCAGCAGAAGGTCCAACAGGGAAGGTGCATGATCCTCCACATCTGGAATCCGCGTAGGCGAAGTAACCAGTTGTGTCAGACCATATGCCAAGGCAAAATCATGAACAGATCTCCCCGCATGATCGGTTAAACGTGAACCGAGCCATTTGGCGTGATGGGCGTTAAAGTCGCCGAGGATCACGATCTCTGCGGAGGGGATCTGCTGTAGCAACGAATCCGCAGCCATTTGGACGTGGTCGAAGAGTCGGTCTGTTTCGGCATTACCGCTGTGGGACCTATAGAGGCACCCGTAGACGCGCGGATGGTCGTCGCTGTCTACGCGTAGCCAAAGGATGGACAGGTCCGAACCTTCAAGTCTGCCGAGGCGTCGAGAACAGATGTCCTCTCTGACGTAAACGCAAACTCCAGCCCGAGGCACAAAGGAGTGTTCCAGTTTGTACCCCGGGTAGGAGAGATACGAAACATCAGCCGGAGAGGACACCTGCGCCTCGGTCAGAAAGAGCAGAGCCGGCCTCGCCGTCTCGAGATGGTAGTGGACGGCGTTTAGGTTGGAGTGAAGTCCCCTGATATTGCAGAAATTCACGGACAGCGTGGCAGGGGTCGCCTTGGTCTTGTTGCTCCGTTTGCCCCGAGCAGTTGTAGTCTTGAGCGGAATTTCGCCCCCCCCAGAATACGCGGGGCAGCCTGAGCACCCACGCTCAGAAGTGGAGAAACATGGTCGTGGATGCTCAGCGAGGGATTCCCCAGGGGTGCTGGTACCCTCCTGGGGTAGTCTATCTTTATTTAATTCCGCTACCATGTTGATGGGGGGGGGGGGGGATTTGGGCCTCCGGCCACCTGCACTCACCAGACGAAACGCGGAAGCAGAACTTCCACTTCACGCCGGTATTCTGTGAGGTCGTGGTACCACCCCGGTTTGAGCCGGCCCATACGTGCAACAGCAAAGCTGCCGCATGGCTCTACCACTGAGTAAATCATACGACGTAAGCAAAAAACCGTTCCAATGAACATACTTAGAAATTAAAACAAAGGTGTCACAAACAGCTTACGCGGCTGAGATTGTAAGTTGTATTTGATCCCTATTGTTATGATATGATTATGATTATGTTGCACTAGAACCGCCGTGAGACAAAACATGTAATATTAAACGACTATCATATTTCGTCAACTAACGGTCACGCGCGTATAAGCGAATGATAAACAATACAAAGAAAAGATTCTTTTGACGGGAGTTAGAGACTATATATACATAATAAGTAACGTTACCTAACTATGTAAATCGATGTGACAAGTGTTTACTATATATAAACACTTAAATAAATATATAAAGGAACCAATGGTTATAAGTTATAACCCATACGGGATATTCCGCTTTGATATAGTTTACTTAGATTTAGTAGGGCCCTTATGTAAGCATAGTGCTAGTAATGTTCATATACTCACACTACAGTGTGATTTAAATAAGTATGTTGAAGTTTATCTACTTAAAAATAAGGATACTTACCATTTTAATGGAATTGGCTTTTTTACCTTTAAACTTTATTAAGGTTTAAATTTAAAAATATAGCTTAAGTTTAAGAAAATAATAATATTGTAAACAACCTTATATACGCCTTATAATATTTTTGATTACTTTATTTTTTTTTAAAAAACTGTATTTTCAGTCTCGTGAATTAATAGTTAAAAATTTTAAATATTATGCAGTTATGATAGGCGAAATAAAAGCAATTTAAAACAAAAACTTAGATTAGGTTTAAAGGAGACAATCATTTTTGGGCCCACTAGAAATATTAACGTCATTTAATGGTATTTACACCAAAAAAAAGACACCAAATTATAATAGTAAATGGTCTATAGATTTTTCGAAAATGTAAACGGAAACAAGAAATCTGAAAAAAAAAATTAGTTGTTTTGACATTCGTGTTCTGATCATTGGCTAAGGTAATGTAACATTTAAAAAATTATTGTCTTAGAGATGTGCCGTGATAACTCGGAAAAAATCAACTCGAGTTGAAATTCAGGTAACTCGATTTTGAGCTCGAGTTAAACAATTCAAATTAGATGAACGAAGCTGTGTCAATATTTCACAAATTATTTTTATAATTGTTCTTCCATACAACACAATTATTATTACTACACTTAATAGGTAGTTATATATTATTTTTGGTATGCGTATCGACATCTTAATAAAATAATATCACTCTAACGTTATGACGTAAGTCTTAATGTTATTAATAATTTGACTATCCAAAGTATATATAATCAATTTATATCATATATAACATAAATTGATACAACATTATATACATGTTACCTAATATCAATTTATTTATTACATAATATATCAATAAATTGCTCGAATTAGTAAGTCGATTTCATCACTAAATTGTAGACAAACACTGCATTGGCCGTAAGATAAAGATGCGATTCGAGTAGAGTTTTGTGACTCGAGCCACTCGGGTTAATTTACGAGTATGTATGTATGTCATTCTAGTTGTACACTAGTTTTTGAGTAAATCAACTATTTACAGAAAAGTTTATCACTAGAGTTGAGATCAGCGATTACTTTAGTTAAACCATTTTTAAATATGTACCTTTATAAATAAGTAATATGTGGCAACATGAAATTAAAACTATAAATCAATATCATAAATAAAACTAAGTTCAGGTTTGTTTACAACATGCCAGATGCAAGTTTGAATTTGGATGCAACTTGTGATGTCACCCGCAGCGACTTATTATATATACAAGTAAATTAATATCTATATAGCACCCTCTGAATCTATACGATGCGCCGAGTTAACTCGGTAACTCGGTAAAATTTATTTTCTATCGATTATCGAGTTGGACAAATTCACTCGAGTGAAATAAAACATAGTTGGAGTCGCATCATTATGGTAAGAACAAAATGGAGTTTTTTATTTACAAGCATTATTAAACTAATGTTTAAGAAAATATGGATATTATCAATTATCAGAAAGTAGGCATGTCGATTCACTCTTTAAAAAATCGATCTTTGAATCGATTTGAATCGAAGGTACTTGAATCGATTATCGATTAAATCGAGGATTAAAATTTTGAAACATGAAATTTCAAGAATTTTCTACTTTTTTTTCTTAAACTTCTAAACTGTAATATTTTTTTTTAAATAATATATTAGTAATCTTATTGATTAACATTACTAATATTCCTTTTAACCACTCCTGGTAAGCTTGTAACGCTTGTGTTAGGAGTGGTTCGCACATACTCCACTCGATCATTTTTTTACAAAGTGATTCCACGTAACACTTTTATTTGACATTTTAGGCTAAAAACAATAATACTTTAACAAAAATGCAAACTGCATGATTTCTCGATAAATCTGTTTCAATCTATAACTCAATATTTATCATATTGAAGTGAATGCTACACGAACACAATACTGGGTATTTCTTTACTATAAACCTCTATAAACTTCAACGTACGGTATAATATTTATTTACAGTACCTAGGTATTTAAAAAGTACTCTGTCTGTATTTACAGCTCACAGTATGTATATTTTTGATAATAAATAATGTAAATTCACGAGTTCACAGTTCAAACAGGTTCACAGCTATAATATTATATTATATTATAGTACAGGAGGTGAAATATAATATGAAAATATGTATATATATAAAAAATATTTATAGTTTGGGATGTAATATATATTACATCTCAGTGGAAACGGTTCCATTTTAAAGTACGGTGAGCGATATTAATTTCTATCACGAGATGTAATATAAATTACATTATATCCGTTAGTGGAAAGTGAGCTTAAGAATTTTAGAAGTGAAAATGAAATGACAACTTTTCGATATTGTTGGATGCGTTCATAAACATTTATTTTATTCAAATATATATTGCGTTCAAATTATCAACCAAGTACGACCGGTTGTTTTTGCGTCCCCCAACAGCAAAAAATTAAAAAAACTGTGGTTCCTTACCCCAGCCAGTTTGGGAATTTTAGCTAGTTCTTGAATCAAATGAATCAGTCCGATTCAAGAGGTTTTTGGATCGATTCAGTGAATCGATGCGGTGCTGCGAATCGATCTAAAATAATTTTACTCCAAAGAATCGATTTTTCGATTAATCGATTTTAGATCGACATGCCTATTAGAAAGGTTAGCCAAATATTAATTGACACAAGTACGTATGATTTTCTCTTTTTAGTTTTTGTGGTAAAATTCACAAATAGAATATAAGAGTTTATTAATTTACATCTATTCTAGGTTGTGAAAATCTATTATTAAGTTTGTATATTTTACCTCAAACAAATACAAATAATAAACAGGTCTTAGAACCTTATTAGTTTGTTAAAAGTGACAAAGTATTGAGTTTATTTTATTAGTAAAATCTAAATTAAATAATAAATAGAATAAATGCACAAAAGAAGTTATTATAATGTTAAAAGAAAATTAGAATCTTTGGGTCGAGGGACTTAAAAGAGGGTTTTGAAGAGCAATTCATATAACTGCACTTGCGTACAAATAGGTACCTTATGTATTCAGCAAGTTGCTTAATACTAAATGGCTTTTTTGTTAACCCAGACACAGATCCTGGATGTATACCAGCCATAGTAGATAGGCAATATAAATGTTACATATATTTATGTGTAAAAAATGTAGTAATTATTTGTACTAGAAGCAAATATCAAGTTTAATAATAATAGTTTGCATAAAAAAAGTGTAATGGTTGTTTCTATTATGCTTAGACAGCTGTGTTGTTCACTGTGCAGAAAGGAATATTATTTTGTCATCTAGAATCAGATATACTTAATGTAACAATAATATCTTTGTCTATTATGTAAGTACATGAAACCGGTAAAAATAAAATGTGAGACAACTTTTACATGGTTGAATATCATTGATGTTAATCAATAATTACTGCTTCTGTATTTGATCAGCTGGAGCTGATTAAGGCTGTATAATTTGTAATAATTTCTTTATTATTTAACATATGAAAAGGCAGATATAAGAAAATGCTCACAGAAATATGTAAATACAGTTTATTGACATTGAAGGCATAGTCTTATCTCATATCTCTTATTATTAAAAATGTCCTTTTAATTCCTATATAATATAGAAAAAAATAATATATTGATAATAATTATTATTTAGTTAAGACACCTTTACAATTGTCATTAACTTCTTTTCAGGTAGATCGCTTAGAACAAATCTGTATGCCGTGCAGGCTGAAAGCTTGCAGAGACAAAAAGTGTATGGATATTGAAGACAACAGTCTTATATCATATATCTTATAATTGATAATTCCTTCTGATTGCTTACAATATCATAAATGTACATGTTACCATCAAGTTATTTTCAAAAAACCTTCAGAAATATATCTAACACTAAAATGTTTCTACCTATGTCCGTTATAGACAAAACATAAGAAACCTTCCAACCAATTTAAATGAAAATGTTTGTGTGTGTTTGGATGGATCCCTAGATGGTTTACATTTGGACTCGGTAGATGGCACTGTTGTCGAGATCCATAAATCACCAGTGCACAGCTGAGGCGCATCGCTAGTAATAAATACATTTTATCTAAGCCTGTGTTTTTGTAATCCTTACACACAGTTTAAAACATCTTACTTCCTCACTATTTATCATTGTGTAATAACATAGATAAGGCATGTTAATTCCTAGTCATTTTATTATGATGTATACTACTTACTAAGAAAAGTCGCACTGTTTGCTAACGGAAATCTTAGTTCTACCCACGATGGTGTTAAAAAAATGTTCTAAGTGTAAGAAAAATATCACGAAGAAAGCCCCAGGCCTAGAGTGTAGCAGATGTGATAAGATAGTTCACGCTGATGCCACCTGTTCCAAACTATCTAACAAGCAGCTGAATACGCTTCGCAACTCTCCGGGTATCGAGTGGAGCTGTGAACACTGCTTAAAAATATTTCCAGAAGATCTTCTTTCATGATTTCAGAGGACGACGATGGAGATGATGAATCCGATGTAGGGTCCAACCTACAACCAATTGACACACGCAAGCTAGTACAAGATATAAGTCGCGAGATCAAAAAAACCTTTAAGGAGGAGATACACAACCTCGAGGCCTCCTTGGAGTTCTTGAGTGATCAAATCTCTACTATGGAGCAGTCTATCAAGAAACAGGATGGTGCCATCAGGGATTTGGAGACCAAAAACCAAGACCTAGTTAACAAAAATAAAAATCTAGAACAGAGAGTATCTGCGATGGAACAAGAGATAAATAATTACGAACAAAAGAGTCTAGCATCTACTCTAGAAATAGCTGGTTTACCTGATACACCTCCAAAAGATATACCAGAAGTACTTGAAATGATAGCTGTTAAACTCGAATTAAACAAAGATGATATCCAATCCTCGTCACGACTACCCGGATCAAAAAATAAACCTGGCTCGATTCTCGTCGAAATGAAGAGTAAAACTATTCGTAGCCGATGGATTGAAGTCAGCAAAGGAAGAACGCTCACAGCTGGAGCTCTAGTACCCAACATCCCCCACGATTCCATCGAAAACCGTGTATACTTCAGGGAAGCACTTACGAAATTGAATAAAACACTATTGTATACAGCCAAATCCCAACTAGGTAAATCTTTTTAGTTCATATGGTGTAAAGATGGGAAAGTATGTGTTCGAAAAACGAACAATAGTAGAATCTTATATATCCGATCTATTTATGACATTAACCGCTTACAAAAACAACCGGAAAGCTCCATGATTCTAAATTAGTCTCTCACTTTCAAATCACAGCTTTCGTAGTTAAAAACAGTTGTAATATGTAGAATGTCAGAACAAATAAATCAATTAACAAATTGTACCTCAACAAACTCGTTTTTCAAACAGCTACCTAGCAACTGTCATTTAAATATTTCTTGTTTGCACGTTAATATAAGATCTATGATAAAAAACTTTACGAAATTACAACAAGTCATTCATAACTGCACGTTCCCTGTAGACATAATAGTCGTAACAGAGGCTGATATTTCCAATAATATTGTAAATCTATATAACTTGACGGGCTATAACATGTACACACTACTACGGTCTAATAAAAGAGGGGGTGGCATTATTATATACATTAAAAATCACCTTAAATTCACCTCAATACAACAACAAACCAAAACATTTGAAAACATAATAGGTACTATAAAACTTAACTCAAATCAAGATATAGTTTTGTGTGCAGTATATAGACCGCCAAAAACAAATAGGTATATTTTTGTAAAGGAGTTGAGCAAATGCATGTCCACGTTTAACGAAAAAAGAAATCTAATCTTGATAGGTGATACAAATATTGACCTGAAAAATGCCTCATCACTTAAAGACTCATACCTAGAAATGCTTAGTGAGTATGGATTAATGTGTGGAATATCTGACTATACTAGGATAGAAAAAAAACTAAATCTTATCACAAAGTCCTGCATTGACCACATATTTGCACGTCTCCCCACATTTAATCCGTACGCCGCGGCGTTAGACATTACACTGGCAGATCACCGAGCAATCATGCTCGCTTGCATGGGCGATTCAGTTAGTGTTGACATACGGGAGGTTTTTAAACAAGTCATTGATTATGATATACTTTACAAAGAATTAAAAAAATGTTAAATGGCTTCAAACAAACTCTACGAAATCACCTGTTGAGATCTTTAACTTCATTAAACGATCTTTTCACAGTGCCAAAAAAGCAGCTACAAGTATTATTAAACATAAGTTTAACAAACATAATATTAATAATCAATATAAACTACCATGGATCGATGATAACGTCAATCGATTATGCGAAAAACGTAACAAACTGTTCCGTTCTTGGAAACGAAATCCACTCGATTCAAAATTAAGATTAGAATACAATACAATAAGAAATAAAGTTCATAAAGTATTAGAGAATAAACGAAATAGATACTATATTAAAAACATTCAACAGAATTTCAAAAATACAAGAAAAGTTTATCAAATAATCAACAAAATGCTTGGGCGTGTAACATCGTCAGTAGATGCGGCAGTTTTAAAAGCATTTAAAGGGCAGACGATCAAAGATATTGTCAATAACTTTGCTATAGGATTTGATAAAGCTGTGAAAAACATAATCCAAAGCTGTAATTTGAATTTGTTAAGTCCCAGTAAGTATTCTCGGTCAAATAATTCTAGTATATACTTTCAAAAAGCAACCCGTGACAAGGTGGATAAAATAATCAAAAAACTTAGCTCTAATAAGGCACCAGGCTATGATAATATTGGGGTTTCTGATATAAAATGTATGGACACAGAAGGGACCACGGCCATTGCCAACCTAATCAATACAAGTGTTGAAACTGGCATTTATCCCGACGAACTAAAGATAGGATGTGTTAGACCAATATACAAGAAAGGAAGACGGGATGATTTCCTGAACTATCGACCAATCACTTTATTATCTTCAATAGATAAAATAGTAGAAAAGTATGTGTGTGAACAAATTTATAAATTCTACAATACGCACGATGTAATATATCAAAATCAGTATGGTTTTCAAGCTGGGAAGGGTACAAATGATCTCTTGATGAAGTTAACAGATGAAATTAACGAGTATCTTAATAACAAAAAACATGTACTCGTCCTATTTATAGACTTTTCACGGGCATTCGATACTCTTGATCATAAACAAATTATCACTAAGTTGGACGATTGTAGAATACGGGGACCTCTTCTGAGATGGTGTACAAATTATCTTAAAAATAGGAAATTCTATGTGAGAATAAATGACACTCACAGCGACCCGGTGACTGTAACTGAAGGCACAGCACAGGGATCTGTGCTTGGCCCCCTCCATTTCCTGTCATATGTAAACGACATGCGCTTTTACATAAATCACTGTTCATGCTACCAGTTTGCAGATGATACATGTTTGCTAGTCGCCGATAAAGACCCTGATATAGCATGTGAATTGTTACATTCTGACTTTAATATGCTTGCAAAATGGTGTCATGACGCCGGATTGGTTCTGAACTCCACCAAAACCAAGCTCTTACACATAAAGTCTCCTTATATCAAGTGTACTTTATCCAAGCACATAGTTGCTCACAATCATAGTTGCCTTCACTCTTCTTGTAAAAACGCATGTAGTTGCCCCTCTATAGATCTCGTCAATACCCAGACATATCTCGGAATGTAGATCGATAGTAAGTTTACTTGGCATAACCACATCGAGTATGTTTGTGGCAAATTAAGACAATTCTTAGCTAACATTATAATACTGAAGAACAGAATTCCGTTCCCAGTTAAGATGATGTTATATAACTCTCTAGCAGAATCGTATATACAGTATGGTTTAGGTAGCTATGGTCGTACATATAATACTTATTTAAACAAAATATATAACCTCCAGATAAGAATCCTTAAAAACATTGTAACAGACAAAATTCAACGTCAATTTCATAATGATGATAGTATGCTCTTCAAGCACTGTAATATATTACCAGTTCATACGCAAGTCAAATATTTACTATTAAAAAAACACTTTTTTAATGAAGACTTAATATTAGAAATCAAGCACCCCGTGTGTACGCGCGCCGAAAACAGCCGCAAGCTGCAGACGAGCCGTGCAAACAACATGTACGGGGAGCGAACGCCAGGTTACATTGTTCCAAGACTTATAAACAACCTACCCCCAGAATTCCGCGACCAATTAAATATAAAAAACATTAAAAAAAAACTTAAACTGTACTTTTTGGATAACTTATAATGGTACTCTGTACTTAAAACAGCGCTTATGCGTTTGCTCAGGTCCTATTAGGCTGTAAATGCTTTCTCTTTTTCTTTTCTTACAAACGTACATAGTTAATTATTAATTATACTTTAATATAATGTCGACTCAGGTCGCGTCAGCACAAACCTTAGTGGTTTTTTGTATGCGACTTTTTAGCATAGTTTTTTTTTCTTTCTTGTAATGATTTGTAATATGGTAAATAAATAAATAATAAATAATAATAATAAAATACTAATCAACCAAAACATTTTAAAATAATGTCTTGACCCCGCTCCTGTCTATATATGTCAGTCAATCATCAAAGTTCAAAAAATGTATTAAATTAAGTTTGTATAAAAGGGGTTTTTATAGTATAAAGGAATTTATGGCTGACAATAACCCGTGGGCAAGGTGATCGCTACCAAGCTATTTCTAATTTGTTCTGTGTTGTTAATTATGACATACATGATTGTAAGCTGGCTTTTTTTTAAAAGACCCACTGGGTATTTTGCTGGTTCTCTTCAAGTCAGAGGTTTTTTTCCGAACCAGTGGTAAATTAAAAAAGTGACTTTCAGTAAGTATTATTTATAATCTAAATTGAATAAAAGGTTTCTGTTTCTGCACCTACTACTGTTAATAGAATACTTAAATAAATTATGATTTACAATAATAAATAGAATTACCTACATTATATTTTGTTTTTTTGTAATACAATCAGTTTAAAACGTATCTTACTGTGTGTTGGTAATATCATAAATATAAATAGAAATTATCCCTTAGCCATCTTGGTATTTAGAATTACACTCACAACCAATCAATACATGTCAAAATTAGAATCCATACGACATTTGTGCATAGACAGGCACTATGTTTTGCCCGAACTAGTGAAAGGTTTTACATCGATTTTTAAAATATTTATAAATGCTGAATATACCTACAGCTTAGTTTTATATGTACTATTATTCAAGACATTATCCCTTAGCCATCTTGGTATTTAGAATTACACTCACAACCAATCAATACATGTCAAAGTTAGAATCCATACGACATTTGTGCATAGACAGGCACTATGTTTTGCCCGAACTAGTGAAAGGTTTTACATCGATTTTCAAATATTTATAAATGCTGAATATACCTACAGCTTAGTTTTATATGTACTATTATTCAAGTGTGCACTATTTTAACTTATAATACCGATGAATACTACTAGAAAATCGCTTTCAGTTTGTTTTTAGGTTATTGTTAGATTCATATTTTATTTGTTAATTTCTCAGGACTCCGTTTAGATGCAGTAAAACTAATAATTTTATTGTAATCTATGGATTATAAGGAATAAATCGACATGCATTTCATAGATAATCTTTAAAATTTGTAGTGGGCCCATTCTCCATAGAAAAATTGATTGTCTCCTTTGATGATAGTTTAATAAATTTAAATAAAGAGATAGAAAGTTATTCTTTTCAAACTACAGTGTTTACGATATTTTAAAACATAAAACATAACATAAACACTCACGCCTGTCACCCAGAGGGGTAGGCAGAGACTACAGACTTCCATTAGGCACGATCCTGACACACCTCTCTTGCCTCCTTCACATCCATACACCTACGCATACATGCTCGTCGGTTAAGGGTACTCCTAATTTGGCCCGTTTTCAATAAATCGCCAATTTGGTCGATAAATTTTCGCCTAGGACGTCCCTTTCCGACTCTGCCATTCACTTCTGCACCATAAATTTTCTTTGTCACTCTTTCCTCATTCATTCTTTCCACATGACCAAACCACCGAAGCATTCCTTTCTTAATCCTGGTCACCACATCATCTTGCAAACCACACTCTTCTCTTATTACACAATTTCTTACCCTGTCATTCAGATTCAACCCTAACATACACCTTAACGACCGCATTTCTACTGCGTTTATTCTACTCTCGTGCTTCCTCTGCCACACCCAACTTTCACTACCATACGTTAAAGTAGGGACCAACACAGCATTGTGAATTGCCATACGTGCCTTTTTCGACACATTTTGACTCTTCACAATAGATATTTTATTTTTATTTTATTATGTTA
The DNA here is from genome assembly GCA_036936625.1 of Parnassius smintheus behrii. Taxonomy (NCBI): domain Eukaryota; kingdom Metazoa; phylum Arthropoda; class Insecta; order Lepidoptera; family Papilionidae; genus Parnassius; species Parnassius smintheus. Next base: position 42,751,117 of record JAUPFT010000026.1, read on the forward strand.
TAAATATGATATAGAACCTAGGTATAATAATTTTAATATTTTTAAATAATGTAAATTTTTTTGATCTTTACACCAAGTTTTGTTTCATTGGAAATTTTTTTTTGTAATTCTATTTTTTTTTCTTTTTGCCGATGGGCGTGTAGTGTATGTGCACATGTAGATATATACACGATAGCCTAAGAGAGATTAGTTAGTAATAAACCTACATTCAAGACCGCTAGACGTTTAATTTATTCCTCGAACCTCCCAACATTACAATCCTGATCGGCATTATTACTTAATCATTCAGTATAGAAATCTAACTAACCTATTAATTCTTCAAATAGATAAAATTGTTATATTATTATAAGGATAATTATTCGAAGTAAGATATTTACAGCATTTTTATAATTCACCTATGTTGTCAGCATTGTTTGTCAAATTAAATGTCGACACCCAATATGAACAACATTGTAACTGTAGTTACACCTTGGTACTTATTTATGTCATATGAATTCAACAAGAACAGACTTTTATTTTGGTCTTTGAACCGTATCTGTATGACAATAAGAAGTACTTTTGTGAAATGGAATAACTTCATTGTAATAGAAAATGTACTGTGTTTCCGTTGAAGTATAATTGTAGATGAAGTTGCAATACACAAAAGTTTGAGTAACAATTGTTTCTTTGTGTTAAAGTCATTGCAAATGGACATACAATATTATTCATTTAAATTGACAATTTTTTTTGTATACTAATTGAAAGACTGTTTTTACTTTGACCACGTTGTAATTTTAAATTACAATATTTTATTTTTATTTTGAAAAATCACTTACTTTTCCTAAACTATACTCTCTTTACATTGAATGGATGACTAAAAATAATCCAAGTGATACCAAAGCTACCCAAGAACAGTACAGGCAGATCTTTTATAAAGAATTTGGTATGGAATTCTTCAAGCCAAAGAAAGATCAATGTTTGAAATGTGAGGTCCATGAAAAAGCTTCAGAGTTAGAAAAATAAATCAAAGCACATGATTACGCATTACATATGGCAAATAAATGTATCATACGTCAAATAAAAGACAACGATAAGGTAGAAGCCAAACAATCTAAAAAAAATTGTTAACTGCATGTTTTGATTTACAAAAAATTCTAACTACCTACTCCACAGTCTGACGTGTCAACCTTCTATTACAAGAGAAAATTTCAAGTTTTCAATTTTACAATTTTCGACATAGGATCTGCTGAAGGGCACTGTTATGTGTGGGATGAATGCATTGGAAGAAAAGGCCCTAACGAAATTGCTAGCTTCTTATTCGACTTTATAAAAAAGAAGGCTGCCGAAGGTATAAGAGAATTTCGTTTCTATTCAGACTGCTGTGGTGGCCAAAATAGAAACCGAATTGTATTTCTAATGTATGCTTACGCCTCAAAAAGATTTGGTGTAGTTATTACACACAACTTCTTTGAAGTTGAGCATTCCCAATCAGAAGGGGACTCAATGCATGCTGTTATAGAGCGACGTAAGAAAAACCAAGTTGTTATGTACCACAACAATGGTACACACTAATACGTTGTGCTAAGATCACAGGCAAACCTTATGTCGTGAACGAGGTCACTCAAAATGAAATATTTTATTTTAAGTCATTGTTAAATTTAGTTCCCAATTGGGAGTTGGACAATGATAAAAAAAAATTATGTGCTCAAAAGTTAATCATATTAAAATTAATTTCGAATCGCCAAACATTATAATGTTTCAAAATGATTTTTACAGCGATCAACTAAATTGGATAGATTTGGACTACCGCATAGTCAAGACTAGACGTCAAAATATAAATAAATCTTTGGCTGCGTTGTGGGATCATAACTTAGTTAGAGCCTATGAAAACTTACACCCAATCAATCAAAACAAGTACAAAGACTTGTGCAGCTTATGCTCCAGCGGTGCAATTCCGGAGCAATACATATACATTTTTATTTTTTATACCAACTTGCCACACTCAAACACCGTATTATATATAATATAATTCCGACATTGAAGACTAAATATTGTTATCTGTGCTGGCGGCCTATTAAAATGAATAAGATATTATAAATTGATTTTTATTATCTCTCATATACTACTTATCATGTCTTTCTATCCCAATGTAACATTGATACACATTGTCTACTATCGTCCCATTACTTTAATTCCAATTCTATCTAAGATATTTGAGAAATGCATGCATCAAAGAATAATGAAATACTGTAACACGTATAATATTATTAATAAAGAACAGTTTGGATTTCAAAAGGAAAAGTCCACAACATTAGCAATCTTCACTCTAGTTAAAACAATATTAAATAATTTAAATGGCGGATATTTGACCACAGGACTATTTTTTGACATGTCAAAGGCTTTTGATTTTGTTGATCACAAACTTTTATTAAATAAATTAGAATCAATAGGAATAAGAGGACCCACTTATCAGTGGCTAAAATCCTACTTAAACAATCGAAGACAACGCGTAGTAGTCAGCAAGTTAGTAGGCGACGAAGTTTTATCTTACGCTTCTGAATCAAAAATTGTTGAGTGTGGTATCCCCCAAGGAAGTGTGCTAGGGCCTCTAATGTTTATTTTATATATCAACGATATAACATATGAATGACATGATATGACATCTGAAAAAAACTCTATACACGATCACGAAACTGATATAAATAAAACAATTGACAACGTTATTAAATGGTTAAACGTAAACAACTTAAAACTAAATCTAAATAAATCACATTTTATCCAATTTAATCAATCCAAACATAAACAATTAAATTTTAAGCTAAATATTAATAAATTAAAGGAAATAAGGTCTACCAAGTTTCTGGGAGTAGTCATAGACCAGGACCTAAACTGGAAATTACATATAGAGTCTTTGTGTAATCGTGTTAATAGTTTTGTATATGCCCTTAACAAAATGAGAAAAGTGACAAACTTACAAACGGCCCTTATTACATACCACGCGTATATAGCTTCCATTTTGCGCTACGGGATAATAATGTGGGGAAATAGCACAAATATACAAAAGGCGTTTATAGCTCAAAAAAAGTGTATTAGAGCTATCTCTGGAATACCGCCTGGCATATCCTGCAGAACAGCTTTTGCAAATCTCAACATACTTCCGCTGCCGGCACTATATATTTTTGAAATAAGCTGTTTCGTGAAGAGAAATATCAATTTGTTTATGAAAGCAAGTGACATGAACACAAGATTAAAGCGAAATCCTAATAAACTTGTGTTAGATGTTATCCCAAGGTCAGCTAAATACCATAAAAGTTGCCTAAAAATGTGTTTAACGATATATAATATAATTCCTAATGACATCAAAAATTTAAATATTAATCAATTTAAATCAAAATTATTTAAGTGGCTCATTGACAGAAAAATATATGACATTAAAGACTTTATTGACATCAATCCCTAATACTATTCATGTTATACTATATATTTTAATTTATCTTTAATTCAATGTAAATTATTGTAATGAGACTTTGTGATATTATTTTTATGATTATACAAGATAATAATATTAATTTTGCATGCTATTTGTAATAGCGAGACATGTGCACCTTTTTAACATGTACCACCTTTATATACCATGTTCTTACGCAAATAAAAAATTCTGATTCTGATTCTGATTCTGATTCTGTAATTGCTGCTTACAGTAACATTCATCAAAGATTTCCTACTTGTCAATTTGTAAAATAAGTTACAATAATAATCACCGAAAAAAACTTTCAAATGTTTTCGTGACCCAATCAGTATCATGAAACCTAAAATTGTACAGAACTACCTATTCTTCCAGCTGCAAATAAATTATAAACTTTACAAAAAAATTAAAATGGCTATGCTGTAAACCATGTCACATTGAATTACAATGTTATTCATATTGGGTGTCGATGTCATGTCAAGTTGGTTAGGTAGCTTGGTACCATTTTCATATACTTATTTTTACTAAGGAACTCTCGCCTCTTAAACGTAGTGATTATACTCTCTTTGCCTGAATCCATGACTTATGGATCTCACACCGCAAACAAATCGAAGGACATCTGAGAACTCTTATCTTCATGTCTTCTCTCTTCATCTGTGTACAACAAGCCGGATAGCAATAAATCTGCGTCGTTTACCTTTCCACCAAAACACCATCTTACTTTATGTGATATCCGTATCTCAACCGAGTTAGTGCGTGTCTGAGCTGTCATGAACTGGATGCTTCGGAGGCTCCTGGGCCGGATGGGATTCCTACTTGTATTTGTAAAGACGTCTGCAGAAGAGCTTGGTTTGCCATCGTCTATTATTTTCAACAAGTCACTAAGTACGGGTATTTTCCCGAAAATTTGGAAAAATTCCCTTACCATACCCATTTACAAATCCGATGATAAGTAATATGTAACAATCATAGGCCCATCAGCATACTTTCCTGCATGGCTAACCTTTTCGAAACATTAATATATTTCGCACAAAAATTAGGAGAAATAAGGGAGCAAAAAAAATTCGACGAGCTGTATCCTAGTGAAAAATGGTCATAGAGACTTCAAAAAAAACCTTTTGTAGCTCTAAAATTCTAGTATTCCGATTTTGTGACAAAAAAAATGGAGCCGCGATTTCAACGCAATCTAACAAAATAACACGAGAAAAAAATGGTTGACCCTAGAGGCCACCCCTGGAACTTCCCGCTAATTTCAAATGCAAAGCGCTCCAAATTACACCAAATTATAACGATTTCTTATATTTACGCGAACACTACACATTGAAATAATACTAGATTTTACGGATTTTATCGCGTATATTTAACTTTTTAAATACCCGACGTTTCGAACGCTTTACAGCACTCATGGTCACGGGCGGGACTGAGATGTTCAACGTCCATATGTCATAGTTAACCGCGGTTACCATAGATTAAAATTTAACTTTTGTTCCGATCTATACAGTTACAGTATGAACTTATGGTATCTTGAAGTCTTGCAGTTGTACGCTTGGATTGGGATTTAATTTTATTTATTATAGGATCCCAAGCAGATGGTAGCACCCAGCCATCTTCTCTATTGAAATTAGGATGTTTTTTTGATTTCAATAGCCTCGCGAATCATCCTTGGAAGGAATCGGTGTTCTTTAGCGAGGATTTGTGGTCTATCAAATCTGATGTAGTGACGGAGGCGATCTTGTACGTGTTCACAGACTGCAAACTTCCCGGAGCGTCGATTCTTAACATCAGCTATATGTTCTTTAACGCGGGTTTTTATTGATCTTTTAGTTTGTCCTATGTAGGAGAGACCACATTCACAATCAAGCTTATGCACTCCTGCATCTTGCAGAGGGACACTACACTTGACCGATGGTAAAAACTGACCAATCTTCTTCAGTGGCTTGAAGTATGTTTTGATGGAAGCACGCTTCAAGATGTAGCCAATCTTGTCAGTGACTCCTCTAACATATGGCAGTACAACAGTTACACGCTCGACTGTGGCCGGCTTCACTCGTTCACTGTGACGTAGGCGCGGGACTCGAAGCTTGTTGTCATGCAAAACTTGCTTGACATGGTGGAGCTCTGCAGCCAGGTGTTTACTATCACAGATCCCTCGTGCTCTCTGAAACAGAGTGTTTACTATCACAGATCCCTCGTGCTCGAGGTTTGATATGTTATATGACCTGTAAAGCGTTCGAAACGTCGGGTATTTAAAAAGTACCGAGTGCTGTAAAGCGTTCCAAACTTCGGGTATTTAAAAAGTTAAATATACGCGATAAATTCCGTAAAATCTAGTATTATTTCACCAAATTATGTTGCGAAATCTCGAAGTTATATTAAAAAAACGTTTTTTTTTTCAAATTCTTTCTCCTTTGATATCTCACGAACGAATGAACCGATTTTTGTTTTCCAAGCGGCATTCGACGTCATTTCTCAATATCTACGAGTCCGAAACAATTCATATTATTACCATATTGAGGTCTTTAGAACGCCACAAACCGCATCTCAATCGATCAAGACGTTTAAACGTTATGAAGGGTTATACACACAACGTCCACGTGAAATTAGAATAGCTTCCTGCGATATCAAAACGTCGAGATCTGATAAAAACTCGATTTTCGAAAATAAGGGTGAAACCAAAAACTTTCGTATTTTTGAAAATTTTCAATTTTCTTAGCGGGAAGTTAAAAAATTTCGATTGAACAATCATATATGGAGCACAATGGACATCATTAAGTATAGTTGGCTTAACGAAAGGGCATGTTCTTGCTACCTGCGATTGTTATTCTTTCTTGTTCGTTATGCTGTTATGCTTGCTACGTAACGTTTTGCATATTAAATCTCACATGCTCAGTTTATATAATACACTTTATTAATTTTTCTTTCACATATCATAGCTCCTTTGTTGTAATTGTTATGCTACGAGTAATTATTAATAATAATAGGAATTATTTTTATGTGTTTTGCATATTACTCACTAAGGTAATAACACTTATAGGTATTAACCTACAGTATCTCTCGCACCGTATAATTGTATTGGGTAATCATTTATTTTGCCGTTCAGGATACACAAGGTATAGTTACTGTAAGTTTACAAGTCATATCTTTGATCAGTTTTAGAATGTAAGAGAATAACTTTTATTAATCCACAAAACATTTAGGTACTTCACTGCTTGAGCGCCGTTGCTGTACTATTTGTATGCTCATATCTTGAAATATTTATGCGTTTTCCAAATGAATATATTATTTTCAAATCTATCTCAATGTAAATTATTTTTAGTTGCCACTATTACTTACCGCGTTACTTCAATACCTTCACTGTTGCGAAAATATCTTGCTTGTTTGATTTGAAATAAGTTTAAACTAATAAAATGACAGCTAACATAATACTAACATGTTTTAAGAAAAACTCACCGGTATACAAAAGCGAATCTTTTTCTATCCGAATCTGCAAGGCCCACGTCCAAAGGTCGATGCAACGCTGGTAGCGGAACGCGTCAGCATACGATGCTCCTCTGTACGGATTTGACACAAATATTTATAATTAAAATATATAATAAGTATGGTAACTATGTATAGAGAGGTAAAATAAAAAGGATTAAAAGTAATAATCTTATGGGATAGGTCCATCTCTAACAGTTACGGTTTGATACAATATGAGTCGTAAAGCGAGAAGTCGAGGTGTGGTGCCGACGCACGAGAATCCTGTACCGCATGTTGTATGTGTTATACACAAAGACATTTAAATAGCTAGTAGTAATAGACCGGACATCAGCAACACAATCGTCGACTGTAACCTTTGTCCTATAGGATATATCTCCGATGTTTGTCATTTAGTCTAAGTGACATCGTCAAAAGGTCAAGACGCATTCATTACATATGACAGGCCTGTTGGTCTAGTGGTTAGTGACCCTGACTGCTAAGCCGGAGGTCGTGGGTTCGATTCCCACCCAGGACAAATGTTTGTGTGATGAGCACGATCATTTGTTCTGTGTCTGGGTGTAATTTATCTATAATATTTATGTATTTAGAAATATATAAGTATGTTTATCAGTTGTCTAGTACCCATAACACAAGCTCTGCTTAGCTTGGGACTGGATGGCGTTGTGTGATAGTTGTGGAATATTATTGTTATTATTATTATTTCATAAATTTAAACAATATTTTTAAAGAAAATATGCTTGGTTATGCATTAAAGTATTGTAAATCAGGATAAGGAGCAAAAAATAAACGTAATTTCGGTTTATTATCGTAAGAATAATGTGTACTCAACGCCTCGGCTGTCTTGAAGGTTCCGACCTGTCCATCCTTTAGCTACGCGTAGACAGCGACGACCGAGAAGTATGTATATATTTTTATAGGTTATGTCTACTAAGTATCTTGAGCCAATTTTATCATGTTTCTGTAAATGACTGTACACAGCCGAGTGTGTACAGTCATTGTACTGTGCTCCGGTCGAGCCGACCCATTCGTGCTACAACTATAATATAACCGCAGCGTGGCCCTACCACGTAGCAAAATGAGCACGCATTTCCCAGTATCCACCCTAGGTAGATTCTTTGGGGGGGGGGGGGGATAAACGAAATAACCCATATAATCTGGTATATACTGATTTAATGAAAGATAGTAACGTAATAAATACCTTTATTTAAATCTTGTACTACATTGGACCCCGCCAATTTTAGACCTATTTCTGTATCGCCAACACTTAATAAAATTTTCTGCGAACTGTCTAAAGCCTTCGATTGTGTTCACCATTAAGCATAAATAAGCAAACTTCAACATTACGGTGTAAGAAGTGATGCTCTTAAATTTATTATTTCATATTGAAGTAACAGAACGCAAAAAGTTGTCATTAATAGTATTAGTTCTTCCGGGTCGGTACTACAAATAGGCATGCCTCAGGGCACAATTTTCGGTCCCTTTCTGTTTTTTGTATATAATAATGACTTAGTTTGCACACTCGGGGATAACCATGATATAATATTAGTTGTTGATTAACTTAATTAATTTCAAAATTAAAATAACTATTACTAAGTAAACAATGCTAAACTAAATTTCTGAAATTCATAGTTAGAAATGTCAAACATCTAAAACATAAACATTTTAATGTAATTGGAAATAAGGAGGAGTTGAGTCTTGTCCGTAGCAGTATTTTTTTTAACCACACTAGACGCGATCTTCAATGTGATCCCCATATATGAAAACTAACAAGCAGACTTAGCTCTGCGGTAATAAAAATTAGAAATATTACCAGTGTTGAAACAGCTAGACTAGTTAGATAGACGAGCAGAGCCTGCGTGCGAGCGTGCGTGCAACAGCGTACTTGGGCGCACCTGTACATGAGGCGGAACGCGGTGTCCTTGTGCGCGGGGCCCAGCACGCGCTCGGCCACGAGCAGATCGTGCGTGCGCAGCGCGTCCATGTCGCGGCGAGCGAGGGTGCGTGCGCGAGTGTATTAGGGCGCACCTGTACATGAGACGGAACACGGTATCCTTGTGGGCGGGGCCAAGCACGCGCTCGGCCACGAGCAGCGCCTGCGTGCGCAGTGCGTCCATGTCGGCGGCAGCGGCCTCCAGCTCGGCGAGCGAGCGCCACTCACGAGCGCCGCCCAGCGCCGGCTGCGGCGCGCGGACCGGCCGCTTCTCCACGTACGCGCCGTACGCATGCCGGATCGCTGCCCCACAAACCAGTCATCATCCCTCTGTGGCCGTGGAAGGAAAAAGGGAGATCTCTCGCCGGGCAAGGTGTTCTGCCCGAGGAGCGGCCGACACTCCGTGTGATGGTTCGGAGATGTTCTACATATACTGTTTATGATTTGGAATTTTGATAGCGTGATTTAGGCTTCGGTGTGTTTCGCTTGCGGCGCGACGCACAGCGCCGCCACATCACCCCTCTGCTCAGACCGGAGGTCGATAGTGCAGCCCCGTTGCCGACGAATGTGCAAGTGCCAGTGGATTGCCTTGTAATCTACGGTGAGTCGAGAAGAAAGCAAGTAATCTGCGAGAGTGCCGTGAAGCAGAGGCGAGCAGTAAGGCTCAGAGCCGTGTCGAACACTGTATGGAGCAGAGTGTAGCTTGAAGGAACAGGAAGCATTATTATTCCAGTGCTGCGATGAACCTTGTAAAGCTAGCTGGCTTGCAGGATATGAAGACTGCAGACGATATCTGCTCGGGAGCGAATGGGTGGGGTATTCTATGACGATGATGAAGCTTGAATTTCCGAAGGTTGTTGGTTGCGAGTTCAGATCACGTCGGGTGGTCACCACTGTAGCCGAGGAAGGAAAAGGGGAGATCTCCCGCCGGGCAAGGTGTTCTGCCCGGGGAGCGGCCAACACTCCATGTGATGGTTCGGAGATGTTCTATATATACTGTTTATGATTTGGAATTTTGATAGCGTGATTTAGGCTTCGTTGTGTTTCCTCCATTACGGCCCATTTAAGTCCACTGCTGGACATTTCTCCCCCATGCATTGCTCCGTAAGGATTTTGCCATAGTTGCCACACTTAACAAACCTGTTGATAACCGCAATTTTTATTTGAGTGTGTGTATGTGTATGTGCATGTGTGCGTGGGTTAAGTGTGATGACCCCTCTAATATCTGCTTCACAAGCACTCCTAAGAATTAGGCCGTGCGTCACCGCACGGATCGCTTAGTAAGATATATTTTAATATAAATGCTAGGCTATGTTAACTGAGATTGATATTAGTTTTGGAAGTAATTATAAGTCGTAACGCTGTTACTTTTTATAAATTAATTTTTTTAATTTTTTAATAAAGTCGTTGCTGTGAACTTAATTCGTGTGCGTGCGTGTGTGTGTGCATTTTCGTGTGCGTGTACGTGAGCATGTGTGCGTGCGTGTGTGTATGTGTATGTGCGTGCATGTGTGTGTACGTGCATATGCTGTGTGTGCATGTATGTGTGTATGTGTGTATGTGTGTGTGTGTGTGTGTGTGTGTGTGTGTGTGTGTGCATGCGTGCATGCGTGTGCGTGTGAGCGTGTGTACCTGTGGCGCGGCGCCAGGAGGCAAGCGCGGCGGCCACATCGTTGAACTCGTCAAGCTGCGTCGCACCCAGCAACTCGTGTGCGTCAGCCATGCGCCCTGGACTGTAGCACACCGTCGAGCACAGCAGGTTCACGATCTGTACCCGTACAAATATCATTCAAGTGTCACATAAGATATGCGAACATACACATTCCGCCTCCCTCCCTCCGCCTGTACCTGCGCGGCCCCCTTGAGGCAGGCGGTGCGAAGCGCGTCGTCGCCGGCGCGCGAGGCGAGCAGCGGGTCGGCGCCGTGCTGCAGCAGCAGGCGCGCGCTCTCCACGCGGTGCTCCTGGATCGCGTAATGCAGAGCGGTCTTCAGCTGCATGTCGCGCGCGTCCACCTGCGACCGACCACGCACACCCACCCCTTAATGCACACAACTAGCCCTCACAACTCCTTATACAACTCAATACTAGCAATGCAATAAAAACAATACTAATATTCCCTCAAAATATTCATAGTAAGCTTAAGATGCTTGTATTAACAGTGGTGCACGACAGTAGTGAAATGGCGGATCCAAACCTAAGACCTCTTGAGTCGACGATACGCTTCGTGCCATTAGGTTACTATCGATTAAATCAAATCTAAACAAAACCAACTAAAGCATCACTCTGCTTACTCTGCTCTAGTTTCGGCGTACTCATCCTTAGGATTTGCTATGTTTATTTCTTCCGTGCTCACCTTTCATACGGAAAAAGTGCTACGTTCTTTATCAATAATTTACATTTTCAGCTTATCATTTAGTGAATAGGGCGACAGTAAGAATCCATCAAAGTAGTCGAAGGTGTATGAGTCTTATAATGAAAGACCATAGTAATTCTAAAATATTTCAAAAAGCGCTACTGCTAAAGCTTTTCATTTAAGCAAAAGATTACGAGTATAACTGCCTCGAACAAACTTAAAATGACGTGGAGCGTTGTTTACAGCGAAACGAGCATGGTCAAATCATACGACTCGAATTTTCAATTAAATCTTGACAATAATTTTTCTAAATCTGGACAAAAAGTGGCTGCGGCTTTTGAGAAATATTTCACTGATATTCGCTTTCTAACAACAAACAGAAGCAAGACCCAAATAATTACAGACCCATAGCACTACTACCAAGCTTTTCCAAAATCTTTGAAATAAAGTCATGAATTTTATTAATGTAAATAAAATTTTAAATCCTAATCAATATGGATTTCAAAAATGTAAAAACACGTCATTGGCTATATTTAAAATAATGGAACATATTTGGGATGACAAAAAAAATCCATGTTTTGCCCTTTTCTTAGATATGACAAAAGCATTTGATTGCGTTAATCATGAAATTTTACTGAAACAATTGGAAATTGTACTCGCTTGTGTTGGAACTGGATTCGCGGAATTGCTCTAAAATTATTTAAATCGTACCTAGAAGATCGATATCAGGCAACTATTTTGAATACGTATAATAGTAATACTACAACTATTGAAACAATTAAGTCAAAATTTAAAAAAGTCAACATTGGTGTACCTCAAGGAAGTATACTCGGTCCTTCTTTGTTTTTAATATATATCAACGAGATATTTAAAATCATCAAGCATTTAACAATAATGTTTGCTGATGATGCTACAGTCTTTTATACTAGTAAGCTAATAAATAGTTCAGAACTTGAAAGTGAAATTAATAAGTCCATAAAAGACATAGTGTCCTGATTAAAATCTGTAAACCTAACAATTAATGTAACTAAAACTAAAATTCTCCAAATTAGAAATTACAAGACCGAACCAACCCATTTAAAAATATCATTTGATGGCTCAGTCATAGAAGAAGTAGATAATATAAACTTTCTTGGAGTTAAAATTGACTCTCATCTAAATTGGAAATCACACATAGAAAAGATTAACAAAAAGATATCGAGTTATTGCTATGTTCTTTCAATACTTTCTTGGTCAACCTCTGAATCTGTTACTAGAAATGCGTACTATGGTTATATTTATCCATTGTTAATCTATGGTATAATTTTTTGGGGTAATTCAGCCAACATAAATGAAACGTTTATACTACAGAAACGATGTTTACGCATCATATACCGTAAAACAAATAGAGACAGCCTGAGGAATTTATTCAAAGAAAAACGTTTTTAACTTTAACTGGAATATATATCTTAGAGTTGCGCCTATTTATTAGAAATAATTGCGATTTATTCAAAACGAAACTTACGGAACGGCAAAATTTACGCCCTTGCTACGTAAACAATTTATATCTACCTCAAATTAAAAATAAATTGTTTGACAAAAGTGCATACATAACAGCAATTAAAGTATTTAATCACTTACTCAATAGTATTAAAACGATAAAAGGACCCAAAATCAAACATAGTTCAAAAAACTGGAACATACGTTGTATACGCTAAATGAATTCTATAATTTTAAGAGTTAATATCGTGTTCTTTATTATAATTATATCTATAAGCATTTTTATTTAATATTTTAGCTTAGAAGTTAATTGTAAATCTATCATCTGTTAAATGTAAATTGCAAAAATGTAATCTGTTAAATGTAATCTGTTAAATGTAAATAGTATATATATTATGTTTATGAAAATTGTAAATCTATTGCACGCCTGATGAGGCAACTGTTGATACCTTTAATATTATGTCATCTTCAACTTGTACACAGTAATGCAATAAATGAATTATTATTATTATTATTATTATTATATTTTATTCTCTTACTATCACCAAGTTAGTGCTCAACCAAAATGTAAACGCTTGATCTAAAACTATTAACTTTCAATAGCATTGTTAAAAATATAGTTAAATATTTTCAAACTATTGATGTTAAGAAAACCGCAGACTTATGGGAGATTTCCGGTAGTTATTACGTCCATAATAGATACAATTGTGGGTTAAATTCAAATACAAGAATCGAGTCTAGTGCTTCCTGATTTAATTAAACTGTAAAGTTATAACTTTACAGTTACCTTTGCTTAAATCTGATAGTACATATCACAAGAGTCTGTAATGCTTAGGATATATTATGTAACCTATCGAATGCAAAATGATATTTTATCAATGGTTAAAGTACTTCCAGGTCGTTTCTATACGCATGTATAATGGGCGTTCCCCAAGGCTCGATTCTTGGTCCATTCCTGTTCCTAATCTATATTAATGACTTACCTTGTAGGTCATAATTATGATAAATTACTATTTGCTGATGATACTTCATTGATCAAATATAATACGAACACTTATAATGTAATAACATACCTCAGCTCCATGCTCAAGTAGAAAGGTACACAGCCGTACAGACTGAACGGAATTGATCAAGCAGGTTCCACCGTTGTGATTAGGCCGATGTATGTCCGCACCGCGATCCACCAGGAACTTGACCACGTCAAAGTGCGTCATGAAGCAGGCCGAGCGCACGGGCGTGGAGCCGCTGTCACTCCCGGCGTTCAAATCCGCACCGGCGTCCGCGAGCACGCGGAGCACCTTCATTTACAAATTGAAAAACTGCAATTTATTTTCATTTATAGAATAAGAGTGACAAACGAGCACACATTCCACCTGATGATAAGCGAATACTGTGGCCCATAAACATCCACATTTATTTTCATCGAAGTGCGTTGTCATCCATGAGGACTAGGATAGAATGCCTCCTTTCCAAAAAATGGATCTCCGTTTCTCTACACTCACCAAACAAAATGGCATCCCAGTCAAGCCGACCCATTCGTGCAAGCTTAATGCTGCAGTGTTTCGTATGGTGAGTATAGAGAATGGACGTAAATAGAAAAGTGGAGAAATTAATCGAGGATAGATATAGATGTCTATGTAGCACAGCTTCCACTTGCCTTCGAGTTTGATTTGTGCTCTTTTGTCACCCTTATTCTAAAAAACAACGAGCGAACCTTACGGTGCATACGATGTGTAACATCTGACATATCACCATAGTAATAAGAAACATTAAAATTATTTGGTTTTTTAATCAAAATTAAAAATATCAATTGAGCATACAGAAATAAACCTCAAAATTTATAAAAGCTAAATAATGAAATATTTATTTGAATAATTATAACACTCATTAGAGCCGTGTAGTGGCGGTTGAGAATATCCACTACCACAAATCTTCCCGTGGGTGTCGTAAGAGGCGACAGAGGGAGACAGGCAGGAGATGGGCAGCAGCATCTTCCTGATAACAACAGCGATATAATAAAAAAACTGCGGTTGCCAACCCACTCGCCAAGCAAGGCAACTATGGCAAATATCCCTCCATTAATTACGACGCAAACAAACGGCCCTCAGTCAGGCCTCTGTTACTCTTGCTTGCCTACGTGAAATAATTACCTAAGATCGCGACACGCCCGGGCGAAATAACGTAGGCAGGGCTAGCGCGTTGGAGGCGATTGAATGTTAAAGTTCTTAACGCTGTTTACGTATATAACTTTTTGTAAATATTGTTGAAATAGTTTTTGTGTAGTGTTTAGTATATTTAATTATATGATAAAATAGTTTAAAAGTTTTAATGTAATTTAAGAATTATATATTATGTATATTACCCATTATTAAATAAATTTTAATATGGCAAAACGCTGTTCTTACTATAATTGTTGCGTGGATATAGACGCTAAATGACCAAGAAAATATTTCAAATATATCATTCCTTATTACCGGAGGATTTTAGTAGGAAGTTATGAAACGTGAATTTAAGTCATTTTTATTGTTAGATAGGTTCTTATAGCAAAAAAGAATTAAGTAATAATTTATCTAATATCTACGAACTTTATTACAAAATTTAGTTTAAATTTACTTCATTATCCAAGTATCTACTTACATACCTATACTTGCTTGTGTATTAAAATATTTTAGGCTAAAATAACACAAAATACTGAAATCAAAACTTTGTTTAGTAACAAAATTTTAACTAAGTAGAATACGATTACATTTCTGTTAGGAATCGTATTTCCAGTTTACGAGGACGGCACTGAAAATTTCGGGAATCAAGGAAGTAACACAACATTACTATTTAAAAATGTATTTATTGCTTTTCGAAGTATTCTCCGCGAAATTTGACACATTTTTCCATACGATGGAACCAATCATTGAAGCAACCATTCCATTCGGAAGTTGGGGTCTCCAACGGTCGTTTTGTAAGCGTCCACAGCTTCTTCAGGTGATGAAAATCTCTGTCCACGCAATTTATTCTTTATTTTAGGGAAAGTATAGAAATCATTAGGGCTTAGGTCGGGGCCGTATGGCGGATGGTCTAAGAATTCTATGTTTTCTTGCTCTAAAAACTCTTTCGTTCTGTGTGCGGTGTGAGAACTCGCATTGTCGTGATGGAGGATGATGCGGCGGTTGCAGTTCTCTTTACGGAGTTCAGAAACGACCTGTGGCAAACAAATGCTAGCATACCATTCTGCATTAACCATTCTTTGTCCCTCAAGAGGAATAGTCGTTACATGGCCGGTTTTGGAGACAAACGTGGCCTCCATTTTTGCAACACTCCGTGAACAAACAATTTTTGTTGGCTTTAACTCATTTTCGAACACCCAAACTCGTGACAGGATTTTTGTTTCGGGTTCGTACGCGTATATCCAGGATTCGTCACCTGATACGACGTTGTATACAGCATTTGAGGATCCTGCGTGGAATCTTTCGAGAGTTCTGACGCACCAAGTAACGCAAGCCGCTTTTTGCTCTTCACAGAGCGAATGCGGTATCCATCGGGAAAATAACTTTTTTACACCTAATTGTTCATGCAAGATTATTTGTATTTGACTCAAGCCAATGTCTAAAGTTGCCTGAATTTCGTGGTATGTCACATGTCGATCTTCCTCAATCAGCTTACGCACAGCATCAACGTTTTCTTGGGTGACTGCAGTTTTTGGACGACCTTGACGGGGATCATCACTGAGGTTGACACGTCCACGTTGAAATTCAGCAAACCAGCGGTAAATTATGGTTTTGGATGGGGCTTCATCACCAAATGCAGAAATCATCCGGTCAACACACTGTTTTTGTGTTAAACCACTTCGAAAGTCATAATAAAGCATCGCTCTTGAATTTTCTCGAGTCAATTCCATTTTCTTAACGACTAAACAAGTTTGACAAAACCTTGTGACAAGATCGAGAATCTTTTTTTAAATAAATAAATGGTATTCGATTTTTAAAACCAAGGAGTTTTCAATTAAAAAGATTTTAATATGACAGGAACAGTGGAAATATTCCATTCCCGATACTTTTAGTGCAGCCTAGTATTTGTTGTTTACACTATCTACGTTTTTCTTCCGAGCCAAGCATCGCGATTCCCAACGAATGGCCATGCAAATTGCATGCGTTAGGCATCGCAGAACTCACGTAGTTGCGAAAATAAGGTCAGTCGATCATAGTCAGAATAGGTATTTCACCTATGTAACTTTTATTAATATTTCGCAATGTATTTTGTTACTCTTTATTAACATCCCTTCGTAACAACGGAAAGTCCGCCGTAACGTAGAAAGAGGAAAAGGTGCAAAGTAATACGGAGACTCTCACGCAGCGATAATGTTTTATTTAGCTTGCGAGCGCGATTTATCTAATTAATAATAATTATGTTATTAAACGTCGGCAAGCAGCCAACATCAAAAGAGTGAAACTTCTGTACGTAGTACTATTATTTATTCTGTGCCCCAGTCCCCGGCTATGGCCGGCCCATACTACGGTGGCGACCATGGTAAGGGCGAGGCAGGGGGTGCTAAGAATCTCCGGTGGAGGTTCGGTTGCCACCTACGACGACTCGACATGGCAACATACGAGTGGTGATCCAAAAGTAATGACAATCGGTTACTTCAGGCCCGCATAAAAATCCAAAAAAAATATTTTTATCTTGCTTATATACTCACTACGTCAGCCTAAAAAGTCATACAAATAGATCACGATTTCCGAGACACATTTAAAAGAAAGAAAGAAAGAAAAACATTTATTCACGGTCTAATCACAATAGATACAAAATAAAGCAAGAAATTGGAATTAAACAGAAAATAAAACAATATTTCCCTAAATTAACAAAAATGTAAAAATAATATAAAATGAGTCTGTGTAGCAGCATAACACCGTGAAATGGACAGGACTCAGTAAAAATCGAGATACAGAAACACGAATTGCTCTGATCCCGACACTGGTTTTCAGTCCAGCCCGCACTCCGACGTAACTCGGACGGCTGCCTCAATGCACATGCTATAATGCGACGCGGAATATATAAAAAAATATGTGTTTTTAAATTTTCATTCACATAAATAGTGGATATCATTAGTCTAATGAAGGTAAGTACAAAATAGAATTAACGTTTTCCTTCTAAATATATCAATTTTATTTATTAAGAATGCGGAATAAACGTTGGCTAAAGAATAAAGGTAAGAAAATGATTGTCAGAAAAAGTAAATTTATTATATAAATATTTAAATAAAATAGTTTTATATATTATGTAAAGTGAAAATTTAAATATCTACATAATTTATGGGACTGAGATTACTGACGTGTTGAAAGAACTTAACCTCCTACCAGTTTATTTTATAGATCGGTATTGTTTTGTTCCGAAAGTAAGTGTAACATGTATTTGATTTTAAACCCACTAATTGTTTTCAGGTCACGCAGTGGAGGCGGGAGATTATTCCAACATTTAGTGGCATTATATTTAAAACTACCTCTGAAAGCGGCCGACCGGTAGAAAGGATATACTAACTTGTAATTGGATGATCTGGTATTATACTGCTTATTTTGATCTTTAGACCAAATCAACTTATTATATAAATATAAAGGTTCTTTATTTTTAATAACTCCAAACAAAAGTCAGGCAAAGTGTAGTCGCCTGCGACAGTCCATTTTTAAAATATTAGCGTTATTAATGAAAGGGGTTACATGTGCACGTGGTGGGACATTGAAACAAAAGCGTGCACAGGCGTTCTGTACTCGCTGTATTATTTGCTGTGTGCGAGATAATAGTCGTGGGCCTATGAGAGAATCCGCGTAATTGAATTTTGAAAGCACGATAGACTCGCAGAGATGTATACGTAAGGTGACACTTAGGTACTCACGAATACGATAAAGTACTTTCAACCTATAAAAGCAGTTACGTGCAATATCCATTACATGTTTCTCAAAACGAAGTTTGTCGTCCATTATTACCCCCAAATTTCTGACTTCAGAGACTCTCACAATAGGTTCGCTGTTTACAATAATGGCAGGGAGGCTTAGTGTGATCTTTTTTATTTGATTTGGCGATCCTAGAATAAGGTACTGCGACTTTTTGGATTGAGAACCGATGCGTTACGCTCTGACCACAAAGATATCCGACCCAAATCCAAGTTCAATTTTGTCACTGCTACTTGAACATTACAAGGCTTAAACGATATATATATCTGTAAGTCGTCAGCGTACATGTGGTACTTACAATACTCTATATTTTTAATAATGTCTGCACTATATATTATAAAAAGTAAGGGACCTAAAATGGATCTTTGCGGTACTCCTCGGTTCACAGGGCGCTCCCCAGAAATGGCTTTACCTTTTCCATTTAATTGTATTTCAACTTGCTGTGACCTATTTTTAAAGTAACTGGCAAACCATTGGGTTGCGTTTCTGCTTAAACCATAAAAATATAATTTTGAAAGAATTAATGGGATATTGAGGGTTTCAAAGGCGCGCGAGAAATCAAGTAATGTTAAAATAGTACCCTCACCACTGGCTTGTGCAGTCAGTATATCATCCACGACCTCTATAAGCGCTGTGCTTCTTTCTAAAGCCAGACTGCAGCTCAGGAAGGATGTTATTTGCTTCAAGGTACTTTGTTAGCTGATTACATGCAAGCTTTTCTATTATTTTAGAAAGGCACGGTAGAATACTAATTGGCCTGAGATCCGACATACAAACAGGGTTACTAGTTTTTGGTATAGGTTTAACGATGGCTTTTTGCCACAGATCCGGATAAGTATTTGTCGCAAAATTTATTAATTATGTATGTTATTTCTGTAATAACGTCTTTAGGTAATAACTTTAACATATCAAGAGAAATGCCATCGCACCCCACTGCATTAGACTGCAAAGAGTTTATAACTTTAATCACCTCATCCTCCGAGGCTTCTTTAAAATAAAAAGAGTTATCATTAGTGCCATTAAATTCAAAGAAAGTGAGAAGAGACAATGAGACGTAATTTTTACCAGGAATATTAAGAAAATGATTGTTTAAAGCATCAGGGTCACTGAAATGGGATGGCAAAGAAGTATCCTTACTTTTTATTTGAACTTGGCGTTTAATGTGCTTCCACATTATTTTATATCGATTTAGTTTTGAATTAATATAAAATTTGAAGTAGGCAATCTTTTCTGAAACTATCGCTTTATTAACTATTGATTTTAGTTCCCTATAATAATCCTTATGTGAGCAAGTTTTGTTTTCCGGGCTCTCACTTGAGCCTCGTTGCGTGTCCTCATCATACATCTTATGTTACGCGTTATCCATGGATAATATTTTTTATATAGACAGTTTTAGGAGGGGCGTGAGAATTAAAGATATTTAATAAATTTTTGTTAAAAGAATCAGTCATATCGTTTATGTTATCTGACGATGCACAGTGCCAGTTAATTTGTTTTAAATCTTGGTTGAAAAGGTTTATGTCCATATCCCTTAAAGGTCTATACGTGACGCTTTCAGGCTGAAACTTAGGCTTGGGAATGTCAAGTTCACATACAATAAAGGCATGATTACTGACTGGCCTGTTGGTGTAGTGGTTAGTGACCCTGACTGCTATGCCGGAGGTCGTGGGTTCGATTCCCACCCAGGACAAATGTTTGTGTGATGAGCACGATCATTTGTTCTGTGTCTGGGTGTAATTTATCTATAATATTTATGTATTTAGAAATATATAAGCATGTTTATCAGTTGTCTAGTACCCATAACACAAGCTCTGCTTAGCTTGGGACTAGATGGCGTTGTGTGATAGTTGTGGAATATTATTATTATTATTATTATCTTTACTTTCATATCTCGGCTTTTACCGGTTTACTAATAGCACGGGCCTAAGCCAAGTGTATATTAGTGCTGGATTTGGTGCTATCCTGTGAACTACTTTATTCAGTTACCTGTGTGTTAGGTTGTGAGGCAATTTGTCTAAGTATAGGAGGTATGGTTTGTTCTTCAGTTTGCAGGAACTTCCTAACTATTCTGCATGTATTTAGTATTACAGCTTTCTGTAAAAGTTTGTAAGTGTTGGGTGGTAAATTTAAAGTTTTTATAGATTGGCGTAATTGCTTCGGTATTACGCCGGTTGTCGATAGGACAATGGGCACTATAATTACTTTTTGAAGATGCCAGAGTCGAGTTATTTCATCTTTAAGTTCTGCATATTTAGAGAGTTTTTCAGCTATTGTAGTTTGCAGATTGTGCGTATTAGGGACTGCTATATCTATAAGGTATCCGGTTTTGTTAGTTTTATTAATCAATGTAATATCTGGTCTGTTACAGTGAATGGTCCGATCTGTGAGGATAGCGCGGTCAAAGTATATCTTCGTTTTGGGGTTTTCTAATACGCTTTCTGGGTTGTATTTATAATAGGGTTCAATAGAGTTTATTAGGTTATGTTGGTGGGTGGGTAGTTTTTGATGAATAATATCTGCAACTTGATCATGTCTGTGTTTGTAATCTGTTTGGGCTATTGCTTTACACGCACCTGTGATGTGTTGAATAGTTTCTGGACAATTGTTGCATTTTCTGCACGTATCAGAAGTTAAGGTTTTTATAATATGCTTTTGGTAGTTCCTGGTCTCTATTACTTGATCCTGTATAGCAATCATGAAGCCTTCAGTCTCTGGGAAAAGTTCGCCATGAATCAGCCATGCGTTCGACGCTTCTTTGTCGACATTATTTTGGCTTATATCATGTCGATGTCTTCCATGTAGGGACTTATCAGTCCACTCGGTGATTTTTGTTTTGTCGTCGGTTAGTTTTTCAGAATTTTGTGTAGTGTTTTCTTTTAAGTTCAAGGGTGTTAGTTTATTATCATTTTGTACTATAACCTTGTAGAGTGTGGAAGATTCTGATTTGTTGAAGAAGTATTGTCTGAGGGTCGTAATTTGCTTGTTATGTAAGTTTAATATATCGATTATTTCCCTGCCACCTTCTTTTCTTGGCAATGTCAGTCTCTGTAAGCAAGACCTTGGATGATGTTTGCGAAATTTGGTCAGTGTTGTGTTTATAATCCGTTGTAGAGCTTTTAAATCAGACTTTGCCCAGTTGATAATACCGAAGGAATAAGTGAGTACTGGTACAGCAAAGTATTGATGGCCTTTATTGTATTTCTAGCGTTTAATTGCGTCTTTAGTATTGTGTTGATTCGATGTCGGAACTGTTGTTTCAATTTTTCTTTAGTATATTTATAGTGTATTTGTCGTGACTGGTTGTAACCTAGATATTTATATGCCTCATTTTAATCTAGTGGTTCTATCTTATCTCCAGTTTCCAAAGTAAAATGGTGTTGATAGTTATGTCCTGCTGTTATCGAGTTTATTTTGCATTTATCTATTCCAAATTTCATTTTTATGTCATTTGTGAATTGTTCCGTAAGGTAAGCTAATTGATTTAAGTGATTTTCCGTATCAGCATAAAGTTTTATGTCATCCATGTAAAGTAGATGGTTAATAGTTATGCGAATGTTATTGCTATCAGTATAATGTAAGGGGTAACCTACTGCAGATGAATTTAATAACTTAGATAGGGGATTTATAGCAAGACAGAACCACAATGGGCTCAGTGCATCACCTTGAAATAATCTTCTCTGTATTTTTATTGGATTGGTCTCTATCGTTTTAGTCGGAGTCGTGAGTATTAATCGTGTTTTCCAGAGACTCATCAATGATGTTAGTAAAATGATTAGTTTTAGATGTATTTTGTACATCTTCAGCACTTCTATTAGCCATGAATGGGGGACTGAATCATAAGCTTTTTTGTAATCAATGTACATGGAAAACAAGTCGGACTTCTCTTTCCGAACTTGTTTCAGTATAACAGAGTCTATGATTAATTGTTCCTTGCAGCCTTGACTGAATTTTCGACATCCCTTCTATTGTTCAGCCAGTATCCTATTGTCATTAATGTGTTTATATATAAGTTCAGATACGCATGATGTAAGGATTTTATATACAGTTTGCAAACATTTTATAGCCCTGTATTTTGCAGGGTTATTCTGATCATTATGATCTTTTGGTATCATGTACGTAATTCCAACTGTCATGTAAGCTGGCATTGTTAAAGGGTTTACTATAAATTCATTAAGATGATTATAAAGGTAACTATGAATGCTTGTAAATTTTTTATACCAGTAATTGTGTATAAAATCTGGTGCTTTCCAATTATGCAACTTATTAATTACCTTTTTAAATGTTTCTATTGGGATATGCTCAAAAGACATTTCTTGAATGTTTAAATTGCTATTTCTAGTTTCGGTTTGTATCCAGTTGGCATAAGTATTATGTTCAACAGGTCTTTCCCAGATTTCTGCCCAAAACTTTCGCATGTCCTCTGGGTTAGGGCCGTCACCTAGCCAGTTTCTTTTTTGTACGTTAGCTGTTGTTTGTTTTATGTTTCGGTAAAATTGTTTTTCATTGTTGTGGAATTGATTATTTTGTTGTTTTCTTAACGTGCATGCTTTGTATCTACGTAACCGACCTGAGATGACTGTAAGTTTTTGTTTGAGTGTGTCAAGTGTGTGTGTGTGAGATGTTTGTTTTGTTCCTCATGTACTGAATGAGTTTTGTGCTGTTAATGTATTGTGTTACTCTGCCAATTTTTGTTCGCAACTCACCTAGTCTCCTTTCTAGCAGTTTTTGCCAATGTGGTTTATAATCGTCTTTAGCTTGGTAAGATTTTTTTGAGATTCGTACGATAATTTTGCCCCGTTTACCTTAGCTGTTCAGAACGGTTGTCATGGTGATTAGCTGTCACAAGTGTTTGATAAATTTTTTCCAAAATATTAAATTTTTCAGTGTTTTATTCGTGTGAATTGCTGTTTTTTTATTCTTCTTTCAAACTAATTTCTGTACCATGGAAGAGGGTAATGAGGAAGACAATGGTAACTTTGGGAATAGTGACCAAAGTGATTGTAAAGGTGTAAGCGATTGTGAACATGAATGTGAAAATTCCAAATTTCTAGAGAAAAATAAGTTGGTAACCCAGCATAAAATTAGGTCAGCGGAAAAAAGAAAAAAATCGGAGAATAGTGGAGAAGATAACAGTGAAGAGAGTTTTACAACAGTTACAAGGAGAAAACCAAAATGTCGTATTATTAGTGATTTAACAAAAAGTGCTGACAATAATCAACTCATTGACGCATTGTCAACGCCGTTAAAAATGCAACGCTTAGAAGAATATTATGAAGTTTATATTACATCTTTACAATGCCTTCCTAAACAAATAGGTTTGGCCAAACTACTTAAGTCAGAAAATATTATTAACATTATGAAAATTCGGTATAAAAGCCCGTATAAAGTTTTGGTTCAATTCCAAAAGTTAGAAGATGCTTATCAGCTAATAAACTGTAAAAAGATTTTAGGTTTGGGTTATCATTGTCGTATTGTGAATGAGAAACACTTATCTTTTGGAGTTGTAAAAGGAATTGATATAGGAATTGAAGAACAAGAAATTTTAGAAAATTTGTCCTCATCATGTGAAATTTCGTCTGTGAAAAGACTCAAGCGCTTAGATATAAATGGTAAGTGGACAGACAGCGAAACATTTCGTTTGACACTCAAAAGTGAACAACCGCCTTCATATGTGTATGGATATGGATGCAGATTCAAGGTCGAAATCTATCACTTTCCAGTCACGCAGTGTTCTGGATGCTGGAGTTTTGGACATTACATACCAGTAAAGAACAAGCAACTTACAAAAACATTAAAAATAAACATATTAAAAAAGTTCCTAATTATAACGTTAAACATTCAAAGCAAAAAAGTCCATTGTTGCAACCGAGTCAGCTACATTAAATAATGAAGAAGTGACAAGAATGGAAACTGACGCATGTACAGAAAAACAAGAGGAGAAACAAAAGATATCTAAGATATGGGTAATTATTAAAAGGGTAAAAGAAATTCTGTTCTCTGAAAGCAAAGTAGAAGAAAAGATTATCGATATTGTTAAGTTAGTAACTGGAGAGTTGAAAATAATCTTTATGAATCTTATAACGGAAAAAGAAATATTAAATAAACTTTTAAATGTAGTTAATGGATAACACATCAAAGGATTTTACGCTGTCTATACTCCAGTGGAATGCACAAAGTATTAAGCCCAAAATAGTTAATTTAGAATCCTTGTTGATACAAGAAAAAATACATATAGCAATCGTGAGTGAAACGTGGTTGGCTGAGAGATCGCCTCTAGGAATAAGTGAATATAACATTTTTAGGAAAGATAGATGCGACTCATATGGTGGTGTGGCTATAATGACACATAAATCAATTAAGGCGCATCAATATTCAATAAGTACAAGCAATACTGGTTTAGAAGTAGTTTATGTCAAAATCTTCAATTGTAAGTATCTTGAAAATGTTTTATCTATTTACTGCCCATCTTCTGTTAGAACATCTTCAACTGACTGGAATAACCTATTCGCCCTTTGCCCACGCAAATGTGTCATTGGAGGAGATTTTAATGCGCATCACACCAACTGGTCTAATAAAATTGACACCAGAGGGGCACAATTATTAGACAGTTCCTTGGATTTCGGTTTCATATCAACAAATAACGGAGAAGCTACCAGAATTAAACTTGTAAATGGTTGTCTTCAAAAATCTTCACCTGATATAACATTTGTGTCTTCCGATATTGCTATATACTTTAATTGGCATATAACTAACGAAAATCTTGGTAGTGATCATTTGATTATTAAATATTACATTAAATTTAAAGACGTCCTACGTTATGTTCGAAAAAGAAAATTCTCATCAGCTGATTGGTCCTCTTATAAAAGAGATCTTAAAGCTTCATTTCAAAACGCTATATGGACAGGTGATGATGTACAAAGTATGTATAACCACTTTGAAAAAGTGATTAATAAAGCAGCAAATGAACATATTCCTATAACTAAAATCAGTACTGACCCAGAAAAACATTTTAAACCAAAAGTGTATTGGAACCCATCTTTATCAAAAATAGTTGCGCAACGCAGGTTAGCCTTAAAAATTTTTAGAAGAAATCCAACACCTTTAAACCTTACTAAGTTACAAGAAAAAGTGGCAGAAAGCCGAAAAATGATTAGAGAAGCTAAATTTAATAATTGGAAAAAATTCTGCAATAGTTTTGATGAAACTACAAATACATCTGTTTTATGGAATAAAATGCGTTGGGTAAAGGGACTTAAGTCTAACAAATGCTATCCTATTTTTTTTTTTATAGAATAGGCTGACAAACGAGCACACTGTCCACCTGATGGTAAGTGGTTGCTGCGGCCCATAGACATCTACATCTATCTTCCATTACAAATCAAAATGCAGATGCGTTGTCACCCGTGAGGACTGAGATGGAATGCCTCATTTCCAGTAAAAAGGGTCTCCGGTTCTCTACACTCACCATACGAAATACAGCAGCATTAAGCTACTATTTCACGCTGGTATTCTGTGAGAGCGTGGTCCTTCCCCGGTCGAGCCGACCCATTCGTGCTACAACCATACTACTAATATAACTGCAGCATGGCTCTACCACGTAAAACGTAGGCAATAAGGATAAATTAAGGCCTATATCGCTAATGTCCTGTATTTGTAAGATATTTCATGCTCTTATAAAGAAAAGATTAGAATGGTACATAGAGCACAACAAGATATTATCCCCTTTCACCAGTGGGTTTCGCAGATCTCAATCGTGCTTGGATTGTTTAGTATGCTTAGTAACACATATTCAGCTAGGTTTTTCAAAAAATATTCCTACTGGCCCCATGCTTTATTGACATAGAGAACGCTTATAATAATGTCCCAATTGATAAATTGGTTAATGTTCTTGACAGACTTCGGGTTGGTTCAAAATTTTGTAAATATATTTGGTCTTTTTTAACCGAGAGATATCTTGTTATAGAAAGGGATTCATTCACATGAAGGGGAATTGAAAAGATGGGCCAGTAAGGGTTTGGCGCAGGGTGATCCTCTATCTCCCTTGTTATTTAACATTATTACACATGATATATGTAGACAAATACAAAATGTATCTATCGCTCAATATGCAGATGATTTTGTAATCTATTCGAGTTCAAAAAATCTTAAGGACTGTGAGTATAACATTCAGAATGCTTTAAACTTTATAATTACTTCGCTTAATAAAATTGGCTTAGATATTTTTATCGCCAAGACTAAGCTTATGATTTTTAGTAGAGGTCTTAGACGTGAGGAAATTTAAATTAGAACTATATGGAAAGAGAATTGTTGAGACAGACAACATACGATATTTAGGTATTTGGTTGGACCGGTCATTGAGATGGTCTAAACACATTAACGAAATTAGCCAAAAGATATTAAAATTTGTAAATATATTAAAAGTATTAACAGGGCATGGTTGGGGTATCCATCCGCAGCATTTACGTAGGTTATACTTATCACTTATAAGAAGCAGAATTGATTTCGGCTGTTTTTTATATGATATGAGTGCTAATAGAAACATTTGTAAATTAGATAAAATCCAAAATCAAGCACTGCGTATTATAGGAGGTTTTATCAAAAGTACACCAATACACGTTATGGAAAGTGAATTAAATATAACGCCTCTATATATTAGAAGAAAATTTTTAGCATATAAATATTGTCTGAAAGGTAAATCTAGAAATAAAAATTCTGTCAAGACAGGTACTGGCAAAATAAAAAGAAACCACTTCTAGCAATTACATTAGAGCAAGTTGATAATAATAATCTGTATTCTTCGGATCCACTAGATATGTTCTCTTTAAATACTTGGGTATCAAGTATAAATGTTAAAAACGTAATTAAACAGGACTTAAATTGTATCAAGGGTGCTAAAAGATGTCAGGAGATAAATACTTTAAAGTCGAATGTAATAAATGAATTAAATGTTAATTATTTCGGATGGCATAAAATTTTCTGTGATGGATCCAAAGACTAATATGGTGTAGGTGCCGCTTATTTTGACTCATTGCTGGGTAAGAAAAGTAAAATTAAAATTCCTAATAATTTTACGATAATGTCAGCTGAATTAATTGCTATTAATGATGCCCTATTACATGCTGGTACAACAAATTTTCAAAAAACAGTTATTCTAACTGATACAAGAGTGCTCATGAACATATTGCTCGATGCGTCTCTGGTCTCAGAGGTGTATCGATAGCATATTC
Organism: Parnassius smintheus behrii; assembly: GCA_036936625.1. Lineage (NCBI taxonomy): Eukaryota > Metazoa > Arthropoda > Insecta > Lepidoptera > Papilionidae > Parnassius > Parnassius smintheus. The sequence continues at coordinate 42,778,968 of JAUPFT010000026.1, forward strand.
GATATTAAATGAAATATTGAAACTTCAATCTAAAAACCGTGAGTTAGTGTTGCAGTGGGTACCGTCTCACATCGGTTTACAGGGCAATGAGGAGGTTGATAAGCTGGCGAAATTGGCAATCACCCAAGGAAGAGAATATAATATTTATCCTGATTATTCAGAAATTTTAATTAAATATAAAGAGAAATGTTATACACTTTGGAAAGAATATTTTGATAAAAGATCGCAAGAAAAAGGGATTTGGTACAAAACCATCCAGAGTCAGCCTCCGAAAGTGCCTTGGTTTAATCAATGTCTGTTGAATAGAAAATATATTGTATTAGCAATGCGACTTCGTTCCGGACACATTCCGTGTAACAAGTTTGCTTTCATGATGAAAAAGAAACAATCTCCAAATTGCGATTGTTTCTTTACTTCTTTACATGCAAAACAATAGAAGATGTACAACACTTGCTCGCGGAATGTTCCAAAAATCATCATGAAAGGAAACTATTAGTTGCCAAAACTGGTATTAAAATTTGTAACCTAGGGGAATATCAAAGCATTTTGTCTGAACCATTATCTGATGCTGCTCAAATTGTATATAACTTAGTTAATTTTTTGTTTAAATAATTTAAGAAATTGTAGTTTGTTATTTAGTTATTAGGTACAATGGGACTGACATGTTTAAAATAACCTAAGTCCCTAAATTTAAAAAAAGAATTTAAAAAAAAAACCTTAGCTGCTGTCCAAGCAGCGCAATATATTGCAGTTTGTAATGTAATAAAGTCCGTTTCTGTATTTATAGTTTCGGGAAGAGTTTTTTCATTAAGATAATGAACTATTATTGCAAGTTTTTTAGATGGCTTTTGTTTAGGGATGTAGACTCTGCTTGTGGGTTCAGTGTCTTTAAAATGTAATAATGCTTGCTGAAAAGTTTCGTCTATTAAGGGATCTCTCTCAGGTTGTGATAGATTAAGTAAAGAGACTTCAATGCTATTTATAAAGGGAATGTCAGTATTGTTAGTCTTGTGTATTTTCTTGAATTGTATGAGGAATTGTATTTGCGTCACTTAAATTATTCAGATTTATTGATAGTTGTTTATTTACTTGTTGTTTTATTTCATTTATTTTATGGTCACTGATGTATTTATTATTTACTATTGCTCTTCTTTGGTCAGCTATTCGCTGTTCATTTAAATGAGCAAGTGTTGGGAATGCATTAACGAAAGCTTCATGTAATTGTTTTCTATAAGAAGTTCTATTTGTATTTAGTTGAGTTATCTGGTAATACAGTCTCATTAAAGTCTCATTTTAGTTCGCGCTTGTGTGTTATGTGTTTCTAAAATTTCTTGTGTTTCATGAGTGGTTGGGAGTCTAGCATGATGATTTAACTCTTCTCTTACTTCTTTATAAATCTGATCTATAGTTTTTTGTGATATCAGTTTATTGCGGACTATAGCTCTACGTTGGTCTCCTACTCTTTGACGGCTTACTAGCATATTTGGGTATTTCTCTATAAATTTCTGATGTAGTGGTTCAAGGTAATTTTTGGTATCAGTATCAAGGAAAGTGCGCAGTATAAATACATTCATTTCATGTGTCCATCGTCTGCGCGTTTTAGGGACGCCGCTAGTGGGTGCAAGCTCAGAGTCATTAATGACATCTTGCACAACACTGTCGGTCCTATTTAGTGAAGACAAGTTGGATGTTTCACTTGTCAGATACTCGGAGGGATTGAAATCGACAGATGATGTTGTTGGTGTGGACGCCCGCCTGCTCAGCGTCTCGCCACCGGTGTCCCGCGAACTGTAGCACCCAGCACCGGCTCCAGGTGCGCCCCGGCGACCCCCGGGCAGCGGCCGCAAATAATACATCTTTTTACTGTGCTCCATTAGTGGGTTTGTGTTGGGAATGATCAGTTCAGAGAGAGAGTTGGCCAGATGTTATTGGTATTAAATGTTTGGTATCTCCCGCTTGGGGTATTAGACTTGCATGTTAGGAAGTCCGAAAGCATTTTGGTACTAACGCAATTTTTATTTAAAATGTCGATATTAAAATCCCCAAGCAGTACTGTTTGATCGTAGCCTACAAAAGAACCTAAGGACTCGCTCAGCGCATCCAGAAATAATGTCACGCTCAACCATGGGGGACGATAAGCAGTACCGAAGACAAGGGACTTGCCGTTAATTTTAATATTTAACCACATCTGCTCCACCGCGGGACAAATAGGATGTTGAATAATTTTTGACGACAAGCCCCGTCTGAAATAAAAATCCACACCGCCGCCACGCGCACGAACTTCGGGAGGTCGGGGTACGTGAAGCAGTCGATACCCTGGAACAGAAGGCGCCCGGCCTTCCTCCCCTGTCCGAAGCCATGTTTCATTGATAGCCATTATGTCTACAGAGTGATGCGCCATAGCAGCTAGGAATTCGTCGTGCCTAGTACCAAGAGACCCGGGGTTCAAGAAGCCAATTTTTAACTTATTTAATTTAGTCATTTTCAAAGAATTTATAATAATACGAAAACGTTATAAAATTAATAATAACCCAAACAAAACCATAATAAAGGAGACTATGATACCACTGCTTATGTACTGTCAAATACATTTCTATGTATGGGCCACAGTTATAAGTTATACATAAACATAATTGATTTCCGAATATATTATCCGACAATATCCTGTCGCCATTTCCCGTTATGCTGCTACACGTTAGAAAGCAAACATTAAACCTGTCACAATATTCACTATAACAAAAGACAAAGAATAAATGTGATAATATTAAAAGTGTAACTACAAAATAACAGACAAAAAATTTACTCCATACCCATAAACGTATGCAAAGCAACTTAACAAAAATAAAATGTAACCTAATAATAAAATGGAAATAAAATGTAGTCTAAATAAAAATAAAAATAAAATGTTCTCGTAATAGCAGCTACGTTACTAAATAATTATAATCCAGACGACAGCCAAATTGACATCGTGCAAGAAGTAACATAAAGAACAAGATTAAAATTCGCTTCAAACTATTCAATCCCCAAAAATTTTGTTTATATCTATTTCTGTTCGAATTCTATAACGGGGTGAGCCAGAATCACGACGCGCAAAAATGCATCCTTCCCGCGTCCACACATATCTCCAGCCTTTGCGGCGCCCTTCTTTTCGTGCTTTATAAAATAATTGCCTATTGATTGAGGTGAGCGGCTCATTAACATAAAATCGGCGCGGCTCGCCACCTAAGTTCAAACCGGCAGTATCCGCCCCCCGCCGAACGCGCGCTTCGTGAATTAGTTTATCTCGAATCACTCGACGAGCGAGACGGACAACTAACGGAGGCGGCCTCCGCTTGTCACCGCTGCCTGGTATTTTCTCGCGGCGCATGCCTATACGCCTTGCACTTACAACATCGCGCTCATCCAATTCAGTGCCAATTTTAGCTGCAAGCATAGTGACGAGGTGCAAGGGGTTTTCGCCCTTCTGTTCTATTACACCAGATATTTCCAGATCGTTTAAAAGTAATTCTTGATCACGCTCGTTAAGTCGACACTTTAACTCCGCTATGCCATCTTCGACCTTGGACCCTCCGGGTTGACTCGGCAAGTCCGTTGCCTGCTGCTCAAGACATGCGATCCTTTTCTTGACGTCGCTAACCCTGTTAGTTATTTCACTAACATTAGAATTAATGTTAGTGATTTCCTGGCGAAAAGATACCATTTCGCAGGCAATAGTAGTCAACTGCTCGCGTATTAATTTTAGCTTGTTTGCTAAGTCGACATTAGTTTCACAGCGCCCTCTATCGTCGGATCCAAGCTGTGCATCGCCGAACCCTGTGTCCGTGCCGCCCGAGCTACACGAACTAGGCGTAGCAATTGTGTTCACCTTACTCGCACATACATTTTTTGCCTTACAACCGCTGCATTGCCATTTATTTGATATTCGGCCGTCAATAGGAATACCAGCACATTTGCGATGAAATAAATGAGTGCAACTTGAGCACTTTGTCGAGTCAATTGTAGAAGCAAAACGACCACAGGCGCCGCACTTATTTGCCATTTTTATTGACAAGTACTTTATTTAGATGAAAGTTAGACCAATAGATGTCGCTGTACGAAGTTTGTATTAATTATGTAATTTGATATGTATAATTATAAGAATGTTTAATAATTAGCGATGTACTATATACTATTTACCTTGTTTACATTTAACCATTTAAGGTTTGTTAAATAACTTAAATGTTTACAGCAGCAATTTGCAATACGGTTTAATGACAAACAGCTGATCTTGTTACGAACAGCTGATCACTATTTTGCACTGTAACAACCAACGACCACTGTTTTCATTTTATTCTACTAATGTATCTTATAACACTACTAAAATTGTTCTTAAATATACTTGTTTACTTATTTTAAAATGCTGTTTTATATTTAAAATAATTTTTAATACGGGACACAAGCACTTGACAGCCGACCAAGCTACCCACCAAGCTCCACTACTTTTCGATTTCAACTCATCATCACTCAACATTTGAATACGAACTGTCAAAGAGATAACATCAACATGGAGAAAAACGAAATAAGAGCTGTTATCAAGTACCTCTGTTTGAAAAAAATGTCTTCAAAAGACATACACAGTAACTTAGTGGAAACATTGGGGGACTCTGCTCCTCTATATTCTACAGTTGCACGCTGGGCCAAGGAGTTTAAACTGGGCAGAACATCCACTGAAGATGAACATCGCGAAGGACGCCCATCCACGTACCTCACTGAAAACAACGTGAAAAAAGTCGAAGATGTTGTGTTGGCAGATCGAAGAGTGACCATCAGGCATGTTGCTGAGGTCACAGGGATCTCATATGGCAGCGTTCAAAGAATCCCTGCGAACGAGTTTCATATGAAAAAGGTCTCTGCGCGTTGGGTACCCAGAAAGTTAACCGACGAGCAAAACAAAAATCGAGTTGACATTTCGAGGGTCAATCTCGAAAAGTTCCAAGCAGATCAAGAAAATTTTTTGTTCCGTTTTGTGACTATGGACGAGAACTGGATCCACCATATTGATCCCGAAACGAAACAACGATCGATGACATGGAAGCGAGCCTCCTCATCGACGTCAAAGAAATTCAAAGTTTCAAGTTCGGCGGTAAAGGGCATCTGTTTTTTGGGACGCTCAAGGCATAATTATGGTGGAATATTTGGAAAAGGAAGCCACTATTACGGGTTCTTACTACGCAGACCAAATAAGAAGATTACGGGAGGCCATTAAGGAAAAAAGACGCGGCAAACCGCGAGCCGGAGTGCTGTTTCACCAAGACAACGCACCGGCTCACATTGCCATTCAAGAAACGGGATTCGAACTGCTCGAACACCCTCCCTATTCGTCAGATCTAGCTCCTAGTGACTTCTACCTCATTCCTCGGCTCAAGGAACGCCTCCGAGGCAAGAAATTCGAAGACGATAGCGAAGTAATGACCGCTGTTGAAGCGTTTTGGGAGGGTCAAGACAAAGAATTTTTTTCAAAGAGAATCCTGGGTTTAGAAAAAAGATGGACTAAATGTATTGATTTGTTAGGAGACTATGTAAAAAAATAAATTATTATTTTAACTTTAATTACCGTGTTTTATATTCGTATACTCGTATAACGCACGCACCCTGAGGACTGAGGAGAAAATACTGGAGCTGGAAGAAGAGGTAGACAAGTTGCGCTGGCATATTATTGGATTATCCGAGGTCCGAAGAGAGGGGGAGGACATGGTAATCCTCGAGTCCGGCAACTTATTCTATCACCGGGGGGGCGACCATCTGTCTCAAGGAGGTGTCGGATTTATCGTCCACAAGTCTCTCCCCGCAAGATTCTACCCGTAAGTGCTCGCGGTTGCAGAATCGACTCCGTATATTTTTACAATTTAAAAGTATTTCCAGATCATTAATCTAAAAATTAACTCATTCAGTGCGAGGTAAACATAACAGTAAAGAAGTGAGAGTGTTATTTTTCATTATAATTAAGCAATATTTTAAATATCATTCTAGAACTAACGTGGTTATAAACAAGTTTCAAGTGTTCAAAAAACATTTAATTACAAACTTACCAAACATTAATTAACTTTATTGACATTTTCTAAAACTGTGAGTGAAAACAAAATTTTAAATTGGAGAATTTGTGTAAAATGATTGTTGTGTTAATTGTATATTGTAAAGAGTGTTACTAAATTTCAAATAGTACACTCATTATTTCTACGTTTAACGAAAGTTTTGATAACTAGAACGTTATTTTGAATGTATTATTATACACTAGATTGGTGTAATGGATTGTAACACATATGGTTATCGAACTAATTCAAGAAATCTGAGTTCTAAGCCAGCCTAATTAGTTTATAGTCTCTTTTATCAGACTTAGTTTTTAGTAGTTGTTTAATGTTATAGTAATTTAAAATTTTTATTTTAGTCTTAATTTATTTAATTTACCTTTTATTGTTTTGTTTGTACTTTGTATAATTTTGAACATAACTTCTGTTATTTATTTCATTTTTTATTTGTTTTTTAATTTGATATTTCTTTAATTTTTATTTTACATTGTAAGGTTATTAGGTATTTGACTTTTAATAAAATCGAATAAAATTATGGAACACATTACAATGAGAGGACGAAAGAGAACTTTATCTGACGATCCTGAGAACTTCCAAATAAGTCAGTCGTTAACAAATTACACTCTGTTTGATACAACCTGGTTACAGTGACCACTTAATCCACGCCCTAAATAAATCAACTGTCGATCAGTTAAGCCTACAATTTTCCTCAGTAAAAACGGAACTAGAATCAGCGCACAATGAAATTGCAGAACTAAATTCGCAGATTCAATTATTGAATTTAAAATTACAAGAGAAAGACAGAACTATACACTGCTAAAACATCGCTGGTGATGATAAGATTACTTGCACACCCATTGCAAAGCGAACACCTATTCCATTAAGCAAAAAACGATTTATTTGCAAACTAAGACGCCTAGAATATCACCACTGAATGCTTCTGAAATTATTTGCAAAAAAAACTTACATATATAAATCCTACTAATACGGGTATAACAAATGAATACAAAATTGAAAATGAACCCAAAGAGACTTTAAACCATGTTCATGCAAAAATAGAAAAAAATACCATAAAGAAATTAAAAATACTTCGTCAACACCAAAAATCATAATCTTAGAAGATCAGCAAGTACGAAGACTCGCTCAAGAAATGTATAAGCAGAGATGTTAAAACAAATGGAACAATGTTTGCTCTGTTTCTGGAATATGCAAACCAAATGCAACCAGCGCGCAAATATTTGACGGTACTGATAATATATTAGAGACTGAATACAGATGACATTATTATTTTAGGTGTAGGAAGTAATGAGAAAAATCCGTATACATTTCTGACTGAACTTTGTTCTACACTTTGCAAGTTAAAGAATAACAACGTCTTTGTATTGAACGTATTTAATAATGAATTTTAAATGTCAAATTGTTGAATAGAGAAATTAAGTTATTTGTTCAGAATCTTTCAAACCGTTATTTTGTCGACATAAGTAATAATTTGGATAGTAACACGCATTGGATACCGAAACATTTCTTGTGTTCTAAATTAAATATAATAGAAATAGATAATTTTAATTAAACAACTTGTTCGATCGTTATTAAGATCAAGGTGTGCTGGTATAATACCTGGTAGCACTAGAGTAAATAAAATGAACTTAAAAGAACTAAGCAAAATAAAAGGAACTATCCCATATTATTTCTATAAACAGAAAGAGAAAAGTAAAGTAGAGTCTAAACAAAATTTAATGAATAATGGTGATGATTCAAACTTTTTCTCGATAGTGAAAAAAAAATATACCTTACTACATCAAAATATCGCTGGGATTTTATATAAAAAAGACTTATTTTAACTTGCACTTCTTGATTTTGAAAATAAAAATATTAGTATTGATATAATATGCATTAGTGAAACTTTTATGAAACATGGTACGGAGTCTAATCTAAAGCTTAATAACTACAAATTAGCATCGGCCTTTTCAAGACCGAATCAGCGTAGAGGTGGCACCTGCATATTAGTTAGGAAGGAATTAGATTAGCAACCCATAAAAAACCTACCGAACTCGGTAATTTATACATTTGAATTCTGTGCTATTGATATAGTTACACTAGGTATTTGCGTTGTATGTATATATCGGATTCCAAATTCTAATATAAATTTTTTTGAAAATTTGAACAACTTCTAAATAAACTTACAAAGAAAAATAATAAAAGAATTATGGTTTGTGGAGATTGGAACATAGATATTTTGCAAAATGTTATTCATTCTAAAGAACTTTATTCTATTTTATACAATCATAACTTAAATAACCACATTTGTAAACCAACTAGAAAAACGTCGTGTATTGATTTGATTGCCGTAATCTTCCTAATGTACAATCAAATATTCACTTTTTAGCACTATCAGATCATGAAACTTGTCAAACAATAACTTTTCAGGCAAACATGTATGTAAGTCATATTAGAAAATCGTTTCGGTTTGAGGAAAAAAGAGACCTTCCGAGGGCGGCACTGAAAATTTCGGGAATTTTCAGTGCCGCCCTCGGAATTTCAATCAATCAAATCAATTTTCGAAGTATTCTCCGCGAAATTTGACACATTTTTCCATACGATGGAACCAATCATTGAAGCAATCATTCCATTCGGATCAGTTGGGGTCTCCACAGCTGATGAAAATCTCTGTCCACGCAATTTATTCTTTATTTTAGGGAAAGTATAGAAATTATTAGGGCTTAGGTCGGGGCTGTACTGCGGATGGTCTGATAATTCTACGTTTTCTTGCTCTAAAAACTCTTTTGCTCTGTGTACGGTGTGAGAACTCGCATTGTCGGGATGGGAGGATGATGCGGCGGTTGCAGTTCTCTTTATGGAGTTCAGAAACGACCTGTGGCAAACAAATGCTAGCATAACATTCTGCATTAACCGTTCTTTGTCCCTCAAGAGGAATAGTCGTAACATGGCCGGTTTTGGAGACAAACGTGGCCACCATTTTTTTTGCAACACTCCGTGAACGAACAATTTTTGTTGGCTTTAACTCATTTTCGAACACCCAAACTCGTGACTGGTTTTTTGTTTCGGGTTGTACGCGTATATCCAGGATTCGTCACCTGATACGATGTTGTATACAGCATTTGAGCATCCTGCGTGGAATCGTTCGAGAGTTCTGACGCACCAAGTAACGCAAGCCGCTTTTTGCTCTTCACAGAGCGAATGCGGTATCCATCGGGAAAATAACTTTTTTACACCTAATTGTTCATGCAAGATTATTTGTATTTGACTCAAGCCAATGTCTAAAGTTGCCTGAATTTTGTGGTATGTCACATGTCGATCTTCCTCAATCAGCTTACGCACAGCATCAACGTTTTCTTGGGTGACTGCAGTTTTTGGACGACCTTGACGGGGATCATCACTGAGTTTGACATGTCCACGTTGAAATTTAGCAAACCAGCGATAAATTATGGTTTTGGATGGGGCTTCATCACCAAATGCAGAAATCATCCGGTCAACATACTGTTTTTGTGTTAAACCACTTCGAAAGTCAAAACAAATCATCGCTCTTGAATTTTCTCGAGTCAAATCCATTTTCTCAATGACTAAAGACAAAAAGAAGAAAAAACAAGTTTGACAAAACCTTATGACAAGACCGAGAATCTTTTTTTAAATAAATAAATGGTATTCGATTTTTAAAACCAAGGAGTTTTCATTTAAAAAGATTTTAATATGACAGGAACAGTGAAAATATTCCATTCCCGAAACTTTTAGTGCAGCCTAGTAGTAGTGAAAACGTGAAAAAATTTCTGTCCTATATTTCGACCCTATCATTTTCTGATGTATATGAGGCTGAAGATACTAATTTGGCTTTCAACTCTTTCATGACACTCTTACCTTATTTTATAATTTGTGTTTACCTAAAATTATCGTAAAAATAACAAATAAATCTATTAAAAGTAAGTGGATTACAGGGGTATTAAAAAATGTAGCATTAATAAACAACGTTTGTATTTTAAATATCGTCTTTTGACAGCAAACAAAAATAAGAAATTGAAAAATATATTACAAATATACAAACATTTTAAGGAAATGCATTCTGCAAGCCCAAAAACTGGACAATACACGCTACCTACTTAATTCTAACAACAAAAATAAGGCAGCTTGGCAAATAATAAAAAACGTTAATAATGATGTGGCAGTTATTAATGACATTACTACAATAATCTCTAATGGCACATCCGCTATTTTTTCAGCCAGATAAAATAGCGGATGTGTTTAACAATTACTTTATAAGTTTAAATAATTACATTAAAACACCAAATAAAATAACAACCAAAACGACTATACATCTAAATTGACATTTTATCCCAATTCTATATATCTAGTTCCAATACATAACACTGACATTATAAAAATTATTAATTCTTTAAAAAATACAAATTCTACAGGTTATGATGATATTAGTACTAAAATCTTAAAACAATGCTCCAAATATTTGTCTTTCCCACTAACTTACATTATTAATTTATGTTTTGTTAGAGGCATTTTCCCAACTAGACTAAAATTTTCTGTCGTTAAACCACTACACAAGAAAGGTGATAAAACTGACATAAACAATTATAGGCCCATAACACTGATATCTGTTTTATCAAAAGTGTTTGAAAAGGCCATACATACCAGAATCTATAACTTCTTTAACAAACATGAAATATTAAAACCAGAGCAATATGGGTTTACAAAAAAAAAGTCAACCACTTTAGCTTCAACTTAATAAAATGTTTCAACTTAATAAAACCAGTAACAACTAGCCTAAACAACAAAATACCTATGTAGCAGCCAGACTAATCAGCCCTAAACGGGAATAAATAATATATACTCTGCTGCTACCATAACGCGGAAGGCGAAGATAAAAAACATTTATTTCCTAACTATCCCTGGCTACTGAGATACTGCGGACTGCATATAGATAATTTGACGTTCTTATAAAGAAACAAGAAGCAGCCGCAAATATCATTCAGCGCCACATCGACTTCACACGCCGCTATCGTCACGTATCCGTCGACCAATGGGGAGCCGTTTCTTCAACACCGCAGCTCGCTTCTCCTTGCTGTTCCGGAGCTGTATCCCACGCCGCCGCCGCTCGCCGACTACGCGCGCACATTTTTTTTTTGCGCCCGAACCAAATATGGGCAACCCTCCGGAAAGCGGGGGAGGGAGGCGGTGAATGCTCATAGCATACCACGCAGCCGGCTGCGTGGTTATGTGGAGACTTTTACCCACTAAACACACATTTTGGTTAATTTTCATTGGTCATAATATAAGCAGTAGAATTGGCTATGTACAATAAAAATTATTACCATTGGCAAATCAATTGTGAGCTAGCCATATAAATATAGGCAAGATGCAAATATAATTCATTCCAGTCCACAGTCCATTCTATAATCGTACTCCAGTCGGACTTACATAAACAGTCGTTTCATTTCTCCACCTTGAAACCACTCGGAGTCTGTTAATAGTGGACCGTTCACTACCACTATTACAGTGGTGACCCGTACGAACACCGAGAGGGAAGATCCCGTACCAGCACCAAGAAGGAACACCCGCGACGTACCACTATTACATACGCGTACGAACACCGCGAAGGAAACCCGTGGCGAACACCGAGAAGGAAGACTTCAGTATTTATAAAAAAAAAAGCAGTGTCATCAAGCCGTTATTATGGAGCAAGAGGCGAACACATGTACATCAATTTTCGAGGAAATTCGGAAGCTATCATACGAAGTCGCTGCGCTCAAAGCTTCCCAGCATCACACCTTTTACCAGCAACAGTACAACCAGCGCAATCAGCAACACCGAAGATCACCTTTTCGTCGCAACCGCTCTGCAAGTAGAAGTCGAACAAGCTCAACATCAAGATCCCCTTACTGCTACTATCATCAACGTTTCGGGTTCGACGCAAGAAAATGCACAGAACCGTGTACATTCAAAAATGAAAATACGAAGGCGCTCGAACTAACTAATACGCTCAATGCGATGGGATCCAGCGTAACAGCAAAGTCCTACCGTCTTTTCGTCACCGATAAAAAAAGCAAGCTTACTTTCCTTATCGACACCGGAGCAAATATCTCAGTGTTACCGCCGAAGCAAGGACAGAAGTTGAAGCCACTGGATTTTCAACTCTATGCAGCAAACAATACGGTGATTCCTACATATGGAGAAAAAACAATGGAACTTGATTTAAATCTACGCCGACCATTCAAATGGAGATTTATCGTCGCTAAAGTCAGCAAACCAATCATCGGTGCTGATTGTCTTCAACATCACCAGTTGATCGTCGACATCAAAAATAGAAGAATTATCGACGGGAAAACCAATCTTGCATCTCAGTCTTTTGTCCAAGCAACCAATCTGCCCACAATAAGAAGCATAGATGTTCAACAACCATATCACAAGATCCTCGAAGAATACCCTGGTATTACAAGAATAACTTCAATGAAATTAGCACCGAAGAACGACGTTGAGCATTTCATTGAAACCAATGGACCACCACTTCATTGCCGTGCACGTCCAATCGCACCACACCTATACGAGCAAGTTCGAAAGGAATTCGAAAACATGATTGAGCAAGGAATATGCCGTCCAAGCAAAAGCCCTTGGTCATCACCACTTCACATTGTACCGAAGAAGAACGGAGAATTACGAGTTTGTGGAGATTACAGAAGACTGAATTCTATTACCACTCCTGACCGCTACCCAATACCGCGAGTCAGGGATTTCACTCATCAACTATCAGACAAGACTATATTCTCCACCATCGATCTCAACCGAGCTTACCAACAAATAAGAGTACGCGATGAAGACATAGAGAAGACAGCAATAGTTACCCCAATGGGATTATTCGAATTCCCAAGAATGATCCCAGGATTAAAGAACGGAGGTCAAACTTTCCAAAGATTCATACACGAAGTACTTCATGGACTGGATTTCGTTTTCGCATTTATTGATGATCTCCTTGTTGCAAGCCCTGATAAAGAAACGCATGAAACCCATCTACGCACCGTGCTACAGCGATTAGAAGACAACGGAATCACAATCAACCCTTCGAAATGCATATTTGGACAGCAAGAAGTTCAATTTCTTGGTTTCACCGTCAGCAAGGAAGGAATCAAACCGCCTGCCGAAAAAGTCAGAGCAATCATCGATTATGCAAAACCTAAAACTATCGAAGAGCTAAGGCGTTTCCTTGGGATGATAAATTTTTACAGCGAACACATACCTAAAGCCGCTGAAATCCAAGCACCACTTCACGCCTACCTTCACAACACGAAGAAAAAAGATAAAACGTCAATCGAATGGAACGATGAAGCCAAGAAGGCATTTGAAGCTTGTAAAGTTGCGATCCAAAATGCAGCCTTACTCACTCACCCATCACACGAAGCAACCCTTGCTATCTTCAGCGACGCATCCGATCTCTCAGCAGGAGCCGTTCTCCAACAATACAGCAATGGGAAATGGCAACCACTTGGCTATTTTTCGAAGAAGTTCTCCGATACTCAACGTAACTACAGTACATTCGACTGTGAGCTACTCGCTATTTACATGGCTATCAAGCACTTCAGAAAAACGTTCGAGGGTCGAAACCTGATCGTTTTTACCGACCACAAGCCATTAACATATGTACTTTCAAAGAAACCATCACTATCGGAAACACCACGAAGAGCAAGACAACTTATTTTCATAAGTGAATTCACGACCGACATACGTCACATCAGTGGAAAGGACAACATAGTCGCCGACGCACTCAGTCGCGTACCAATCGACAGTGTAACGTGCCCTACATCAATCGACTATCATAAGATCGCCGCAGCACAAGACAGAGATAAAGACAACATAAAACATCTATCGAAGCAAGGTAACTTGTCCATCAAGCAAGTTACAATGCCAATGACGCATCTACCTATATACTGTGAAGCCTCAACGACAACCATGCGACCATACCTACCAGAAGAATTTCGTCGCGAAGTCTTCAATGCACTGCACAACATCAGTCATCCAGGTGTTAGAACAACAAGAAAACTCATCACTGAAAAATTCTTTTGGCCTTCAATGCAAGTGGATGTTGGCAACTGGGCGAAGCAATGCATTCAATGCCAGAAATGCAAAGTACAAAGGCATACATCAAGTAGTCTAGCTACATTTCCACCCACGGAGAGATTCGAACACCTGCACGTTGACATCGTCGGACCATTACCTACTTCACCGCAAGGATATCGTTACCTCGTAACAATGATCGACAGAACAACAAGATGGCCAGAAGCAATACCTACCGATGATACTTCAGCCGAATCCGTCGCGAAGATAATTTATGAAAATTGGATTACTCGTTTCGGATCACCTAAAACCATCACAACGGATCAAGGAAGAAATTTCGAAAGCAACCTATTCCTGAAACTTCTTCAAACTATGGGAATACAGAAGACACGTACAACAGCATACCATCCTCAGTCAAACGGAATAATCGAACGATGGCATCGTACATTAAAGACCGCACTCAAAACTCGTTTATCTCAACATACAAAGTGGATTGATGAGCTACCTACAGTGCTACTCAGACTACGAGCAACACCGCGTGCAGACACTAGTCTTAGCGCCGCTCAGCTAACCTACGGCTGCAGCATAAGACTGCCGTGTGACTTCTTCAGTTCAGCAGCGTCAAACAAACAAGAAATGGATTACGATTTCGTAACTCAACTTCGAGAATCAATCAACAAGGCCTTATCGTCGAAATGCACCGAAATGCAATCACACAGAAATAATAAATCGGTATTCATTCACCAGGATTTGAAAACATGCAAGCAAGTTTTTGTAAGAAACGACGCAATGGAAAAATAATTTCAACCTACCTACGATGGACCGTATAAAGTATTAGAGAGAAATAGCAAGACTTTCAAACTACAAATACCCGGAAGGAAATCTACTATTATTTCGATCGACCGACTAAAGCCTGCCTATATTATTAACGAGGATACTACAGAGGATTCATCATCATCATCATCAAAACCACCAGCGAGGAAGCTTGAAACTCCATCATCTACATCAACCCAGTTGAGACCTATTTTAAAAACTACTAAATACGGGCGAGTCGTCAGGCCTCCGGTACGCTTTCGCTAGGGGGAGAGTGATGTAGCAGGCAGACTAATCAGCCCTAAACGGGAATAAATAATATATACTCTGCTGCTACCATAACGCGGAAGGCGAAGATAAAAAACATTTATTTCCTAACTATCCCTGGCTACTGAGATACTGCGGACTGCATATAGATAATTTGACGTTCTTATAAAGAAACAAGAAGCAGCCGCAAATATCGACTTCACACGCCGCTATCGTCACGTATCCGTCGACCAATGGGGAGCCGTTTCTTCAACACCGCAGCTCGCTTCTCCTTGCTGTTCCGCAGCTGTATCCCACGCCGCCGCCGCTCGCCGACTACGCGCGCGCACCGATCTGCATGTCTTTTATAGCCCGGTCCAGCAACGTAGCTTCGTGAACAACACACAAGTCTCACGCCGGGAAACGAAACGTACATAATAGTAATACATTTTGGTTAATTTTCATTGGTCATAATATAAGCAGTATAATTGGCTATGTACAATAAAAATTATTACCATTGGCAAATCAATTGTGAGCTAGCCATATAAATATAGGCAAGATGCAAATATAATTCATTTCAGTCCACAGTCCATTCTATATTCGTACTCCAGTCGGACTTACATAAACAGTCGTTTCATTTCTCCACCTTGAAACCACTCGGAGTCTGTTAATAGTGGACCGTTCACTACCACTATTACACCTATAACATCCATTTTCATTGATATGTCCAAGGCATTTGACTTTGTTAACCACGAATTATTGTTACACAAACTTAGCAGATATGGTGTAAGAGGCAATACATTAAAATTAATACAAGATTATTTAAGTCAACGAAAACAAAGCGTTGAGGTATCAAGTTACATAGGACGCCATAGAAAAAATTATAGATCACAGTATTGCGTAAATAAATGCGGAGTGCCACAAGGAAGTATACTAGGACACATATGTGTAACATAACTACTCATAAATATGTTTTATATGCTGATGACATTACCATTAATATTGCAAATAATAATAAATGTTTTGACTACGAACAAGAAATAAATAGGACCTTGGAAACAATAATAGATTGGTTAAGCGAATTAACATCAAAAAACTAAGATGATAAGATTTCAGACATATAATAGTAAACAAGAACCACTTAAAATTGAATATGGGAAAAACATAATCGAAGAAGTTGAACATACTAACTTTTTAGGTGTAACAATAGACAAGTTCTGGAATTGGAAGACACATATTGATAACCTATTGTAACGATCCCCCCCCCCCCTCTATTGGATATAAAATAAAAATTTTATAATATTAAAAATATCCCCTTTTCAATAACATTACACATTATATGTGACCGGGATTAATAAAATATGTTTTGATCTTTCTAAGTGATCTTTCAAAAAGGTTTATTAATAGGCCGTTTTTAATAATTTGGCGTGATCGTCTTAGTTAGGACCCTTATTTACGTTGTGTTTGTTTAGTAACTTAGTTCTTTTAGGTGTCTTTTGGAAGAAAGAATATTCACTAGGGCAATTGAAAGCTGTTGGTAGTGCCTTATAAGCTAAGTGAACCCCGTTCACGAAGACAGGGCTCGAAAAAGGTTAAGAACACAAAACGTCCGTATTCCACTTGTATCAGGTTTACATTATTTATTTATTATTATTTATCCCTTCCCGCTTGGAAAAGGCTCACAATATATTTATACAAAATACCCGATACAAGGGCTTCGCTCTCCTACATTTACTTTAAAAAAAATGTAGGGGAGGTACACGGCCCCACACACGCCGTGCACGGTGAGCGCCAACCATTTTGATGCACTCCCCCCGCAGGGAACGCTAATTCGGGAACTGGACCGTAGTCCACAGCAAAATAACTGGCGAACCAGTAAAAGAGGCTTGGCCCCTTGTTAGTGCGTAAGCACAAACATCGACCGAAGTCGCGCATGTCAATGCGTGTAAACGCCATACAGAATACGAACGAATCCAGCCACAGTGAATGTACGTCACACGGTTTAGGCAAATAGGCACACTGGCTGTAAACCCTCCGTGAGCGCCACCACCTGCCAGACCGCCGCTCCTGCAGACGTGATGTAAGTGTATGGCATCACCACCAATTGCATGATCAGCACGGCTACTAGCCGCAGAGCGTGTCATGAGACTACTGCTCACCTCAAGGGAATGGGGTCCCACGTTGTGCAGCTTTCGGCCGCAGCCTTGAGAGTCTCCTCAGATCCTCCCGCCAGCTACCACCCGCATGAGGTCGACACATTTGCTCCACCAACCAATACAACGGCAGATATAGCCAAAAGGCAGTTATAAGATAAGAGTAATAATTCGCCATCAGAAAGGGTTTGTGTCACTGACGTTGAGTAAATGCATTTTCGATCATGTTTGTCTCACCCACCAACAAGTTGCCTTCAATCATTCAAAGGTGGGAAAGTTACAGAGAGATAATATTATGTTGTTATATAAAACATCGTGGAGGGCAGACAGTCTGCAGCCCCGCAATGAAGGGACCCGACTTGGGCAAAGCTACTTAGGTGTGAGTCAAACCAAGACGCAGAGAGCGCCATTGAGAATAGCGTCCCACCAAACAACCATCGCAGAGAAGTAATGCTGCAGAACGCAACAAGCATCAATACGACTATCGTCGGGCTAACACCATTCCAAGGTCCCCCATACATCCCAGCAGACATCACCACCCGTATACCTCCATCGACCAGAACCACAGAGAGCGTCGAATCAGGCGCAGCACACCCGTAGATCCATCACAAGACGCAATACCGCCAGTAGCAGTAAGCATCAATGCAACTATCATACAGATGGCGCCCCCTCACAACACACCCAACATGATCCCTATCGACTTTGGTAACAAAGTTGGTATTGTTGTTATATTAAAAATATCACCAACGTATCATAGTAGCACGCTACTAAGACGCCAATGAACAAAACTCCACGTATCATAGCGCTAATGCACTAAGACATGAAGCTGAGTATGCCTGTTACACTTAAAAGTGCTACCAAACACACTCAACATCCCCATCCGAAATATAGACGACGCTTCGCTATGCGCTACTACGCCGCCCACAAACGGTATGGGTGTGCGATGTCCACGGGAAAGCCGTATTGCTACAACAAACCCGCTTACCACCGACACTAAGATGTTAATTGTATACCTCCATCGACCAGAACCACAAGAGAGCGTCGAATCAGGCGCAGCACACCCGCAGATCCATCACAAGACGCAATACCGCATGTAGCAGTAAGCATCAATGCAACTATCATACGGGCGGTGCACCCTCACAACACACCCACATGACTCCTATCGACTTTGGCAACAAAGTTAGTATTGTTGTTATAAAAAATATCACTAACGTATCATAGTAGCACGCTACTAAGACGTCAATGAACAAAACTCCACGTATCATAGCGCTAATGCACTAAGACATGAAGTTGAGTATGCCTGTTACACTTAAAAGTGCTACCAAACACACTCAACATTCCCATCCGAAAGATAGACGACGCATCGCTATGCGCTACGACGCCGCCCACAAACGGTATGGGTGTGCGATGTCCACGGGAAAGCCGTATTGCTACAACAAACCCGCTTACCACCGACACTAAGATGTTAATTGTATACCTCCATCGACCAGAACAACAGGAATGCGTCGAATCAGGCGCAGCACACCCGCAGATCCATCACAAGACGCAATACCGCATGTAGTAGTAAGCATCAATGCAACTATCATACGGGCGGCGCACCCTCACAACACACCCACATGACTCCTATCGACTTTGGCAACAAAGTTAGTATTGTTGTTATATAAAAAATATCACTAACGTATCATAGTAGCACGCTACTAAGACGTCAATGAACAAAACTCCACGTATCATAGCGCTAATGCACTAAGACATGAAGTTGAGTATGCCCGTTACACTTAAAAGTGCTACCAAACACACTCATCATCCCAATCCGAAATATAGACGACGCTTCGCTATGCGCTACTACGCCGCCCACAAACGGTATGGGTGTGCGATGTCCACGGGAAAGCCGTATTGCTACAACAAACCCGCTTACCACCGACACTAAGATGTTAATTGTATACCTCCATCGACCAGAACCACAAGAGAGCGTCGAATCAGGCGCAGCACACCCGCAGATCCATCACAAGACGCAATACTGCATGTAGCAGTAAGCATCAATGCAACTATCATACGGGCGGCGCACCCTCACAACACACCCACATGACTCCTATCGACTTTGGCAACAAAGTTAGTATTGTTGTTATATAAAAAATATCACTAACGTATCATAGTAGCACGCTACTAAGACGTCAATGAACAAAACTCCACGTATCATAGCGCTAATGCACTAAGACATGAAGTTGAGTATGCCCGTTACACTTAAAAGTGCTACCAAACACACTCATCATCCCCATCCGAAAGATAGACGACGCTTCGCTATGCGCTACTACGCCGCCCACAAACGGTATGGGTGTGCGATGTCCACAGGAAAGCCGTATTGCTACAACAAACCCGCTTACCACCGGCACTAAGATGATATGTCTAGGACACATCGGTTAGCGAGTCCAAGTTTACCTCGGACCAATTGCTCGTGAAGCAGCACACACGCCACCATAATATTCCTTTTCAAGTCCCTAATAAGGACTAGTCATTTTGCTACAGTACTAGGAGCAGTCAGTCACCCGACCACCCCATACAATGCTTATGCATCAAGGAGACCTCCTATAATATTGCTTTTGTATCATAGACCTTACTTTCATAAGTCATGTATATATAGGATTCGAACCCATGACCCTACTATTGTAATGCATATTAATCATAGAGACCTTCTATAGTATTGCTTTTGAATCATAGACCTTACTTTCATAAGTCATTCATATATAGGGTTCGAACCCACGACCCTACTATTGTAATGCATATTAATCACAGAGACCTTCTATAGTATTGCTTTTGAATCATAGACCTTACTTTCATAAGTCATTCATATATAGGGTTCGAACCCACGACCCTACTATTGTAATGCAAATTCATCATGGAGACCTTCTATAGTATTGCTTTTGTATCATTGAGTTTAATATCATAAGTCCCTAATATAGGACTAGTCATTGTGCTACAGTACTTCAGGCAGTCGGGCTCCCGACCACCCCATATATATGTACAACTGCAGGTATGTATCTCCGGCACCTCATCCATACAAGACATCTATACGTGAACACCTTCCATAACTTAGGAAAATTTTCCTTAATACATGAACTCCTTCAACAACTTAGAAAAATTCATCTATACGTGAACTCCTTCCACAACTTAGAAAAATTTCTTTTATACACGAACACCTCCCATGACTAACAATTTTTAACAAATTTTCTAATTATCTTATAAATGTTATTTAACTTAATTTTATAATATTTGTTAACTTGTATTTCTATTATTTATCTTATTTTAAATATTTTTACAAGTTTTTATAATAAATTTACTTATTACAAGAAACAATAATTTTGCCTTTAATTTGCTATTGTTATTGGGATAATGTCTGAAATATATTAACTTTATGTTTATTAATTTAACTTAATTGCTTAATATATATGTTTTAAAACTATTTTTGACGCCCTTTATATTGAATTTAATTATTAATAATAATATTGAGCCGTCACACTATGTAAAAAGTTAGACAAATTTGTCTTTGTTTTATATCGGTTAAGACGAGTGGCTAACATGGAGGCTGCACTCTCTGCCTATCATGGATATCTATATTCTTCGATCCTACGTTACGACTTAATAATATGGGGTAATTCTGTCGATTTCATTAGAGCTTTTCGTGGACAGAAAAATGTGTAAGGTCTTTATGCGGAGCACACCAATTAGATAGTTGTATTCCCCCTTTTCGCAAACATAAAATATTGCCACTTCCAGCATTATACGTTTACGAAATCTGTATCTTTGTTCACAAAAATAGTAATTTATTTGAAAAACACAACGATGTTGTAATTAGGACTAGTAGAAATATACATAAATTGTGTATACCGAAGCAAAGAATACAACTCTACTCAAAAAACGTATATTGTATGGCAATACATGTTTACAACAAATTGCCTGTTTGTTTCAAAAAGATGAATATAGGAATCTTTAAAAGTAAATTATTTCAATTTCTTTTAAATAAATGTTATTACTTAATAAATGACTTCTTAAATGATAAATTTGACTCGAATTGTATTTATTGAATCGCTGAATTTAATTTTTTGAAATGTTTTAACTAAAAATATTATGAATTGATTGATGATTGTTTTATATAGATTTAGTTTCCATAAGTATTGCTGCAAGTATCTTTATACTATATAATAATTAATATCTTAGTTTTCTACTTTATTCGAAAAATTGTTTATCTGAAAATATTTGTACGCCGGAAACGGCAGAATATTTAGGATCGAAATTCTTTTGTAACAACAGTAATATACCATATTCTGACAAATAAAGCATCTTATCTTATCTTATCTTATCTTATCTTATCTTATCTTATCTCGTCAACAACTTTGTAAATATTGGGAGTGTATCTACGAGGGTCGCGTACCTGATACTCAGAATCACCAAACGGTATTCGCTGAAGGTCATACAGGTTTACGCACCAACCTCGGTACATCCCGATGAGGAGGTGGAGGAAATGTATGAGGATATTTCCAGAGCCATGCATTCCTCCAAAACCCACTACACGGTGTTGATGGGAAACTTCAACGCAAAACTAGGCACAAAAGAAAACAGTAAGCCGAAGTTAGGGAAAATTGGAGTAGGGCAACGGAACCGAAGGGGCCAGCCGCTGGCCCACTTTGTGGAGAAAGAAGGACTCTTTATGATGAACTTTTTCTTCCAGAAGCGGCCCCACAGGAAGTGGGCCTGGTCGAGCCCCGGCGGTTCGACAAAAATTGAGATTGACTTCATTATGACGACCAGACGCCAACTGTTCAGTGATGTCTCAGTGATCTCAAGGGTGAAAACTGGCAGCGATCACCGAATGGTTAGAGGCACACTGAACCTAAACATTAAGTTGGAGAGGTCTCGTCGAATGAAGTCAACGCTCCATCCCCCTCGTGCTCTAATCCAGAATCCCGAGACTTTTCAGCTCGAGTTATGTAACCGCTTTCAGTGCCTAGAAGATTGCAATGCAGTGGACGATATGAATGACAAGCTCGTGGAAACTGTCCATGCGGTTGGAGCTAAGTTCTGCAAGACCCGCCGCAGAAGAACACAAAAACTCAAAAAAAAAGACAAAATTGCTCATTTGAACACCCAAATTCTCAACCTATTCGATAGGCACGCACCAGTCCGAGCTGGTTACGCCGACCTCCTGCACCGTGGATAACTGACGAAGTGCGTAGAGCAATGAGAACAAGAGATCGAGCTTTTCACATTTTTAAAAAGAATCGGAACAGTTCCACCTTTCAACAATATAAGCGAGCACGAAACCGCTGTAATCAGGTAGTAAGAACAGCCAAACGCCGCTACTTCCACAATAGTATTTTAAACCCCTCTTCTGTAGATATATGGAAGTTCCTTAATTCCCTGTGATTTGGAAATTCACATTCCAATTCTCTAATCCCAAATATTTCACTCAACAACTCGAACATACACTTCTCTTCTGCATCACGTATGAATTTGTCCACCAAAGCTACGACTCTCCAGGAACTAAATTCCATGCCTTTGGTATCATGTAATTCTTTCGACTTCAGTTCAGTGACAGACGATGATACTAGAAAAGCCATACTTTCAATAAAATCTTCCGCAACCGGCTATGATGAGGTGATTAGATCTATGATACTTCTCATACTTGATATTATTACTCCAGTTCTCACTCACATCATCAATTTCTCCCTCTCTACTGGTATTTTCCCCAAGTTATGGCTAAAAGCTTTTATCTTGCCTCTTGCTAAAGTACCCAATCCATCCCTACCCTCCCATTTTAGACCTATTTCTATACTGCCGTTTCTTTCCAAAGCCCTTGAATCATTAGTACACAAACAAGTCACCTCCTTCATTTCGAAATGCAACTACCTTAGTACATATCAATCTGGCTTCCGCCCGGGACATAGTACCACCACAGCGTTACTTCAAGTTACAGAAGATTTTAGAGAGGGCATGGAGAGGTCATGTTTGACTGTTCTGTTCCTTATTGACTTTTCAAACGCATTTAATTGTGTCGATCACGACTTACTCCTTGGATTACTTTCACGCCTAAACTTCTCCTCGTCAGTACTGAACTGGTTTTCCTCTTATCTTCGGGGTCGCCAGCAAGCTGTTCGGGCTGGTCAGGATTTTTCCGACTGGTGCGATCTATATCTAGGTGTACCGCAAGGCGGCATTCTCTCTCCTCTCTTGTTTTCATTGTTTATCAATCTTCTTAATACCCACCTTCAATGTTCTTACCGCATCTATGCTGATGATCTTCAGTTATACTCACAAGCGTCATCGGTTGAAATTGCTACCGCTATTGCAGCTATTAATCAGAACTTACAACGCATTTCAGACTGGTCACAGCGATTTGGTATAACTGTAAATACCAGGCTATTACCATTGGTAGTCGTCGATTTTTTTTTCAATTTATTGGGTAAACAAACAACATCACAATAACAAATGGTTATAATAGTATTAACTTATACATTATTGACAATTGTGACATCCACACCGTTTACCACGAGCATTATGAACGAATTGTTTTTACAGGTTGAGAGTTTCATTCATCTGTACATTTTTCACTGTTGTGTGTAGTATACAGTGTCATGCAGTTCCTTAATTATTAAGTTTCTGTAAATGCTTACACTATTTACAAAAATATCAATATGACTGAGGTTGCGGTTATAAGAATTTAGTACACGACGAATAGGTGCACGCATACCTGCGTTAGTGCGTGATGTTCGTGTGGCAAATAGATGTTTCGAACGACAAGCTCGCATGTACGATCTAGTAGGCACTCCATAGTTAATATTATTGACAATATCAGAGCAGTCGTACCTATTATGGCAAATGTCATACATGTCATATTGTATTCTCCTAGACTTCAAGTCTAAGAGTTTATATCTCTGCAATAGTTGGTGGTATGACTGATAGTTATGACAACATTTATAGTGCAAACAACGTAGAAATTTATTTTGCACTCTTTCTAAGCTATCTGAGTATTTTATATACAAAGTATCCCAAATACAAACAGCATATTCTAATTGTGAACGGATTAAGGTCTTATAAATATGTAAATATGTAGTAGGACGTACGAAGTCATTACTGGCTCGGAGTACAAAACCATACATTTTATAAGCCCTACTACATATGTTATCAACATGTGCATCAAATGTTAACTTAGTATCCAATGTGACTCCAAGATCGCGAATAGTTTGTACTCTGGTAAGATTGTGGCCGCCTATGGAATAATTATGTGTACTCCACGCTCGTTTTTAGTAAATGTAATAACTTTACATTTATCGAGACTTAGTTGTAGTTTGTTAATGCTACAGTAATTGTTAAATCTATTCAGGTCCTCCTGGAACTCGAGGTGATCATTAGAATTATGTATAGTTCGATAAATTTTTAGGTCATCTGCATATAATAAGAAATTACAATGCTGAAAGCAATTATTTATATCGTTAATAAACAGAATGAATAATAGGGGGCCCAGGATAGATCCTTGTGGCACACCAGACATTATAATAACCGTACTTGATTCATATCCATTGATGACCACTTTTTGTGTTCCGTTTGTTATATACGACTTAAACCACCTCCAAAGATTTCCGCGAATCCCGTTGAAAGCAAGTTTTTCTAGCAGTATTCTATGATCCACTCGGTCAAACGCTTTCCGAAAATCTGTATAGACACTATCGGTTTGTGTATTAGAGTCTATATTGTCAAACAATTCAGAAGTATAAACAATAAGATTAGTGATAGTAGATCGTTTACGAACAAACCCATGTTGTGGTGGAAGGATGGTCCTATGCAATAGTGGATAGATATTATTGTGCACCAGCCTCTCCATAAGTTTAGATAAAGTGGGAAGGATTGAAATTGGACGATAATTGACTACATCTCTTTTTATGACTCCTTTATGTATTGGTGTTATCCTGGCTGATTTCCACATAGCAGGAAATATACCCTCTGTAAGACATTTATTATATAATATAACCAACGGTTTACATATGGTTACGGCAGTATTTTAATGAAAATAGGGGGAATGTTATCAAGGCCTGCACCTTTAGTAATATCTAGTGCCTTTAGTTCCTTTAAGACATCTGCTTCTGATAGCTGTATGTCACTAACAATGGTGTCATTGAGCGTACCATTGTCTATATCATCTATATGGTCAATACAGAAGGAGTCAGATACATTAGTAGGTTGGAAAACAGAATGAAAGAAGGAAGAAAACAGGTTACAAATGCCCTCAGGACTATCCGCCTCTGTTCCGTCATAGTGAACACTATTTGGAATATCTGATTGATATTGACGATTTTTTATGTAAATCCAAAAGTATTTAATATTTTTAGGAATACTGTCATCTACTGATTTCATATATTTGTTATAACAAATCAATGATTCTTTCCTAAACCTATCCCGATACATTGAAAATGTAGAATAATCAGATTTGTTTTTATATACTTTCCACTTAATCCAAGTTTGTTTTTATTCTTAAATATGTGTATCAATGCAGGGGTAAACCATACTGGAAATTTTGAGTTGGAATCCCGTTTAGAGGGAACGTGTTTACGTATAAGATCAAATATATTTTCATAGAAAACGTTAACACTTTCTTCGGCAGTTTTATTTTGAAATAGTTCATACCAATTAATTAGCATTTTTGTAACAATATCTTAAACGTGGATTCGTTGGCATGGGTTTGGATAAATTATTATCAATTGGTATTAAGAGGTAATAAGGAGGATGATGTACGTCAGGTGGGACTAGAGTGATAGGCGCAGAAAAGGTTTTACTGTTGTGTACGTTAGTTAGGTATAAATCGAGTAACCTATTCATATTATTTTTAATAATATTAACTTGTATACAGTCCATGACGGACATGAAATTTACTAAGTGAGAATATGGTGGCGTAATATTACTTAAATCTAGAAGTTTTTCTTGAGTTCCATCTAGATACCAGTCAAGACAAGGCAAATTGAAATCGCCAATTAAATAAAATAGTTATCATATCCATTTAACTGTATAATCTCTTGTAGTTTATTAAAATAAGTAAAATATATATCAGAATCTAGACCGGGTGGTATGTAATTCGCGCTTAATAAATAATGAGACTTACCGATGCGAAATTCTAATAGAATATGATCTATAATGGGTGGGATATCGAGGGGGAAGCGGGAAGTGCGGGCACGCAGCGCACTGCACAAAGCGAGCGCAACACAGCCACCAACACACCGCCACCATCTTGACGCTTTGTTACAGTGCGATCTCGGTCGCAACGGAACACGTTGTAGCGAGAATCCACAAATTCATTGTTTACAATGCAATCATGTAACCAAGTCTCGGTTAATATTAGAACATCATAATTATGCGATAATATGTTCATGTGAATAGTATTTAATTTAGTTCTCAAACCGCGGCAATTTTGATAGTAGACTGATAATACATTGTTATTTATGTTATTGAATTTTGTATCGAAAAATATATGGTATTGCATACAAATCATTAGAGCCACAGTGGGTACAGAGTAGGATATTCAGTATAAATGCACACGTTGAATTGTAGGAACATGGACTTTGTTTATTAATTAATTTAAATATCGATAATAAAAACAGATAAAAAACAATTATGCGTACCTGAATAGATATTAATGTTATGCCGTGAGTATTATGATTGGAAATAATAACAGTAATTAAAATTTTGGAAGAGTAATTAAGCAGATCAGATATGTAACAATTTAACCAAAGAGTATGTCTTTCATATAATACTAATAGGATATTAATTAAATTTAAAAGAGTGCACTTTAAGTCTGAGACACGAAGGTAAAAAAAAATTACACCACATGTACGTAGGCGGTCCCATAATGAATTGGCCTAACTATGAACCAATGAAGGAAATGAAACGAAACCAATTTTATTTTTCAATATAATCACCATGAATACTAACACACTTCTGACATCTGTGAATCAACATCTCTAAACCTTTATAAAAATAATCACATTTTTTATCCTCAAAATGACTGAAGACGGCCGCCTGCAACTCTTCATCGCTTGAAAATTTTCTTCCTCTTAAGTCCCGCTTTAAATTTGGAAATAAATAATAGTCGGACGGGGCCATGTCTGGACTGTAAGGTGGATGTTGAACTTCTGTGAACCCGCATTGACGAACTGCATCCTTCGAAACACCAGCGGTATGAACAGGGGCGTTGTCATGGAGCAACAGGACACCTTTAGACAGCTTGCCAAGCTGCCTAAAGGTGTCCTGTGTGCTTGCAAGATAAAGGAAAACCGAAGGTTTTCCTTTATCTTGCAAGCACACAGGTTTTAGACCAACAGGTTCCTACAGGTTTTAGACCAATGTTAGCACCAAACCAACCCCCTATGCAGAATTTCGGAACACCACCTCAATTTAAGTTTGGCATTCCCCATAGTAGACAAATGAAGATTCCATTAGCACAAAATAAGCCTCAACAGCAAATGAGTTTCCCTAAGCAATATCACCCACCTCAGTTTGGATACCGACCTAATTTTGGATACGGACCAAACCCAGAACCCAGGGCTATAGCCCCATGCAACCAATGTTACCACAACAGTTTGGTAATTCTCAGCGTTTTAATTGTCCTAGTAATAATAATGTACATAATAAGCCGGTTTCTAATGATACTGATGTTTCTATGAGAACTGCCCCTCCAAAGCCAGGTTTCCACTTAAACGAATTAGAAATTTATCCATCATACTATCCCCACGAATTTCCTCAAAATTACACGTATGAAGAAACATACGACAACTATTATGAAGATGAATCCATACAAGAAAATTCTATAATAGAGGTCGACGAAAACAACGATTCAGAGGATAATGACGTGTCTGCACAGACTGAAAATTTTCAAATAAAAGCCTCCGAAAACCACCTGAAAAATAAATCGTATGTAAATTTTATAGATCACTCTGATCTAGAAACGGACCAATTATTGCTTGAAAATTTAAACAAGTTACGCCTAAACCATATGAGTGAAGATGGCTTGTCTCGCATAAAACTTAATGCTTTAGACGACGCATCAATGGATGTTAATGTGGATGACGATGACATACAAAAGGTAATACGCCAACTGAAAGAACTTGAAAAATACAGACCTGAGCCTCAACCAGAGACAGTGATAATTTCACACTCAGACTCGAGTGTGACGGAACATGTAGAATTGTTTGAAGAAAATTACGCTGTACCATCTGTAACTAACAGTAGTAGAACAGACACGATACACTCAAATATTGAACCTGAGTCAACAGCAATCCCAATTTTGAGTGAGGCAATAGATACCAAACCAAATCAGATCCTAGTATTTTCTTGGTTCCAAAATAAACTACAAGTCAGAAATTTATCTAGAGCAAAACAAAAAGTATTAGAGGTATTTCTCCCACTAGAAAACGAAGAATTAATAAAACAATTTTTAAAGGAATATATAAAATTTAAGAGTCGATACTTTATTTATTTCGAGAATGCTGAGCACAGGAAATTATTTACAAAAGTTATTATAGAACTCTTTAAGAAGGATGCAGTACAATTCTTTGAATGTACAGAACGTGTAGTATATGTGGAGGATGAAAAAGAACAAAAAGCTGTCATTCTCAAACACCATGAAGGAAAAACATGTCATCGCGGTGTGAAAGAAACTATGACAAGAATACGCAGAAACTATTATTGGGAAAATATGCAAGACACTGTAGCTGCCGTTATAAATGCTTGTGAACCTTGCAGACTAATGAAGTACGATAGGAAACCAATAAAACCTGTACTACAACTCACATCAACTCAGGATGCGCCTTTTCAGCAACTATTTATAGATTTATTTACTATTGAAAAGAAGTATTATTTAACCGTTGTGGACGCTTTTAGCAAATTAGGGCAGGCCTTAGAGATTGCAAGTCGACAAACCGCTGAAGTAGCGCGAGCATTAATTAAATATTTTTCTATGTACGGAATTCCTAAGAAAATATCATCTGATCCAGGCACTGAATTTAATAACGAACTTATGCGTCAGCTCCTATCTATGTATAAAATAGAAACTCATATCACAACTCCCAATAACCCCAATTCGACAGGCATTATCGAAAGATTTCATTCTGCTATAATTGAAATATACAGACTTGCAAATTATGAGCAAAAATGCACAGACGCTGCATCTGTCATGACATATTATTCAGTCATGGCATATAATCATACTATTCATTCAACGACAGGATTAACACCCTTTGAAGTAGCATTTGGTCATACCGATTCTGGTAAAATATTCGACGTAGATTTTGAAAAGGCATACACACAGCAACTCGTTAAAGACCACGCGAGACGAACCAAATACTTATATATTTCCGAAAAAGTCCATACAGATAAAGAAAAGGTTAGGAAAAAGAAAAGCGGGGAATCTGGAATTGATTTTAAAGAAGGCGATACGGTTTTTATTAAAGATATTAACATAAGAAAAAGTAAGGATAAGCCTAGGTGTCAAAAGGCAAAAGTGCAAGGAGATATTGAAAGAAACATAGTACCTGTAACGATAGGGAAAAGAAAAACTAAAGTGCACCTCAAAAATGTGAAACGCCCTCCACAGGTTGTTGGCGATCTTCGTGAACCTGAATCTGATGATCCAGACCCAGGGCCTTCAACTTCTAAAGGTTGAGCATAATCCAGGCATGTTACCCGTAAAACAAGGACAAGCATACAAGGAAGTAGATAAGTGGGTTATAGTTAAGCAATTAGACTTTAGTAGCATAAAAGATGATTTAAATTTTAATATCAATAAATATAAAGAATTTAGCAGTTTAATAGATATCCATAAGCCATACGTAAATGAGTTCCAAAATATGAACACACAAGTAAATTATTTAAGTAACTTAGCTGTAGAAAAGTTTAAACAACTCGTACCTGCGATACGTTTCAAGCGCGGTCTTATTAACCCATTAGGTTCTGTTATTAAAGCGCTTACAGGAAACTTAGACCACAATGATGCAGTAGAATACGACAATCTCATATCTCAATTAAAGACCCAGCAAACTCACACTAATAAGAAAATAACAATAATCTCGGAGATGCTTGACTCCCTTATAAATAGTACTGGATCTCTACAGGAAAATATGAATATTGTAAATGAACGAATGAAACGTATAGAAAGAATTGTAAAATATATAATTACTAAGGAGGATAACAGCATATACTCCACATATGTTTTAAGTATGTTTAACATGTTTGTCAATAATTTTAGAACTATATACTTAATTTTAAGCGAAATTGAAACGGCATTAGCATTTACTAAACTTCACGTTCTACATCAAGCCATTGTTAATTCCACTGAATTATTAGTTATATTAGAATCTATATCTCAAACAAATAGTTTATTGTATCCTATCACTGAAAACAATTTAGTTAATTTAGAAAGATCTATGTCTGTTAAAGCCTATGTAAAAGAAAACCAAATAACGTTCATTATGGAAATCCCTCTGACTGATAATATTACATACACTTATTTTAAAATGTATGCTTTACCTATGTTTGATCCCACCTATAATAGAACAACTGTTATTTTTTCCAAATATCCTTACCTCATGGTGAAAGATCACACATACTTACCCTTAAATGGCCCATGTAAGGAGATGGCAGCAAACCAGTTCCTGTGTGAGGAAAATGATATCGTGCAGTATCCTGAAAACACATGCATAGAACAACTTATGAACTTCGCATCAAATCTAAGCCTTTGTAAACTATCAATAGTAGAGCTGGAAAGTGTTAAGATACAGTCTATTGGTCCTATTAACTGGATCCTATTTACACAAAATGAAATAGTGCTTACAAAAACGTGTGGCGATGACACTCAAAGAAATGCTGTAAAGGGCACTTACCTCTTGGAAATCGATGAAAACTGTGAGATAAAATTAGGCAATATTAAATTACACCGGAAACGATACTATTCAGGAAAACTGCAATATAAGGTGACACCTATTTTAACTCTACCGAAATTGATAGAGCAGCCCACAAATGCGGAGAAAACAGTGAATTTAAATCGCGTTAATTTGGATGAACTAAAATATCTCTCGTACAAACTGAAAGGTGAAATAGTAGAAAGTGAAAGTGAAATCTTAGTGAATAAGAAAAGTGTTAGTTTAGCTACTGTACTACTCTATGTTATATTAGTTTTAATTAGCCTTATTATTGTAATTTGGAAAAATAAGTCTAAGCTCTTACATTGTATGCAAAGTCATCGGAATCCAAATCTTGCCGATAACTTTGCAGTTGAGGAGGGAGGAGTTATGGTTACACCAGCACCACCCATAATACGTATAAAGCGTCCATCAGCATAAATACATAAACGCTGAGTATGTAGTAATTTAAGTAGACTGTAAGCTTAGGATTAAGAATTGTAAAAAGACAATGGTGAGAATAAATTCACATCTCACTCTGTGAACACGTAGTTTTAATTAGTTTTAAATTAGTTTTTAAAAAGCTCTCGGCAGCTCCCGCAACTTGACTAGGTCCTTCACTGCTGGCCGTATGAGCATGCGCAAAGTCGCTCAGCGAGCTATGGAGAGGGCTATGCTCGGAGTTTCTCTGCGTGATAAACTTAGAAATGAGGATATCCGCAGTAGAACCAGAGTGACCGACATAGCCCACCGGATTAGTAAGCTGAAGTGGCAATGGGCCGGCCATATAACTCGAAGAACCGACAACCGTTGGGGTAAAAGGTTCTCGAGTGGCAGCCTCGTACCGGTAGGCGAAGTGTAGGGAGACCCCCCTAGATGGAGTGATGACCTGGTAAGACATGCAGGAAGTCGATGGATGCAGGTGGCTCAGGACCGTGCTTTGTGGCATACCTTGGGGGAGGCATATGTTTAGCAGTGGACTTGTGAAGGGCTGTAATGATGATGATGAATGATGAAATGAGTTCAGGGATTTTCAGAACTAAACATTTCAGCGCAGAATTTGTTACCGCAATGTGCAGTGACCGCGTAACCAAAAATCACGCACAATAACTATTGTTGCTGTGTAAACTTAGTGTTTAATATTATTGTGAATAAAATCCTCTTTCAAAGGTCGACTACATCCTTGTTACTACTGCTGAGACTCCTGGTAAGGTCTGCCTCTCACTGCGGCCAAGACACCTTTAGCCAGTCAATCTAATTAATCAATCTTGCGAGTCTGCTTTACCGGCAGTGAGGAAACCCCATCACTCAACCTTGACATCCTGTCTCTGTTCTTCTGCTACCTTAGATCTCATGGTGCAGACATCCCACATTAATCTAATTTATTTATGTATACAGTAGGCTTAGGCTATTAGGGGTTGCTAGGTATTGAGCACTTAGTTAGGGTTTGTAGTCTAAAACTCCTACCACATTCATGTGGAGCCAGGTAGTTGAGCTATTAAAGGGAAATTGGGTCAATACTTGAGAGTAAATAGCTA
The DNA here is from genome assembly GCA_036936625.1 of Parnassius smintheus behrii. Classification (NCBI taxonomy): domain Eukaryota; kingdom Metazoa; phylum Arthropoda; class Insecta; order Lepidoptera; family Papilionidae; genus Parnassius; species Parnassius smintheus. Next base: position 42,811,787 of record JAUPFT010000026.1, read on the forward strand.
CCTGGCTATACAAATGATCTGCATTTTTTTCAGACACTTATATATATATAGACTTATTGTCAACAGTAAATAAATTTGTTAATACAGTTTACAGTATAAGTTAGTATTTATTTGTATAACAACACACTGTACTACCACCGCACGCGCTCATTGTACAAATCAAATAGCGCGCGCTTCCCCTGCTTCCTGTTACATAACTTCAGTCCCTTTTCACGAAATCACTCTCACAGATTGCGTGAAAGCCAGAGGAAGGATGTTACACATCAAAACCTCCAAGAATTGAAAATGGTTTTTGAAAATAGGATTATTTATTTATGGATGTGTTTTCTCCGGACTTAAGGGTAGCTGAGAATTGTAAAACGTTAAAAAATTGCATGCGGAGTTGTCGTATACAAACCTCGAGGCGTCCGGCGACCGCGGCGCACCAGAGCGGCGTGACGGTGTGTACGGAGCGGTCGTCGGGCACCTCGTACACGCCGCGCTGCTCAAGCTCGGCGGCGCACACGTGCACCAGGTACTCGGCGATCTCCACGTTGCCGCGCTTGCACGCCACGAATAACGGGGCGCAGCCGTCGCGCGTGCGCCGGCACACCGCGCGCCGCTCCTCCGGACGCATCCTGTCACATTACACTATGTCATCATCATCAGCTAACATCTGGTGTCACGCACACGTGCACCAGGTACTCGGCGATCTCCACGTTGCCGCGCTTGCACGCCACGAACATCGGGGCGCAGTGGTCGCGCGTGCGCCGGTACACCGCGCGCCGCTCCTCCGGACGCATCCTGTCACATTACACTATACACAAGCATACAACTGGTCTGATACACCAGGCTTAAAACATTCTAAAACCTTAATCCGGGCTTTTGATCGTAAATTCGCTTCAGAAGCCCTGGGATTAAGTAGAAATAAATTGCGCATTCTGGCAAGAGCCCTAACTGGACACTGTTGTCTTAAAAAGCATATGTCCATCCTGGAACTAAGCAACTCAAGGATGTGTCGGTTCTGTTCCGTAACGGGAGAAACGCCTCTACACATCCTAACCGTTTGCGGACCCTTAATGCGCAAACGTAACACTCATATGGGACACTATCTACTCCGCCCAGAAGAAGTGAAATTGCTCACAGCTAAGCAACTCCTTCGATTAATTGAAGACATAGGGCTTAGCAGTGAACTGTAACCATAGCAGCGATCATAATAGATCTTATAGGTTGAGGTGATACTGGTCTCTTTACCTAGACCTGCATAGCTGCTCGCACATAATAAAAAAAAGCATACAACTGCAAGACTTCAAGGTAATATAGGTTCATACTGTGTAGATCGAAACAATGATTAATAAATGTGATCTGGAGGTAGCCATGGTTAACTATGACATTGGGATGTTATACATAACATAGGTGCGGTAAGGTGCTTGAAATGTTGGGAATATAAAATAAATTGATATTCACAATATTATCTCTAATCACTAGTTTTATTTAAACAAATATACTATACATTTTGATCTCTGTCACTGATAATGGGAACCTATTCAAGGTATTACTTTTATTATCTTTTTTTTATAGAACAATGGTGGGTAAAAATTAAGAATTGTTTGGCAGGAGGGGTTCCGCCCTAGGCAGAATGGGTAGAAAGGAAGGGTTGTCCCCTAAGCTCCGAAGCCACCCTCAAAATTATACACCGTTCTTAAGAAACGTTTTAAAAAATCCAATTAACCTCAATATGATAAAATTTTTCTCTCTCCAACAGGGGGGGAGAGGATGGGTGGGCAGGGGTATTCCCTATTGCAACTCTAAAGATTTCTAGGTCACAAAGGCTATGGTGGGAGTGAAGCTCAGTGCATTACCTATGTGTAACAGTACAGTAATAGCATATTTACCTTTTAATGCCAGTAGTATTGTTATAATCAGGCAGTAAACCTCGACCAAACACAACACCTTACTCCTCCTAATTCTTGCCAAACAATTCGAAATCCAACACTAAGCGTGCTATATTCAATTGAGATTCAAATTGCAGATGCATTGTCAACCCGTGAGGACTAAGATGGAATGCCTCATATGCCAGTAAAAAGAGTCCAATCCTCTGTACTCATTGTACAAAACACAGTAACATTAAGCTACAATTTTACATAGTATTTTGTAAAGAGAGTGTTTCCTCTCCAGTAAAGCTAACTCATTCACGCTACAAGCATAAGGTAGCTGCAGTATGGCTCTACCACATATAGGAATAACTACTTGAATTTAACAAATTTCATCTTAATTAATCTTTTTATCCTTTAAAAAAAACCCCAGAAAAAATTTATTATTGCAGTTTTTATTCAAATGTAAGTTTGAATGAAACATTATATTCTTTAAATAAAATTGTATACTGGCATAGCATAAAGTTTACATAATTTTTATTATTGTACATAATTTTATGCTATAGAATTCAAATGATAAATCCAGACTTTAAAAGTACAAATTTATACAATCTGAAACAAAGGGCACTTACAAATAAATATTGGCAACAAAACTTTATAAATATTATTATATCAGCAGTAAATAACCAGCATATTTAAAATCTGTCAATAGGTTTGGTTTGCTTATTACAAAAATATACTATGCCAGCAGTTATTATATTTCGAATCAAATAAAATAAACATCCCCTCGACAAATCAGTAGGCTAAACTTTCCAATATGGACCATCGATTTCAAAGCCCATATTTTTTTTGTAGATAGTACTCACTAAAAGAAAGCGTTTTGCAAAGTTTTAGGTTGCGGAAACTTACGGTTCATGAGATATATTTTTTTAAACTTTTCATACAAATTGGTAAATAACACGCAATTACAAAATAAATTTGACAAATGATTGATGTTAAACGTCAGTTAGTGAAGGGTTCCGAATATTTTGAAAGTATCGATACCTACTCTATACCAAGTATCGTATCAAAAGTATCAATACTGCTTGGTATCGAGTACATTTCGTTAATTTTGGAGACGAAAAATTATGACAAACTCATTAGATGCATAGGAAGAGCTGATAAGTGCAATTATATATGTATACAAAGTAGAATAAAGTTTACTCTAAGTTCCGCCTTAGTACTTGTATTTCATTGTTTGCAACTTGTTTGTATCTCTTAATTAGTACAGCTTTTGTATTTTTATTTTATTGTTTGCAACTTTGTATATTATCTAATTCTTACTACAATAAAGTATTTACTTACTTATTGACTTACTTATTTAATATTCAAAAAGTACCCAAAACCGAATCAGAGCACCCCACTATCCACGTGGTCTTGTCTGCCCTACCCCTAGAGTGTATATAAGAGCCCGGAGGCGCGTAGGGAGAGCAGTGCCCGCACGCCGTAGGGAAGTGCAGGCACCGAGATCGCCGTAGCGGCTGAGGCTGGTCGCCGAAGGCGACGAAAAAGCCGAAGCTGCAAAGGCGAGCCCAGGTGCCTGTGCTTCCCTACGCTAGGGCGGAGGCACTGCTCATCCCGCAGCGCCCGAGCTGCCACGGAGCGCCGGAGCACAACTTCCCGGCTTCTTACCCCTCTAGTCTCCAAAATTAACGAAATGTACTCGATACCAAGTAGTATTGATATTTTTGATATGATACTTGGTATCGAGTACGTATCTATACTTTCAAAACATTCGGAACCCTACACTAATTGACGTTTGACATCAATGATTTGTCAAATTCATTTTGTAATTGGTGTAATTGCGTGTTATTTGCCAATTTGTATGAAAAGTTTAAAAAAATATATCTCATGAACCGTAAGTTTCCGCAACCTAAAACTTTGCAAAACGCTTTCTTTTAGTGAGTACTATCTACAAAAAAATATGGGCTTTGAAATCGATGGTCCATATTGGAAAGTTTAACCCAGTATAGACGTAACTGGTTTAGACTTTATACCTATGCTGTTATGGGCGATATCCCAGTCTCTTACCTTTCAAGCGCCGTTCGGAGACGTGCAGACAGGCGTGCCCCTGGAGCACTATGCTTACATTCTTGCATAAGCTCATTAAACACGGCATCGTGTTGTTTTAAATCAAAATTCTTTCCACCGCCAGCTGTATCATTGCTACTTCCACTAGTGCCTTCCTCCCACATCTCGTAAAATCCTCACTAAGCATATACTGTACGCCTAAACAAGTGTGAATACAAATTAGCCCAGTAGCTCAACAAAAACGAATACAAATCTGACTACTTTATCTCGAAATGCGCAAATCGAAATACCTACCTCAATAACAAAAACAAAAGAATGGACTTTCCTGTCACTGTCAAATGTCAAACAAATTTAGTAGCGAGCTAAAGAATATATAATCACTATGGGTGCGTTTGGCAGAAAAAAGTGCTAGCAAGCGCTTCTAAGAAAAATGGCGATCGTAAGCGGTAAGCGCTGTCAAATCGTAAGTAGCTATTTTCCTCCAGGACACGATGTTAGTTTTAACCGGGGAATCTAACCTAATTTAAATATATGTTTGTAAAGTATTCATATTAAAAACTTACCAATCATGAATTTTTAATAGCATGCTTATGTTTATTCATGTCATTATATTACTTAAAACTAATATTGCACAAAACAACTTATAAATTCTACTTTATAACAAACAAATTAAATAAGCAAAATGGTGGATTGTCAGCGCTACTGAAGTAGCAATCGTGTCCTGGCCGAAAACTATTTTAGAGCTTATAAGCGCTTGCTAGCGATTTTTTCTGCCAAACGCACCCTATATTTAGCTTTGAGTCTTGAACGAATTAACCACTGGACCCGACATAAAACACAAATGTATGAAAACCCGTTCAACCAAGTAAAGAATAACGCGCACGAAGATTTTAATACGTTAATATAAACACAGATAGTTCACTCTATTTTTAGTGCTTGATCCTAGTCGATAAAATATATCGATGAACGAATGAGAAAGAATAGGCGTATCGTAAATAAGCTGTAAGACTAAGGAAATAAAGGGATAAAGAAGGTGAGGTAAGCTTCCGGTATTTAAATTTTAATTAAAATAAAAGAAGCAGGACATTGTTATGGACTTTTTATTCAATTACAGTTATGATAAACGTCAAAGTTTTTGTTAAGTTTAAATTATTTAAATAGGTTTACTGACTTTTATTATGTATCATCTTTCTTAAAACGTGTTACTTAGAATTTGTTTTATTCGCTTGTTTTCTTATATAAGCAATTCTAATATTTAAATACTTTTCAGCAACGGCTTTCGTTATTTCTTCGACGTGATTCACGTCGTCATTTTCAAATGTATGTAAATAAATGTCTTCGTACAACGGAAGTTACTTTCGGAAGAATAAAATCTGTTGTGTAATCTTTTTTTAGTCTTTTATTCTGAACACCCTTCCTAAGTTCGAGTTCGCAGTGCTAACGAATAGCTAAGGTATCACTTGAGAGAAGTATCAGTTTTCCCTCGCCTTTCTGGGCAATGAGACTCCCTTCATTGGTGTCATTTTCTGTTTCTTTGCATTAGTATTAAAAGAGGCAGTAATCAAATGTACACTGCATATTATGGCTTTGTGTTTGGTCGGAATCCTGGTTTCATCTCTACGAACTGCTTCTATCCACTTTCTCTTCCGAGAAGGGTCACTTGGAAATCTGAAAATTTGTGTAATTTATGTGTTTAAATATTTTAAGTACAGATACTAAATATATTTTTTGCATTTATAATATTTTTATTTAATTATAAAAATTATCATCACAAATTTAATTATACCAGATTGTAGGATACTGATAAATAAGTATTTTTAAGTGTTATTGTATAGTACAAATAAAATCATCATTCATTCGGGCATATCGTCAAATATCGATATATTTTTCGACATGGTCAAGCAATAGCCGATGTCAAATTGACTCACTCCTCAGTTTTAGTCATTCGCTCTGAATTGTATAATCCAGCCATTTTGTGATAGTTGTCAGATGTCAACAATACGTAGAAATATCACTTACTTGGAAGTATATAATATAATAGACTGGGCATACCTACAAAATTAGCGTGACTACCTACAAATATCTGGCGCATAAAATGGCCGCCTTTTATAGGGTAGTAATTCTGCAATATGCTCAGCTGATATCGATATTTAAACTAATACGAATTTTTTTCTCATTTTATATAATTGGATTTTTTGCTTAATTTACTTTATTCCGTAGGTATTTACATAGATACAGGGCTGAATTTTCAATCGTCTAATAACTTATCTGGCGAATAAATGTGACTGACAGATTTATGGCCTTTGTGTGTATAGAAATTAAATCCTTCTTTTGTGTTTAAAATATTACTGGGATGGTGATTCCAGATCTCATATTATTAATGTAAAATAATAATGATTAGCTGATTAAAAATTAAATAAACTGTTTTAAAAATAGAACTATATTTATTATTAATTTATCTGCACATAATTCATCACAAATAGTAAGTTATACAAGCAAGTTGTATATCATATTTTATTTATTCGTTCGGATTTTACATGAAAAATATTATCAAATTTCGAAAAATTCAAAAATCTGGCATGATCACGCAATATGATACGCAGGATAACATCCTGGATATCATATTTCATCCACCGTTTTATGACCATGATAGAATTTTATATAAACTATTATTATTATTATTTCTTCATTTATTTTTTAATATAATTTCTATAAGACAGTTTGTCACTGCTTCTTCTTACATGGTACCTAGGTGGATTGAAAAGTACTCGGCCTAACACAGATCCATTCAATTCTAAAAATCAAATCGACCCACATTATTTAGTCCAGTTCAGACTAGTTCATTGTGTGAAGTTCGAAACGTGTGCGATAATTAGTTGTGATTTTATAAATTTATTAACAAAGTAATCGGACATAATTTCCGCGAATGGAGCAAATCGATTAGCGTGCTGTCATTAAGTACCTCCATAAGAAAAGCCAATCTTCAAAAGCCATCCATGATGACATGGTCAGTTCATTAGGCGATTGTGCTCTGTCATATTCATCCGTCAAAAAATGGATAGCAGAATTTAAGCGTGGTAGAGAGAGTGTGAAAGATGAACCCCGCTCTGGAAGGCCTTCGACGTCAACTACTGACGAAAATATTAAAAAAGTACTTGATTTAATAATGGGAGACCGCAGACTAAAAATTAGAGAGATAGCCGAGATTATAGGCATCTCTTATGATTGAACTAAAACATCATTGTCAACGAGTTGGGTTTCCACAAGGTGTCTGCGAGGTGGGTTCCGCGACTGCTTTCAGTTGAACAAAAAAGGACGCGATTGACTATTTCACGCGACTGTTTGGAGTTATTTGAAGCCGATGCAGATGATTTTTTGAATCGTTTGTTACTATGGACGAAACATGGGTTCATTACTGTACACCGGAAACAAAACAACAATCAAAACGGTGGAGAAGACCTGGTTCACCACCGCCTAAAAAGGCTAAGTCGATTTTGTCGGCAAATAAGGTGATGGCTTCAGTATTCTGGGACTCGAAAGGTGTGATTATGATTGATTATCTTGAAAGGGGTCAGACTATAAACTCTGATTACTACTGCACCTTACTACGTCGTTTACGAGAGGAAATAAAAGAAAAACGTCGAGGAATGCTCAGAAGAAAAGTCCTGTTTCATCAAGATAACGCCCGTGTTCACACGTCAGTACAGTCAATGGCTGAAATTCACAACTGTGGCTTTGAACTGTTACCGCATCCGCCGTATTAACCTGATCTGGCACCATCAGACTTCTTTCTGTTCCCTAACCTAAAAAAGCACTTGGGACGTCAAAGATTTTCGACAAACGACGAGGTCAAAGCAGCTGTAGACGCATATTTTGACTCTAAGGAAGAATCATTTTTTTTTCAACGGTCTAAATGCTTGGAAGGGGACGTGGCAAAAGTGTATTGAACTTGATGGTGATTATGTAGAAAAATAAAAATATAACTGATTTAGTATGTGTTTATTTTCTTGGTTAGGCCGAGTACTTTTCAATCCACCCTCGTATCTGAACCTTTTTCTGCCACAAATCCCACAATGTATTCTAAATACAGCAACTGATAAGGTGTTTTAATAATTTAAATAACGACTGTAATAGAGGCATGACTGAAGACCACTCCTGAAAGTTTTTGTTTTTTTATCCCCTAACTAGTAGCGACAAACATACATATTATACTGTGATTTTTAATAATTACAAAACTTCTTAGCAGTATTTTTATTGGCTAAATAAATTACAAAATTATGCATCTTATATAAAATAATAATTAAAATATACATCCCTACCATAACAATTGAAATAAGCTGTAAGACACTTATTTGCTTAGAAATATGCTAAAAAAGTTACAATATTATAATTGAATAGTGACACAATCTAAATACTTCATTCATTGAATTACCATCAAAATATAGATGTATTTATAACACGTGAAGTGATGTAATTATGCTTCACAAAATTATTTTAATTTAAAAATCAATTGCCGTACGTAAGTTTGACAAAAACTCAGAAATGCCTCTCTATTAAGAGTTACAATCAAATTAATTTTAGGTGGTTAGGATTATCTAGTAACATAATAAAATATAAATAGAAGGAAAAACCTACTACAAGATAAGATGAAGACGTGGTGAAGAATGTCGACGCAGTCACGCACGCATGGATAAATGTAATGAAATAATGTACTTTCAAGTGAAAAGAAACAGTGCTGCTTCCGCAGCTATAGTTTTTACACCTGATGAGTAGAAACTATAGCTGAACGAGAACTGTATATTAGTCATTTTTGGGAGATTTTTGTTGACAAGTAAGTGCTTGAGACTGACTCAAAAATAAACGACCAAGGCTTGAATTTCCTGGTTACTGATAGGACTGGTATAGGTACGTCCGCTTATATGTCGGGTCCAGTGGTTAATTCAAGCTTTGAGTATTCAACCAACTGGAGGCAATGCGCGTTAATTCCTAAACAAAAATTCTGTCAACATCAGGGGGGCGCAAGAAAATCACTCAACTGTATACTTAACTACACATGCAAAATTAAATCGCATCACTATAAACGCACACTACATTATTTGTGTTTGGGTTCATTGCGTCTAAGAATAAGCATACCATCATCGAGTATCGATACACTGATGGCGCTGTCCAAAGTTAGCAACGTGGACTATGTCGATATTTTTTATCGATAAACTAAACGCCATAGTCCGCATATGTTTTTATTTGATTATAAGCAATACATAGATAAATAATACCAAGGTGTTATTTGAAATTCTTTTTTCAAAATATTTAAAAATGATTTCGGATAAAAATTTTGAAATTATTGAAAGTAAGTTTATTATTTTGCTGCAGGTTTATTTTACATTATGCAGTATAAAATTTAAAACATGTAACAAATCTAAATAGGAGGTTTAGTTAACTTATTTTAGAAATCAAATTTGTGAAAAGAAAAGTCCTATCAGTTTATCGTCTTAGATGGTGATAACCAAGATTTTTTTTTTCTTCAATCGCAAAACCGCCATTTAAAAAAGTTGTTAATTTTTAAGAGTTATTAAATGAACTATCTGGAAAATATTTAATAAATTTGGAAAATAAAAAAGTTTTATACTATATAATAGTTGAACAAAGTGAGTTTTAAACAGACAGCTGCTTGAGTATAAAACATGACATCTACCTAGGGCTAAGTATTCCCCAGAATCACGTACTATAACAAAGTGGTATAGTACAATTGATGGTCGACTTGACGACAAAAAAAAAGCTTTAAGTCTTTTAAAACTTAAACTAGAGAGTAACCCTGGCAAGAAATTGTATTGTATATTAGTAATAGATGAAATGAAAATAAAACAATTGACGGAGTACCATGCAAGTTCTAAAAGACATTTTGATTATATACATAATGCCTTTGGCTGCTAGCATGGTATTCCGTCAATTGCTCAACTTTTCTTTTATCCATAACCAAGGTACAATATTTTTTTTATCAGAGTTACTCTCTGCTCTCAATTTTAACGCCGTCAGCGCTTCTTCAGTAAATCCTGGTCGGCGATCGATGGTAGTATACCACTTTGTCATATCCAAGGTGCAGGCAAACATGTTCCAAAAGTTTCACGTACATAGCGATAAGCTTTTGGTGAGTAATAGTTAAGTGTTTGTGTGTTGTGAAGCCTGTTTATGCCATTGCTTTTTATGTCAAGGCATTTTTTCAGTTTAATTTGCCTTTGCGTTGCTAGTAAAAGGGAATCCTGATATAAGTGTAACACCAAACTGGTATGTACCTAAAACTAGTGTAAGCCTTTGGGAGATGAAAGCTGTGAATGGTCTGTAAAAGGTTTTATTGGAAGTAGGTATCCTTTGGGGGAGGCTTGCTTTCATTAGTGGGATTTACTTTAATGATGATTATGACGATAATGAAAAGTCAAATTTATCTATGTCTATGACATAAATCGTAGACGGAGAAACCCATCTTTGTCTACGACATGGAGGTTAGAGAACAGTAGAACGATCGCCGTAGAAATTAGTGTCCCAGAAATATGGACACCTGGGATAAGTGAGGTGCTGCGATCGCTAAGTTCGGTCAGTAGAAAGTCATTTTCAGTCTATTTTTCCGATCAGATGCTAAACCAGTTGCATATCCACGCACAATGAAATATTTCTCCATTTTTTAATGTTTCTTTTTGTCAAAAATTACAAAATTACGGAGCATGAAATTTTTTTCTCGCCAATGACGAGGAGAAAATTTGTACATTGTTCAACTGACTTCATCTACTTGTACTCATGAACAGCTAACTTCGCAGTCACTACTCACCGCCGTCAGCGCCGCTATAAATCCATAATTTTCAAGGACAGGCGGGCTATGCTTTAGTACGTAGTGATCTCTCTAGCATATATTCAGTAATCTACGTAGTGATCGTTCTCCTGTTCTCTAACCTTCATGTTCATAGACCAATAAATTATGACGAGAAGTTTTGGTGCGTACTTGGACGTAGACGGATCCTGTTTTGTCGCATGAATAATGGTTTGAAGTTGATTTTGATTCGTAAAAATGATGTGATTTTGTGTATTAAGTGTCCGTGCGTGTGAACTATTAGAAAAAACGACGAAACAAGTGCTTTGATGTCGATATAAACCTCAAGTTGTTTTGATCGCTTGGGCGCCTTGTGAACTTGAGTGGCTGTCGTCATCAACTGTCCGCTGGGTTGAGCTGTCGTTAAAATCTCCCGAGGGCTTCGCATTGTGACGCATCAGCATATTGTAAAGAAAATGATTGAAATGAAGATTCAGAAAGGCTAGAACCCAGAGCCGTAAAACCAGTTAATAAAAAAACTTTATGACATTAGAGCCTTTGACGATTGACGTTAAGTGTTACGAACAATTTGTTTTTGTTTATTTTGACCATTGATTTTAATTTTGAATTGTGATTATGAACAAGGATGCCGATGTCTATTGCTTACAAATTTAAAATATCAAGCAATTATATTATTATCACATTCACAGGTCTTACTTTATGATGTAATAAAGTGGATTATATTGATACATGAAGTAATAATAAATTACCTACCTGTTGTCTAAAATTCAGAGCCAATATTATGATTGAAGAAGAATATGATGATGAATTGCCACCGATTATAGTCAATTCACGGAGTAACAATTCGGTAATTATGATTTTAACCTTTCTTTTATCACGGAATAACAATGCGGCTCATATTCTTTTAACTTTCGTATTACAATGTTGCGCGTAAATGTTGAAAGCTTGCAAGCTGACATATTTTCATCATTCATTTGATGGTTATTTGTTATTAATTAAAATTTAATTTTTTTATTTAGTAACTTAATGAATGATGCCCTTTTTTAGAGTGAATTCACAATGCCATCAGCAGACATTATTGCATCGCAACGTGCTCGCGAAGAGGAATGTGAGCGTGAACTTAGATTACTTCGAGAGTTGCATGCCTGTAATGATCAAAAACCAGATATAGTAACACAAGTTGATACTCGGATGATACACAGTGATTCCAGTGGCTCAGAGGGAGAAGGTGCACTTGCAGCAGCAGTAGATGCTCTACGTGTGCAACCAGTGAACAATACATCTTTACCTGTAACAGTGGACTTGATTGATTTCATATCTCAGCTTATAGAGCATCTCCCTGAATGTGACACACAATTCTTGCAAGATTATCTAAAAGTCCTTCAACAAGGAAATCCAACTATTACACAACACGTAACCAATGAGGTAATTACTTAGTTTATTCTTGGATGCTAGCCAAGATTACTCTTGCAGATTTACCTCCTATTACAATGGGATTACAATTCCATTCAGTAAGTCTGTAAAAAATCTTGGCCTACACATCTACAGCACGCTGAATTGGAGAACTCAGGTTTCAGAAGTGAATTGTAAAATCATTGCTACATTAACTTCTCTGTATTGTTTAAACCATTTTCTTCCCAGAAAGACCATGCTTGTCCAATTGCTTATATTACCCATAGTTGATTATGTAGATGTGTGTTACCCGGATCTGTACCAGGATCTTCTGAACAAGCTGGAAGAATATGAATGAATATGATGATGAATCTTATACATTTATTGGGAAAACCTTCCCAATAAATGTATAAGATTTATTTTTGGGCTTTGTAAGTATGACCATATTTTCCAATATAGATCTAAGCTTAATTGGCTTATGACAGCCTCATCTCATGACAGCGTTCTACATTATTCTAACAACAAAATATGTATTCCTGTTCCCTTTACCGAGTTCTATGGTAGCTCCTTTACAGTTCAGGCTAACTCTTTGCCTTTTGTCTAGAACTTTGGCCTTTGGAACTCCTTAGACGATGTCATCACAAAAGCTCCCAATAAGTTTGCTTTTAAAAAGTTGGTGTGTAATCATCTATTTAAGACAAAACTGCTTACCTGAATCATCCATGTCGTTTATATTGGTACCAGACATATATTTATAGTTATTTACATGTATATACACTCACCGGCACGGAAACTTGGCCAAGCGGTTATCTCGCGATAGCAAAAGCTTTAAGTGTTTCTGATGAATGTTTGTTATGCAAGATTGTCAAAAAATGTTTACCCTCAAGTTCAAGAGGGTAATTCATTATGTTTAAGTGCACCATGACGAATTCTTTAATTTTTAGTTGAATCGGGTCATTTGAGCAACTAAGTTCACATTTTAAATTTGTGTGTTGTGAAAAGTTTACTGTAAGGTTATTCAATTATTGTGATCTTGTGTCTTAATTAAATAACTAAAGGTGCTTTAAAGCCAATAAAAATGCCATTAACACCAGCACAAGTTGCACAAGCAGTAGCATTAATTGACCAAGGGCTGACACAGCGTGAAGTTGCTATTGTGCTTAACGTACCACGGTCCTCAATGCAGTATTCACTGAAACGATACCAGGAGACAGGCCGCTACACCCGCAGGCCAGGCAGTGGGGGCGTAAGGTGCACATCGGCCCGGGACGATCGTTTTATTGTTATGGAGATTTTGAGAAACCGCTACCTGACCGCTGTTGAGATACGCCAACGGCTCCAAATCGCAAGAGGCGTTAATGTTAGTGAGCGTACGGTGAGAAGACGAATGGAGGAAGTGAATTTAAAAGCTCGTAGACCAGCACGAGGTCCAGAACTTCTCAGACAGCACCGAGTAGCCCGACTTCAGTTCGCAAGAGAACATGTCAATTGGACCCACGAGCAATGGGCTAGAGTGTTGTTCACAGATGAGTGTCGAATAGCTTTACGTGCTCCAGACGGTCGAGAACGAGTGTGGAGAAAAAAAGGAGAGAGGTTTCTACCCATTACCACCACCCAAACTGTGAGTTTCCATGGAGGCTCAATAATGGTATGGGGAGGTGTAAGTTCCGACGCATGTACAGAGTTGGTCATCGTCGATAATCGGCTTACAGCTACTTGATACATCGAGGAAGTTCTTCAGGAGCACGTAATGCCTTATTCGGGATTCATTGGACACGACCAATTCCTCCTCATGCACGATAATGCACGCCCGCACGTCGCACATTGTGTAGAGGAATATCTGGAAGAGGTTGGAATACAAAAATTACAGTGGCCAGCTCGTAGCCCGGACTTAAATCCAATTGAGCATGTATGGGGTATGCTCAAAAGAAAGATAAAGTCCAGCTCCAAACCGCCACAAACTCTAAATGAGCTCCGAAATGCAGCGCTGGCCGCTTGGGACAGCATACCGCAAGTTGATGTCAGAAACATCATTCAAAGCATGCCAGATCGAATGCAAGCGGTTATCAGGGCTAGAGGAGGAAACACCCGATATTAAAACTGATAGACAATAAAGAAACAGACTTAATTTTTAACTTTGTAGTGTTTTTAAAGTGACAATGGAAAGATGTTAATTTTAGTGAAAACATGTTATCTTGAAAAGAAAAATTTCGGTGAAGTAAACATTAAATTTCTATGTTCTAAAACCATTAGAGACACTTATTGAATGCATCTACCCTTAATTTACTGTTAAAAAAACGTTTCAGTGCAAATAATCAGCAAATTCAAGAGTGGCCAAGTTTCCGTGCTGGTGAGATGTGGGTGAATTAACTTTTAAGAACCTCCTTTGTTGAAATTTGGTAAGAACCAAATTATTATTTTTTTTAGACTGAAATTAAAAGGAATCTTGTATAAGATAAAGTTTAATATACCATAGTTTTCACTTCTGTCAGTGGCTACGATATTAAATTTCTATTTTTTAAGTTATTAAGTTAACTTTGTCAGCCGGGCTTGAAATTTTTCTCTTGCGTTAAGTCAATAGAAATGTTTCTTCTTAATAAATAAAAACCAATTGGAGTACTTTGCAACAAAAATCATTTATTGATACATAAGAGCTACCTTCATGCACAAAAACTATAAAAGGTAATTGAAAAATGTAACCAACAATTTACTTTTTTGTTCTACTGCATTACTAACATCAAATAAAAATAAAAACCTTTCGATGTATTTTTTTCTACATCTATTAGACATTTGTAAGAATTTAGGTCATTCTTAAATGCAGAGGAATCAGCATTTATTTATAGATAAAAAATATAACAAGAAGATATAAAAAAAAAAGAAAGAAAAGAAAGAAAGAAGATCAATTCTACAAAAACTCAAGCTAAAATTAAGCAACATTTGGTAAAGCTTGAGAAGTTTTTGGTAACATATGTGAAAATATGTTGACATAATATGTGCCCATGAAATCTCATCTCTTAAAAATAATTATTTTAATTCCTTTTTAAGCTTGATTTTCAGTTATTACAGTTTATTTTCTTCTGTTTATCGTTGCCTAGATTTTCCTTCAGTAATTTCTTCTTCATTCTTGAGTTCTCGACTTCCACTGTAGAAAATATTTTTTCCTTAATTAACAAATAATTCTTATGTTATATTTTCCATGTCTTATGATTTCTTATTCTTTGTTTTTCTTTTGCTAACTCATACTATTCTGGATTATTCTTTAATCTCACCCTATATCTTTTCTGTTTTTCTGCATGTGTGAGAACCATTTTAAGTTTTAAGGGCACCTGAATGAAATAAATAAAACTGTACTCAAGTGTAATTTTTTAAAATTAATTCAGAAACTAATTTTTAAAAATTAAATGAGGTAATAAACTGAAAATTTCTATATTATACAATTATAACTCTACCCATCCGATAACAATTTTAACAGATTTTCGGTTTTGATCAGATGTGTCATGTATAATACTGTTGCGCGCCTAAGTTGACGTCTGGCACTAGCGCCATCTAGTGTCGGGTAACAGAGCGAGGAGAGCTTTCCAGAAAATGACATGACTAATCTTTCAACCAACAGCGCCATCTAGTATCGAATTGAAGAAATAAGCTCTCTAGAAGCCCGACACTCGAACTTTCTGCGTCTGGTCGGTCGGCGCCTGTATCTACGGGAATATTCTGGATGTTTCGGCGTAAAAGTGTACAAAAGCCCGCTGCATGCCGCGATCGTGGCAGTATTGAATTTGGCGAGACAAGCATAGCTTCGGAGCGAAATAAAGTGAATCAGTGTGATTAATCATTAGTGTCTTAGGTTTTAATTAGTGTAAAGTGAATTAAAGTGTTAATTTTGGTAATTCAATCGGCAGTTTTTATTGTCACGAACCCTAAGCTCGTAACAATTGGTGTCCGAAGTGGGATCAAATCATGCCGATTTAACCGAAGGAGGAATCGGAGGGTGTCCGTACCCGAAGTCAACGCCAGCAGGAGACGGACCAGAGGAGATTTGGTGGTGCAACGCCGCAGACGTCGGAGGGCCAACTGCCAGCCACGGTGGCTGCGGGCCCATCAGTTGCTCCTACATCTGCAGCACCTGACTTAGGTGTTCCGATGGTGATGATACAGGAGCAGCTGCAGCGCGGACGAGAGGAACAGGGCCGTCTGTTGAAAGAGCAGCAGGAGGAACAGGCTCGCCGACAGAAGGAACAGGCTCGCCGACTGGAAGAACAGGTCCGTCGGTTGGAAGAGCAGCTGCGGGGTGGACAGGATGAACAGGCCCGCCGGCAAGAGGAACAGGCCCGTCGGTTGGAAGAGCAGATGCTCCTCATGAAGGACCTTCACGCTACCTTCGGGAAGGGGATAAAGGAGGTGAAGGATAGGGTTGCTCAGCATGACAGCTGCCTGTCAGAAGCTGAAACCCAAATCGCGAAAGCTGAAACCCGAATCGAGAAAGCTGAATTCCGAATCAACCAAGTGAACAATCGTGTTGACAACGTGATGGATGACGTAAAGAATACGCTGGACGACCTCAAACTGGGGGATGGAATTACAGTTCCCGTAGTAGCTACTACACCTTCGCTACGTGGGTTCAAAGAGCCACCGTTCGACGGGACTTCTTCCTGGTCAGCTTACAAAATCCAGTTTGAAGCCGTTATGAAGGCGAACGGCTGGAATAAAAGTCAGGCCATGACTGCTCTGGAAGCTCTCGGTGAGGAAGTGACTTATGAGCAGCTCCTTGAGGCATTGGAGGCGAGATATGGCGACGCTCACCTGGAACACGTCTTTCGTGCGCAGCTTAAAGATGGCGTGCAGCGCGTCAATGAAAACCTGCAGCAGTGGGCCTTAGAAGTGGAGCAGCTGGTGCGAAAAGCATACCGGTCTGTACCTGCGCTCATTGAAGGGAACCTGGTGCAGACATTCATCGACCGCGACCTTGAAGTCAGCGCTGCTGTGAGGCTGGGGCACCACGAAAAGCTTAAGGACGCCTTGGCCCATGCACTGGTGGTGGAAGCCGTGCGACAGGATCATCGTTCCCATCGCGTCAGGGAGGTTGCAGCAGCTACAGTTCGCGATCGTAATAAAGGATACAGCCCTAAGTGCTATGGCTGTTGGGAAAGGGCCCATCTTCGATCCAGCTGCCCTAAGCGAACCCTAGAAAGGGAAGGTAAACGATCTTAGGAGGGTAGTGCGGCCAACAGCACCGCCCAGCAGCAGCAGGGAAACGAGTAAAAGCCAGAACTGCGGGGCGGGTGCTGGCTGATGTTAAAAGAGCCCCAAGGATCTCGATCTCACAAACCCATGATGGGAACAGTCTATTCGTTAAGGGCGAGGTCAATGGAATGCCGTGTAAACTGACCATAGACACTGGAGCCTCTCGTACGGTTGTTAGTTCGTAACTTATAAGTCAGTTCCTTGGGGACTCCGCATACAACCGATAACGCATTAATTTGGTAACAGCCACCGGTCAGCGTATACCCGTCCGTGGAGAGAAGGAGATGGAGTTGAAGCTAGGCAACGTGATCTACCTGCATAATGTCGTTGTGGCTGATATAATGGACGACTGCATCCTAGGCCTAGACTTTATGAGGAATAATTGTTATGAAATCGACGTTAACAAGGTGTTTTGAAATGCGGGCAGGTGGAACTTTTTATGGAAGGTGCGTTACCAGGGAACGTGTACAGCATTAAGAAGATTGTTCTTCCGCCGAGATCGGAAACGATTGTGCTGGTTAGTCTTCTTCGAAACCCTGGGCAAGCCCACCGTTGTGTACTTGTGGAAAGGGTAAACAATGACCCTCCATGGAAAGTAGCTCGAACCTTGGTCAGAACCACTGATATCTCGGGAGGACGTGTGCTGAACCTTTGTGACCAGTAACAGATTATATAAAAAGACACACTGGTTGGTATTTGTGAGGAAGTGGATTGGTTACGTCGGTGCCAATATCTATCGAGTGGGAGCCCCAGCAAGGGTATCCGCGAGCGACCAAGAAGATTGCCGGTAGCATGTGAAAAAGAAGTGGAAACCATGATTGAGGGAATGGTGAAGGATGGTGTTATTGAACCTTCCTCTAGTCCATGGTGTTCACCCGTGGTGCTGGTAAAGAAGAAGGATGGCAGCATGCGGTTTTGTGTTGACTACCGCCGCGCCGTCTGAATGACGTTACGAAGAAGGATAGCTATCCCTTGCCAAGAATTGATGACACGCTGGACATGCTTACAGGAGTAAAGTGGTTTAGCACGCTGGATCTAAAAAGTGGCTACTGGCAAGTTGAAATTGACCCTAAGGACAAGGAGAAAACCGCGTTCTCGACGGGAAAGGGTCTGTGGCAATTTAAAGTAATGCCGTTTGGATTGTGCAATGCTCTGGCAACGTTTGAAAGGCTGATGGAGCTTGTACTTACCGGGCTTATTGGCGATGCCTGTCTGGTCTACTTGGATAACATCATCAAGGTGGGCCGTACGTTTGAGGAACAACTTCAAAACCTGGAACGCGTGCTCATGAAGATTCCGAGTGCCAACCTTAAGTTGAGTCCGAATAAATGTTCACTATTCAAACGGCAAGTCAACTTCTTGGGGTATGTAGTGTCGAAAGAAGGTATCCGCACGGATCCGGAGAAAATCGCCGCTGTCAAAGATTGGCCGGTTCCAAAAGACAAGACGCAGGTTAGAGCATTTTTGGGGTTGTGCTCCTATTATCGGCGATTTGTGAAGAACTTTGCAGATATAGCCAAACCTCTGCACAAGCTAACCGAGGAGAAGCAACATTTCTACTGGGATGAAAGTTGCAATATCGCATTCCAGGAGCTCAAGGACCGTCTGTGCAAAACACCTATTTTGGGATACCCTGATGCAAGCAAAGAATTTATAGTTGACACAGATGCAAGTGATATAGGACTTGGCGGTGTGTTGTCTCAACGGAATGGTGACCAAGAGGTCTTGATAGCGTACTTCAGCAAGTCGTTCTCAAAACCGGAAAGGAACTGTTGTGTCACAAGACGCGAATTGCTAGCTGTGGTAAAGTCGTGGCAGAATTTTAGCAAATATCTTCTGGGACGAAAATTTCACTTACGAACTAACCATGCTGCATTAAAATGGCTATTGCAGTTTAAAAATCCAGAAGGACAAGTTGCGAGGTGGATTGAACTACTGCAGGAATACGACATTGAGATCGAACATCGCAGCGGAAATCTCATGGTAACGCAGATGCATTGTCAAGAAGACCTTGTCCTGAAGATTGCAAACATTGTACTAGGCAAGAATGTAAGGAAGTGGTATCCGTGAGGATGCTCAGGACAGACCACCTCAGCAACGAGTGGAAGGACAGCTTACAACATGCACAGCAGGAAGATCCGGACATCAAGCCGATTCTGGAATGGATGAAGGCCAGTGCTCCCAAGCCCAAGTGGAGCGACGTCTCAGCGATGAGTTCGAACACCAAAAGCTATCGGGTCCAATGGAACAGGTTGTTGCTTCAAGATGGAGTTCTGTGCCGTAAATGGGAAAATGTTCGAGGAGACAGCTGTTATTTGCAAATGGTTGTCCCTAAACCTAAAGTACCGGATGTTCTACAGCTGTACCATAATGATTGTTCCGGAGGCCATCTGGGAGTTAAACGAACTCTACTGAAGATCCGAGAACGGTTTTACTGGGTCCACTGTCGACACGATGTCGAGGACTGGTGTCGCAAGTGTACAAGTTGTGCGGCTGTAACGGGACCTCAGACTCGTAGTAGAGGTGCATTGAAGTTGTACAGTGTTGGTGCACCATGGGAGAGAATAGCCATTGACGTGGCGGGGCCGTTTCCGGAGAGTGAAAGCGGTAACAAGTATTTCATGGTTGTGATGGATTACTTCACTAAGTGGCCAGAAGTCTTTGCCATTCCAAATCAAGAAGATTCAACAGTTGCAGATAAACTAGTTCGTGAAGTCTTCTGTCGTTTTGGAGTACCTTTAGAGATTCACAGCGATCAAGGAAGGAATTTTGAGTCTCAAATATTCCAGGAAACTTGTCGAGTTATGGGTACTCATAAAACAAGAACGACTTCTTATCACCCGCAATCTGATGGAATGGTAGAATGATTTAATCAGACATTGGAGAGATACCTAGCAAAAGTTGTAGACAACCGGCAACGAGATTGGGACAAGCACATACAACCGTTTTTGTTGTCATATCGAAGCGCTGTTCACGAAAGTACAGCAGTGACACCAGCTTTCGCAAACATTGGAAGAGAATTACGGCTGCCTGCAGACCTGATCACCGAGATACCACCTGATGCCCCACGCAGTATCACCGATTATGCAAATGACTTGCGGAACAAAATGAATGACACTTATGAGCACGTCACACAATCGGGTCAGCAAATGTCTGAAAAGATGAAAACCCGGTATGACCGCAAAATGAACAACAAAGGGTTCGACGAAGGTTCACTAGTGTGGTTGCACAATCCAGTCCGCAGCAAAGGGAAATCTCCTAAGCTTCAAGCTAAATGGGACGGCCCGTACCGGATTGTGACCAGGATCAACGATGTAACCTACCGGATACAGAAAGGCGCAAGAGGGACTCCTAAGATCGTCTATGTGGATCGCCTGGCGCGTTATTATGGGGCCGATAATGCTCGAGCATGTCTCGGCACGTCTTAGGACAACAACTTAGGCGCCCACCACTGCCCCCAGTGTTGCGCGCCTAAGTTGACGTCTGGCACTAGCGCCATCTAGTGACGGGTAACAGAGCGAGGAGAGCTTTCCAGAAAATGACATGACTAATCTTTCAACCAACAGCGCCATCTAGTATCGAATTTAAGAACTAAGCTTTCTAGAAGCCCGACACTCGAACTTTCTGCGTCTGGTCGGTCGGCGCCCGTATCTACGGGAATATTCTGGATGTTTCGGCGTAAACGTGTATAAAAACCCGCTGCATGCCGCGATCGGGGCAGTATTGAATTTGGCGAGACAACCGAAGCTTCGGAGCGAAATAAAGTGAATCAGTGTGATTAATCACTAGTGTCTTAAGTTTTAATTAGTGTAAAGTGAATTAAAGTGTTAATTTTGGTAATTCAATCGGCAGTTTTTATTGTCACGAACCCTAAGCTCGTAACAATACTGTAACTCATGAGAAATATTCTCATGAATTACTAGTAATATTCTCTGATGTTACTGGTAACGCAAGGGAAAAAAACTTGAGAAAATAAGAACTTTAGGACTCAAATCTCAAAAAGTCTACAAACTTGTGTTTTGACCTTAAAATTAGATCCAAACTCCATGGCAACAAGTAAATTAAATCAAAATATCTGTTATACTTACCCAGAATCACGTGGTCACGTAGAAGAAACACAATAAACCTACACACTCTATTCAAACACTCTCCGTGGACTGACTGGACTGACCGGCGGCTCGAGACAAATCCCCCTTTATCGATGTTACCAATGAATTCTCATGCCCATAACAACAGCGGAGCTGGAGAGTCAACTCTCAGATCGAGTATAAACTACTTAGACTAGTAACTTAGAAGACCGCCAATGTGAAATAGTTTTTGGGAACAACAATTGAAATATTCTTATAAATTACGTTATTTGTAATGAAATCGTAATTATATTATTGTAGTGAAGTTTAAATAATTGTTATTAAAAAGATTTACAAATTAAACAGTGTTATTCAATCTTACAAAAAATTCACTTTAAGAATGTTTAGAGTAACCTACGTTTAGGGACAAACAAATTTTGTGTGAGCGACGGTTTTTGTCTACAGCATTACTATAAAAAAGTATTTTTGTTTATTTTATCCACAAAAGTAAATTAGTTTAGTAGAAGTAAAATAAGTCTAAAAGGTTTAGAAATCCTTGATAATAAAAGCTTTTTCGTCATTATTTCCAATTTCACTTGGACAGCAAAAGAGTACCTTAAAAGTTGATTCACGCATGTATGTATGTGTTTGTATATGTGTATAAATAGAAGAAATTTCTATAGGTTATTTATTTTATATATTATTAAAATGTATATATTACGTAGTTAATTATCTTTTTTGTTTTGTTTTCATCGTATACTGTTAAACCTATGTCAAATTCTCATCACTCCATGGTTTGACTGGTATATAATGCCGTCTAACCTTTATATTCTTGTACATTATGGAATACAATAAAGAATAAATAAATAGAAGAGTGTGGTTTGCTAGATGATGTTGTGACCAGGATTAAGAAAGGAATGCTTCGGTGGTTTGGTCATGTGGAAAGAATGAATGAGGAAAGAGTGACAAAGCAAATTTATGTTGCAGAAGTGAATGGCATAGTTGGAACGGGACGTCCTAGATGAAATTTTATCTTGCAAATTGGCGATATATTAAAAATGGGCCATATTAGGAATAACCTTAACCGACCGACGAGCATGTCCTACGCATGTATATGGATTTGGAAAAGGCGAGAGAGGTGTGTTAGGATTGTGCCAAATGGAAGGCTGCAGTCTCTGCCTACCCCTCGGGGGGATAGGCGTGAGTGTTTATTTATTATATATGTAATAAATAAATAAATAATTCTTGGGCATATTATGTAGAGCAAAATTACTAAGTGATTAGTCAGTCAACAATAAGGCTATTAATAATTCAGACTCAATGTCTAAACTATTACCTATTTTAAAAGTGAGAGTAGCCAGGGTTAATCATAGTTAACTTTCAGGGTGTTGAATGCCTTTGTTCTAATTACCATTGTTCATAAAAGTAAAATACTAAAAATAGGAATTTCAAAATGAATACAGTTACATCCGTAAAAGTTGGTCATTATCGTTTTTTTTAATTTCATTAGTCTGAAAGTTTGTTATTGCACGTTTTACAAAAACAATATGATTTTAATTTATCTTCATATAAATTAATTAAATGTCCATTGAATCCATATCCAGAAACACCCTGCTTGTGCGCTGATTAATTTGTTGCAAAAGCAGTTATAGTGGACTATGCTTCTACAGTTAGACAACTATTGGAAATGTCAGAAAAATCTTATGGCCTTGAAAAGGTGGCAGTACAAAAACGTCAGACCACTGATGGGCACCAGCGTCTATGGATGTCTGGTATTACTATTGTGAATCAGTCTGCAAGCGTGACAGTTTAGGTTAACCCTATAAATATGTAATCGTTCTTAAAACAGGTGATAGGACACATTGTTTGCTCAAGAGTTTATTTGGTTAGGTTTAAATATTTCTAGTTATCCTTTTTAACTATTTCTATTCAATGCAGACACTCTTTTATATTATAAATATAAATTGATTCCAACCAGAAGGGATATAAACAGCCAGTACAATTACAGGCTGTTGGGTAAGCGACCTTAGTTTTCAGAGCTGATGATGAATCTGTAGCCTTTATTGTTGGAAGTTGGTTTCTACAATCCATGGCACTTCTTACAAGTGAACTGTAAGTTTGTTGCTTCAGTTTTATGAAAACAAAAACCCGCTAAAGGGTCCTATCCTTTGCATTGGACTTTTACGGGTTGATGTAGCAGAATGTATAAATGTCGCAGAGCCACGCTACTGCGCTGCAGGTATACTATGGTTGTAGCACGAATGGGTCGGCCCGAACGGGGTGACTATGCTCTCATAGAATACCAGCGTAAAATAGCACTGTTATGTTTCATATGGTGAGTGCAGAGAATTGAAGACCTTTGTTATTGAGATAGAGGCATTCCATTTTAGTACATAGGGGTGATAACGTGTCTGCATTTTGATTCATAATT
Source organism: Parnassius smintheus behrii (assembly GCA_036936625.1). Taxonomy (NCBI): domain Eukaryota; kingdom Metazoa; phylum Arthropoda; class Insecta; order Lepidoptera; family Papilionidae; genus Parnassius; species Parnassius smintheus. The sequence goes on from JAUPFT010000026.1 coordinate 42,835,661, forward strand.
GAGGATAAATCAAAGATTTCAAAAGGAAGGATATACCCATCTAAATATTTTATTCATAACTTCTACATACCAGAAAAAGTAGCACATCTGTCATAATACAAATGTCGTAACACGACGTAACCAGGGTCGGATTGCGTAGTATAATTATCCTATTTTTACTGTTATTTCATAGTGTGTAGTATGTAGTATCGTAATAATAGATAAATTAGACGCGTGACGCCAAAAATCTCGGCACATGGGAAAAAGAAACATGAAACGTAAAACGTGATATAATTTTTAATTTCTGAATATTTTTGAGGGTCTAAATCTAACCTTGGCCAAATCTTGGTAGCGTAACTAAAGTGGCTAACTGTAAATCTTTAAAATTGCGTTTATATAATAATTTAATTGTAACTAAATTAATATAAGGTAGAGATGATACGATATCCCATGTTCCTTTTTAATCTTTGTGTCGTAATTTTTGCATCCTTTTAAAACGCAACTAGGCATATTTATGACAGGCAAATCTGTCCTGCGCGCGCACCACTGTCGACCGAGTCGCCCTAAACTGTCATTTTAGGACCAGTGCACTGGTCCTATTTAGATGTGGGTCGTTACGTCATTTTCAAGAAACGTAACGAAACTAGTGACTTTGTCGGCGTCACATGTTTCAAAACTAGTGATTTTTGTAACTGGCTATTTTATTCGGCTACTGTGATTGTTTGTATATATACCACCACCAACTATACAGTTACACACGAAACGAAACTATACAGTTACATAGTGATTTTTGTAACTGGCTATTTTATTCGGCTACTGTAATTGTTTGTATATATACCACCACCAACTATACAGTTACACACGAAACGAACTTAAATTTAATGACTATCTAAGTGCTTGTATCTATACAGTTAAATCAATAAATTAACTTCCCTTCATACTTTATTCAGGTTTAGGACAGACTGCATTAATTATGTACTTATTTATGATTGATTTGCGTTTACTATGACACTAATATTTTCATAAAATTATTAATGCAGGCATATTTACAAGTCAATTTGATTGTATATGCAATAATGATTGATATTTACATTTTATTTACACTTTTTCAACGTTTTCACGGTCATTTGTTTTTGCACTTTTATTTACACTGTACAATTAATTTGTTTGTTTGTTTGGCTATTTACACACAGTTTTTAAGTTTTATAATATTATAAACATTTAAATTAAAAAAAATTTATACCTACACATTTTTTAGTTTTATTTTAATTTTATAAATAAACGAGTTCATGACTCCATCAAAAATGTTTTAAAAATTATTTTAGTTAAATTCAATGTGACTCGCTTCCCGGAATCGCAAACCATTGAAAATATTTACAAACAGAGATTACTCTATTTTATTGTCTATGTCTATAGTCTTACGTATGAAAATTAAACGTACAATAATACTGTTACTTACGATGGTTTGTTTATTGTTGTATGCCACATGTGCGCTTGGCGCTCGAGCGACCGACAGTCGCCTCCCGCCTCCCGCAATAATAATGGTTAACAGTAATCATAATCACGCATTTACAAAAATCACTAGTTCTAATATGACTCGAAACTAGTGATTCGGTTACGTGCCGCGTAGCCAGTTACTGTATCTAGTGACGTGAAATAACGCCCACGTCTAGTCCTATTTAGTTGTGCGGTCGACTCGGTCCTTACGCTAGTAATATATGAGTCAATAACATAAATGTAAATGTCTGTGGGCCACAGCATCCACTTACCATCAGGCGGACTATTTGCTTGTTTGTCACGATATTATTTTATAAAAAAAAATGTTTTGGTAGGTGCTATCAGGTATAGAAGCGGCGCTGCAGAGCGAGCAGAGTGTGTGGGCGGGCGGCGGGGTGGTGTGCTGCGGCGCGTGGCTGTGCGGCGCGAGCCTGCGTGCCGCCAGCGCGCCCGCCGCCAGCCCGCGCGCTCCCGCCCTGCGCACGCGTCGCGCGCTGCACGCGCTGCTGCAGCACGCCACTGACCAACAAGTTGGTATTCTATACTTTATATTTATTACGTGGTAGAGCCATGCTGCAGTTATATTAGTAGTATACTAGTCGTTCACTTCAAGAATGCCGTTACCTCCCGCCGCGCCCCCTCATTCCGCGCCTCAAGCGTCGCCCTTTTAGTACCGATAGCAACGTCGAAGTGTACTTACGTCCGTTTTTTATGCTCCCGTACGTTCTCTAGTTTGTTACTGTTTTTGCTGTTGTTTTTGTTACTGTTGATTTTTTGTTTTTGTTTCTGTTGATATTCGTTAATTTGTTTTGTTACAATGAGTAAAAGAGGAAAGGTCTTGCGAAAATCTTTAATTTGATATATTTAAAATGTAAAATAAAACTATAAAAAAATATTTTATTTTATCGAACACGTTATTATTTCATCATCATCATCATTCAAAAAATATTTTATTTCATCGAACACGTTATTATTTAACTTTATTGAAAATATGAATACTAAAAAACATAAACATGATGACTTTTTTCGTCTACGGTACCGTCAGCTGTGACGTCGTAACGGTCTACGACGGCAAACTCGAAATGAACGCGTAGTAGTTGTAGCACGAATGGGTTGGCTCGACCGGGGAAGGACCACGCTCTCACAGAATATCAGCGTGAAATAGTAGCTTAATGCTGCTATATTTCGTATGGTGAGGGTAGAGAACCGGAGACCCTTTTTACTGGAAATGAGGCATTCCATCTCAGTCCTCACGGGTGACAACGCATCTGCATTTCGATTTGTAATGGAAGATAGATGTAGATGTCTATGGGCCGCAGCAACCACTTACCATCAGATGGACTGTGTGCTCGTTTGTCACCCTATTCTATAAAAAAAATTATACTTATAATTATTGTCACGTGCTCAAACTCTAGCTTCATTTACCTCACGACATCATCACGGTACCCTGAACTGTGGCGAAACCGGTCGATTTTTATAATTAGTTAAATATTAATTTAAAATAAATAAATAGTGAAACTAATATAAGTGTTTATCTCAATCATAAAAATCAAGTTTGTGTTAATTTACTGAAAACTTGTCGTGGTGTAATAATAATTTACAACACTTGTCTAAATGCCTAACTTATCCACTTAATCTACTGTTTTGCCACTGTGCTAGTCTCCACCTAGCCGCTTTAATTCGAATTCACAGGTTAAATAAATCAAATACCTGGTTCGATTCCCCACTAACGAAAAATTTACTTAAATGAAATTTTAATAAGGATAGTCACGCTTTTTTATCCATCGTGTTACCTACACTACACACCACTGTTTATTATGTATATAGATAAATTCAGTTACGTACCTATTCACATCAGTTCAAAACTAAATTATTTACAAAAAATAGGTATTAAACAGCTTACCGATCTAAATTTTCCGTTACCTTATGAGATGCGGCCCAAATTGTACCCCAATCATTTCGAGGCAGATTTAGGCTCGGCGTTGCATCTCCTCATGCAGACGGGACATGGCCTTCGACACAGTCCACACGTGGTTTGTCAAGAATATCAACTATCCATTGGCGCATTTCGTCAGCACTATCTCTTTCAACTCATTTTTTTCAACATATCTCCAACTGTAATTGCCTGGTTTCGAAGTTACTTGTTTGGTCGCCGACTTGCATTCAGGTGCAAGATGTTCTTTCCACCTGGATTACTACGCCGGCTGGTGTACCACAAGGTGGTATGTAGTCTCCTCTCCTCTTTTCAATTTTCATTAACTCTTTAAGTCACAACTTGTCCTCTTCCTACCATTTGTATGCCGATGATCTGTATTGTATGGTTTAACGATTAACCCTAAGAAAACTCAGGCTATTGTCACCGGTAGTTTTAGATTAATTGAATAAATTGATTGGTTTTCCCTACCACCTATTATACTAGATTGCACTCAAACCCCTTACATTATAGTAACAAGGTTAAAAACTTGGGGTTGTATCTTGACTCCTGTATGTTTTGGACCTCACAGGTTAATGAGGTTAGTAGAAAAATGTCTGCTGCGTATATTACGTACTAATTTTCTTCCCACGGTAACTAAAGTTACGCTCGCTCAGTGTCTACTTCTGCCTATCATTGACTATGCTGATATTTGCTATTTTGACGTTACCGAGGAGCGGCTTAATAAGCTCGAGTGCATTCGAAATTCATGTTTTAGATTTATATTTGGGCTTCGCAAATATGATCACACCTCTGAATTCCGCAAACTGCTCAAATGGCTCCCGATTCGCCTTTGCAGGAATATTCACGTTCTCTCCGCTTTGTATGGCGTACTGTTTAATCCTTCCTCTCCTCATTATTTAAAATATCGTTTCCAGTATTTTTCCCTTAGCCATAATCGGTTCCATCGCGCCTGTCAATCTTTCTCTCTCTACTCGTTTGTACTCTTCCACCTATTTAAAGAAATCCTTTACTGTCACTGCTGTGCGTTTGTAGAACTCCAACTCCGCTCCATTCCTCGTGCATCTCGCAACATCTCTTCATTCTCTGAAAAGCCTTGTTAAATCGTTTTACTTAGAACGCTATTACATACTTTTCCTGTTCCGTACTTTTTTTTTATTTTATCTACTACTTATATCATATTATATATGTATTATCATAATTTTTTTGTACGCTCCCCTCTATTATAACTATTGTTTGTATCAGTTCTGTACGCAAAGGTTATCTGTAGGAGATCACTTTCAGGATGATAAGACTGCCAGTTCGACATATACTTTAGGTTTAACTCTACTTGTTATTGTTTTTTTGGTGTAAAATAAAGAATAAATAAAAGTTTATTTGGAAATTGTAATTAAAACATTATTTCATTACAACAAATTTATTTAATCATGGACAAACAAATCGTTGGAGGAGGCCTTTGCCAATAGGCACGCCAAACTAAGAGACTTTTTATAGTTATATTATAGTTCTTTTATCTTAAGTTTTAATGTTAAATGCTATTAGATCGGAATAAAGGCCTTTATTATTATTATTAAAGAAAACAGTAACCATTGATATTACAACTTATTACCATTTGTGTCACACAAGATAACAACTATTTTTAAAACACATTAAATTTAAACTTATAAAGAAAAATGGTAATAATTTTAATGAATAAAAAACTAGTTGTAGCACGAATGGGTCGGCTCGACCGGGGAAGGACCACGCTCTTACAGAAGACCAGCGTAAAATAACAGCTTAATACTGCTGTGTTTCGTATGGTGAGTATAGAGATCCGGAGAAACTTTTTTACTGGAAACGAGGCATTTCATCTTAGTCCTTAGGGGTGGCAACGCATCTGCGTTTTGATTCTTAAGTCGAGGATAAATGTGGATGTGTATAGGCTACAGCATCCACTCACCATCAGATGAACTGTGTGCTCGTTTGTCATCCTTATTCTATATAAAAAATTATCTAAATGGAGTGAAACAGAGCATGTGATAAGAACACTTACTTTTTCCTATTAAGATATTTAAAAACTGTGATAAATTTTGCAGCTTTCTAGGTACCTAGTTTATTTCGTACGTTGGATTGAATAAATCCAAATGTTGAAAAAAGTCTTTAAATTCCCGCACTTGAAGCGACAACAGTGTAAAGCTGTGCCACCAAGTCCATTGTTTGTATATTTTTATTTTTTTTAAATTACAGCCACCTTTCGAGAGGTTCGACGTGATTTACTACATGATTTTCAAATAAAAAGTTATGAAATGGATCTGTCATTGCCCTGTATTTGATAACTTAGGGCATCACCTCTTTGTGATAAGATTCAATAAAAGATAAAGCTTCAGAAATATCTTCACTCGTGAAGTTTTCGTCCCTGAATTTAGAATGTAGCAAGTTTGCTGAAAAATTAGCGTGTCCAACTCATGTGAAAGTGAATACTCGATCTCACGCTGTCGTAAGCTCGTAAGGTAGAACTTATCTATCTACTAACTTGCCGGGCTGACGTTGTTATTCCCTTTTCGACAACCCATTGTAAAAATCCTTAAGTTCCCAAAAAATGTGGGTTGCTCATGGGTAAAAAAACTACCTTATCTCTCAAGTTGGACCAAAGACCAAACTGCACACGATGTGCAAATTTGACTAAAATCGGTTGAGTAGTTTAGGAGTCCATCGCGGACAAACAACGTGACTCGTAATTTAAATATATTAAGATAATTGTGATGTAAATATGAAACTTATAATTTATGTTAGTACCTAAATCTAATTCTTAAATACAAGTACCTCATCAACTAAACAGAGGCGGTAATGTTGCTTAAAAATAAATGAGTCTTATTTATCATCAATTATTTTCATGATAGGGTTGGAGCCCGCACCCTGCCGAGTAACGAGGCTGTTTTATTTTTTATAATGGCGTAGTAGTCATCTGTATGCACGTTTACATACACATGCCTGTGCAGTGCAAAATCGGGGTAGCCCCAACCAGACCGTGAAGCCGTTATTGATAACAATAAGGCTTAGCACGCGCTGCGATTAAACGCGAGCGGTTTAGGAATAGCTGAAAACGCTAAACCGCATACGATCACGCACTGCGGCTGGAGTTTTGCTTAATTTTATTTCAGTAGCCCCATGGATTCGAGCGAGTAACGTGTGTTGTGGCTTTGGCATTTAAATTAAGAAATGGAAAATGTAAACAACGCCGCCACCGTAAGTACTGGGTACATCCACTAACAGATAAAAGACATCTGAAAGGATACTTTTGCTACTAATTAGCACCGCAAATATCGACTGTCCTCTGCGCTCCTCTACTCGAAACCGAACGCGGTTAGCCGCAGTGCGTGCGCCGCCATACTATTACTATGTGACGCATAAAGATCGCGCGTTTACAAACCGCGGTCGAAATGCAGCAATTTACGTTTTTAAATTCAGTCACTGCAAAAAGTCGCTAATGCGTGCGCTTGTATAGAAAGCTATGTGTTACTTTTTTTTGCGGTTTCAGGTGTGCTGTTAAACGCATACGTTTAATCTCAGTGCGTGCTAAACGTGCGTGGATTCAGGGTCTGGTGGTCGACGTCTTACGCGTCCATAGGACGATAAAGCTTCACGCGGCGGACGCGTAAGGCGTCGACACTCCGTTGTCAATAATTCAACCATAGAATGTACGTGTAGAAAACTTAACAGCAGGCTTTAAATAGTGTTATCTTTATTTGTTCACTACACCGCGCAAACCTAAGTCCCAACATATTACATCGGACTGTCAGCGTCCTACGTTCCCTTTCAATGTCAACATTGTCCTTTAGGTCATCGGTAACAAAATTTTTTTTTTATAGGATAGGGTGACAAACGAGCACACAGTCCACCTGATGGTAAGTGATTGCTGTGGCCCATAGACATCTACATCGATCCTCGATTACGAATCAAAATGCAGATGCGTTGTCACCCGTGAGGACTGAGATGGAATGCCTCATTTCCAGTAAAAAGGGTCTCCGGTTCTCTACACTCACCATACGAAATACAGCAGCATTAAGCTACTATTTCACGCTGGTATTCTGTGAGAGCGTGGTCCTTCCCCGGTCGAGCCGACCCATTCGTGCTACAACTATACTACTAATATAACTGCAGCATGGCTCTACCACGTATAAATGCCTAAAATGCCCTAGGTATTTAAATTTACTAACTCGTTTTAATTCAGTACTATAAAATTTAATAGAGGGCACTTTTTCTGAGCTTCTACAGCCCACGGCCCTAAACACCATGAACTCGCTTTTATTAGTGTTGTAACTTGGATGACAGAGGGCGTAAAGATGGCAATGGCTAGACGAAATCGTGCTTTTCTTCGTTTCAAGAGAGATCGAACTATAGGAAATTGGACATCTTTTAAAGCAGCCAGGAATAGGTGTAATCTGATGGTACGTGCAGCTAAACGCCGATATTTCCATAACTGTATTAATAATTCTTCTCCAGTTTTAGTGTGGAAATTCCTAAAATCTTTCGGTCTTTGTAGACCAGCTACGTTGGATTGTGGTCCTTCTGTGGTAACATTTCGCTTCTGTAAAAGCACTGGACCCTACAATTCGTTCCCAAACTATGGCTTCCATTGCTTCTATGCAAATTCCTAGCAAGCTTTCATTTTTCTCCTGTTTCTCAGGATGATGTCAAAAAGTCGATTTTAGCAATCCAGTCCAAAGCCGTGGGTTACGACGAGATTAGTAGACATATGGTTGTATTTATACTAGAGCACCTTCTCCCGGCAATTTCCCATATAATCAATTTTTCCCTTGGTTCAGGTCAGTATCCTAATCTTTGGAAGAGGGCTTTTGTAAAGCCTCTCCCAAAAGTTCCTACTCCCATTCATCCCAATCATTTTCGTCCAATATCCATTCTACCCTTTCTTTCCAAAATTTTAGAATCCTGTGTTTACAAGCAAATTTCTGCTTTTATTTCTAAACATAACCTACTGAGTATATATCAGTCTGGGTTTCGTCCTGGTCATAGTACAACTACTGCATTAATTAATGTTATTGATAATATTAAACAAGGCATGGAAGAAAAAAAAAAATAACAGTACTTGTACTAGTTGATTTCTCAAATGCTTTCAACACAGTTGATCATGAAATCCTTCTTTCCATACTGTCTTATCTGAATTTTGGCCCTACTGAATTAGATTGGTTTGCATCTTATCTTCGCGGTAGTAGTTACGTTGTACCAGTTCTGGCGCACTTGTAGAAAGGTTGTACCAGTTCTGGCGCACTGAGTCACAAGTACGACGTTCGTCGACTCACGATCCTAAAAAAGAAAAAAAAAAGGTTTTGGCATGCTCTGATCACGAATCTGCGGTCCATTTTTGCGTAGGATGCACGGTTCCGGAGATGTGCAGATCAATTAACTCTTATCTAATTGATATCCGCTTCGAGCCTCCACCGTCATTAGCGCTCCATTGTTCTTATCTACTTATCTATTGTCAATTGACTACCGTCATTATCTATTATTCGCAGCGTGTGGGTCGGCTTATGCTATTGTATTATACTCCTTTGTTCCTATCTACAACACTAATCTGAATCTACAATAAAACACATTACCTAATTTTGTTAAAATTTTTATTTATAAAATACAAAATCTTATTACTTATTATCTATAAAATAGGAGCGAAACATCTCATCCACTAACATATCGTCGTACAATGTGTTCTCTGTAAATATACTCGTAAAACTATGCATTGAACATCCCTGAAACTTATATAGCAAATACATTAAGCAATATTCGCCACAAACTGAAGTCCTATCAACATTCCAGTTCCATCTTTTACAATTTCGTACACGTGCCCGTCCATATGAATCAAAATATTCACCGACGTCATTCGTATCGATATATAAAGCTACCCAATGTGACCCTGGTTTATCATCTGTACCCAAATTGCATATTACCTAGTCAGGTCATAAATTCTATCACATGTTTAATATAAAATAATTGAAACAAGTTTATTCATTATGTAACCATTTATATACCAAAATGAACTTAACAAAACATAGATTCTTATGACACTATAGTTTATTCAAAATGACCTCCGTAATTTTGAATACAGGCCTTCAATCTGCGCGGCCAGTCGTCTATCTCACCACGAACGAGGTCCATGTCATATCGGCGGCTGCCTTAATTAAAGATGTCTTGAGTGACTCGAAATTGGGATGAGGCTTTGAGCACGCCTTTTCCTCCAAGTGTTGCCATATCTTGTAATCTAACGGATTCAAATCTGGATTGGTCTTTGTGTCGGATGAAGTCGATTTCACGCGCCGCCAGCCAGTCTTTTTTTTTTGTTTTTAAAGAACGTTACCTCCACACTAGGTTTTTCTCCTGTATCGTGGGGGCAGTTTACAAACACAAATTTCACAAGGACAAACATCCAAACTCGGAACAATTACTTGTAGGTCGTACAAATACTTCTTCCGTGCGGGATTCGAACCCGCGACCCCCAAGCACAGCCACTCATTGCTAAGCCACTACGCCACGGAGCTGGCAAAAGTCCTGTGTGCTCTTCGCTCTATGAGCTGACGCCGAATCTTGTTGGAATACCCAGTGCCTGTTATTGAACATGGTATGAGAAACAGGTTACACAAGGTTCGTCAGGACTGTATTTTGATACACAACTGCATTCGTTTTTAACCTTTCTCACAAAAATGTACCTCTGTTAAGCCCCAATAAGAAACTCCCAACCACACCATGAGCGAGGATGGAAAATGACCCCGTTGGACACGCGGAATACGGTTGCTCGCTTCTTCACTACTGCGTGCGTACACCTTATCATTTTGTTTGTTGTAGTTCTCTTCTACGGTAAAAATTTTTTCATCCGAAAAAAGAATTTCCCGATATTTTTCCCGCGTACCGCTTCAACAAAGCGCGGCATCTCTTCAGTTTCAGATCCATTAGACGAGCATTCAAACGATGTCCTGTTTTTCTTCGATATGCCCGAAGCCCTAAGTCTTCATTTAACGCCGTGGTTCTGCTTAACCCCATCTGAAGGGCCAACAGTTTCTGCTTACGTTTGGGATTTCTTTGAATTCGCACCTTTACAGCTTTTATCACTGCTGGAGTCCTAACAAATCGAGGGCGACCACTTCTTGACCTGTCATCTACACTACAGTCTTCATTGTATCGTTTGATGGTACGATAAACGAATCTTTTGGTTTTATTCAAATTTTTCAGTATATCAAAAAATTTAATTGGCGTGTAATCGCAACTGCAACACGGTCTTTTTTAAGCGTCCACTCCATATGTAAAAATGAGTAAAATTCTAAAAAGTATACAGTTTTATTTTCATGAATAATTCGAATTCAATAAACTTTTTTGTGGCCAGCATTCTAAAAGGGTGCGTTTGGCAGAAAAAAGCGTTAGCAAGCGCTTATAAGCGCTGAAATAGTTTTCGGCCAGGCCACGATTGCTACTTCAGTAGCGCTGACACAATCCGCCATTTTGCTTATTTAATTTGTTTGTTTTGAAGTAGAGTTGATAAGTTGTTTTGTGCAATATTCGTTTTAAGTAATATAATGACATGAATAAACATATACATGTTATTATAAATTCATGATTGGTAAGTTTTTAATATGAATACTTTACAAACATATATTTAAATTAGGTTAGGTTCCCCCGTTAAAACTAACATCGTGTCCTGGAGGAAAATAGCTACTTACGATTTGACAGCGCTTACCGCTTACGATCGCCATTTTGCTTACAAGCGCTTGCTAGCGCTTTTTTCTGCCAAACGCACCCAAAGAAAAGTTTTTACTGTGTGACAATACTTATGACCTGACTAGGTATGTACGTTGGTACGTGGGTGTACATGGACAGTCTGTTAGCAGCATAAACATTATTTTCTAGACTGGGGTGAATCTTTTTCAGATGTTGTTGTACATCTAGTGTATCCATGATATTACTGCTATTAGTAGATTACTACAGTACAATCTACTCAATGACTAACATAGGAATGATCAATTATGTGATTTCTAAATATTAAATTGCATTTTTTCCGTTATACAAAACCTATTTGAGTCATCAATACACTGAATAAGACGCAACACGAAGAATGTGAGATAAGGTTGTTGACGCATAAAGTTATTATCAATTCTACTGTAGAAATTCTTTAGATTAGAATTATTACTTACTGGTACTATATAAGACCAAGCAACTGCAGTCATGGAGTTAGTGTATGGTCGTTTGACCGCATTGTATCTATCAATAATACATTTGTGTTACTTCAACGCATCAAAGGCCATAGATGTAAGTGTTTAATCTATTGACAAACTTACCTTTCTTTCTGTTATTTTTTTACGTGTGTATGATTTTGAACGACAGGCCTGTTGGTCTAGTGGTTAGTGACCCTGACTGTTATGCCGGAGGTCGTGGGTTCGATTCCCACCCAGGACAAATGCTTGTGTGATGAGCACGATCATTTGTTCTGTGTCTGGGTGTAATTTATCTATAATATTTATGTATTTAGAAATATATAAGTATGTTTATCAGTTGTCTAGTACCCATAACACAAGCTCTGCTTAGCTTGGGACTAGATGGCGTTGTGTGATAGTTGTGGAATATTATTATTATTATTATTATTTAGTGTTAACAAATTATATTTAAATATTTTGTGTGTGTATATGATTAAGCCGTGGTAGCTCAGATGATTAGCGCAAGCTGTAAATTTTACAGTACGTAACGCGGGTTCGATCCCCGCCGACACCAATTAAATTGTTAATTGCAATTTTAAGTGTTTATTCTATTGACACACTTACTTTTCTTTCTGTTATTTTCTTACGTGTGTATGATTTAGTGTTAACAAATTATATTTAAATATTGTGTGTGTGTATATGATTAAGCCGTGGTAGCTCAGATGGTTAGCGCAAGCTGTAAATTTTACAGTACGTAACGCGGGTTCGATCCCCGCCGACACCAATTAAATTGTTAATTGCAATTTTAAGTGTTTATTCTATTGACACACTTATTTTTCTTTCTGTTATTTTCTTACGTGTGTATGATTTAGTGTTAACAAATTATATTTAAATATTGTGTGTGTATATGATTAAGCCGTGGTAGCTCAGATGGTTAGCGCAAGCTGTAAATTTCACAGTACGCGACCCAGGTTCGAACCCCGCCGACACCACTTAAATTGTTAATTGCAATTTTAAGTGCTGATTTACCACGTGCTCGGCGGTGAAGGAAAACATTGTGAGGAAACCTGCATGTCTGAGAAAATTTCGAAGGCATGTGAAGTTCGCCAACACGCATTGAGACCGCGCCGCGGACATTTCCTAGCCATAAATACAAAGACAATAGCAGAAAGTAAAAAGTTAAAAAATACTTTTTTGACAATGACAGTCATTAGTTGATCATTAGTGAATGTGATTCTGTTTTCTTAAATTACAGGAAGAAAAGAGCAGAAGGAAGAAATGGGATGACGGGAAGTAATGAAGAATGAATTGTTATGTGAAGTTTGTTGGAACAAACATATTTTAGTCACGTGTAAATACTTTTAACATTTTGGTTCAAAATGACACAAAATCTAAAAAATATTAGATACATCATCGACATGGACGGATTTTACATTACATATCCTCATAAACATTTTCAATGTAGAGAAATGGCTATTCTAGACGTAAAACTATCTAATAAAAATGATTCGTTTATCGATCATTATTTGTTTCGGCCAAGTTATCCTTTCAATTATTTGTCGCCAAAAGACAAAAAAACTGTTCGTTATTGTGAAATACACGTGCACGGCATTCCATATTTTGATGTGACCGAAGAATTAAAATGTGCCTACAAACAAGAGAACATCATTCCCATACTAAATTGGTATATTAGAAATTTGTGCCAAGACGAAGTGATCGCATACAAAGGTGGTTCAACAGAAAAACAATTTTTAAAAATGTTGACGACGAATGATAGAATTTTTAATATTGAAGAATACAAATGTCCAAAATACAATGATTTGGTAAATGTCATAAATTTAAACAAACGTTATGTGTGTAATAATCATATATTTGCAAAAAATAAACACAAAATTTTACATTGTTCTTGTGACGAAGTGTGGGTTTTTTACAAGTGGTTATTACTTGAAAATAAAATTTTAAATTAATCATAAATTTTGTTTGATTTCCAAAAAACATTAGTTATAGTATACTATATAATACAAAATTGGTTCAACAGAAAAACAATTTTTAAAAATGTTGACGACGAATGATAGAATTTTTAATATTGAAGAATACAAATGTCCAAAATACAATGATTTGGTAAATGTCATAAATTTAAACAAACGTTATGTGTGTAATAATCATATATTTGCAAAAAATAATCACAAAATTTTACATTGTTCTTGTGACGAAGTGTGGGTTTTTTACAAGTGGTTATTACTTGAAAATAAAATTTTAAATTAATCATAAATTTTGTTTGATTTCCCAAAAACATTAGTTATAGTATACTATATAATACAAAATTGGTTCAACAGAAAAACAATTTTTAAAAATGTTGACGACGAATGATAGAATTTTTAATATTGAAGAATACAAATGTCCAAAATACAATGATTTGGTAAATGTCATAAATTTAAACAAACGTTATGTGTGTAATAATCATATATTTGCAAAAAATAAACACAAAATTTTACATTGTTCTTGTGACGAAGTGTGGGTTTTTACAAGTGGTTATTACTTGAAAATAAAATTTTAAATTAATCATAAATTTTGTTTGATTTCCAAAAAACATTAGTTATAGTATACTATATAATACAAAATTGGTTCAACAGAAAAACAATTTTTAAAAATGTTGACGACGAATGATAGAATTTTTAATATTGAAGAATACAAATGTCCAAAATACAATGATTTGGTAAATGTCATAAATTTAAACAAACGTTATGTGTGTAATAATCATATATTTGCAAAAAATAATCACAAAATTTTACATTGTTCTTGTGACGAAGTGTGGGTTTTTTACAAGTGGTTATTACTTGAAAATAAAATTTTAAATTAATCATAAATTTTGTTTGATTTCCAAAAAACATTAGTTATAGTATACTATATAATACAAAATTGGTTCAACAGAAAAACAATTTTTAAAAATGTTGACGACGAATGATAGAATTTTTAATATTGAAGAATACAAATGTCCAAAATACAATGATTTGGTAAATGTCATAAATTTAAACAAACGTTATGTGTGTAATAATCATATATTTGCAAAAAATAAACACAAAATTTTACATTGTTCTTGTGACGAAGTGTGGGTTTTTTACAAGTGGTTATTACTTACTTACTTACTTACTTACTTACTTACTTACTTATCGTCACGCACAATCCCTAACGGGGTAGCCAGAGAGAACAGATCGCCAAGTGTCACGATCCTTACATACCTCTTTCGCTTCTTTCAGGTTCATTAACTTCTTCATACATGCACGTCTAGGTATCCGAGTACTCTTGACCCTCCCCTCTTCGAGCAATTTGCTCACATGGTCTTCGAAAGTTAGTCTCGGTCTACCTCGACACCTTTTAATATTTACTTTCGCTCTATATATTTTCTTCACCATTCGGTCTTCACTCATTCGTTCAACGTGTCCAAACCATTGGAGTACGCCCCTATCAATTTTTGTGATAAGGTCATCTTTCAATCCTGCCATATTGCGAATCTCTTCGTTTCGCTTTCGGTCGGCTATGGTAACGCCACACATTTTACGAAGAGATCGCATATCCACTGCATTCAACTTGCTTTTATGCTTCTTCTGGCATACCCAGGTTTCGCTGCCATATAACAAAGTCGGTACCAACACTGCGTTATGTATTGCAAGGCGTGCACTCTTCACCACGCCTTGCCTTTTTATTAATGCATTCAGGGCACCATTGACTTTGTTTCCGGCAGCGACACGCCTATCCACATCTAAATCACACTTGAAAATAAAATTTTAAATTAATCATAAATTTTGTTTGATTTCCAAAAAACATTAGTTATAGTATACTATATAATACAAAATTGGTTCAACAGAAAAACAATTTTTAAAAATGTTGACAACGAATGATAGAATTTTTAATATTGAAGAATACAAATGTCCAAAATACAATGATTTGGTAAATGTCATAAATTTAAACAAACGTTATGTGTGTAATAATCATATATTTGCAAAAAATAATCACAAAATTTTACATTGTTCTTGTGACGAAGTGTGGGTTTTTTACAAGTGGTTATTACTTGAAAATAAAATTTTAAATTAATCATAAATTTTGTTTGATTTCCCAAAAACATTAGTTATAGTATACTATATAATACAAAATTGTTTCAACAGAAAAACAATTTTTAAAAATGTTGACGACGAATGATAGAATTTTTAATATTGAAGAATACAAATGTCCAAAATACAATGATTTGGTAAATGTCATAAATTTAAACAAACGTTATGTGTGTAATAATCATATATTTGCAAAAAATAATCACAAAATTTTACATTGTTCTTGTGACGAAGTGTGGGTTTTTTACAAGTGGTTATTACTTGAAAATAAAATTTTAAATTAATCATAAGTTTTGTTTGATTTCCAAAAAACATTAGTTATAGTATACTATATAATACAAAATTGGTTCAACAGAAAAACAATTTTTAAAAATGTTGACGACGAATGATAGAATTTTTAATATTGAAGAATACAAATGTCCAAAATACAATGATTTGGTAAATGTCATAAATTTAAACAAACGTTATGTGTGTAATAATCATATATTTGCAAAAAATAATCACAAAATTTTACATTGTTCTTGTGACGAAGTGTGGGTTTTTTACAAGTGGTTATTACTTGAAAATAAAATTTTAAATTAATCATAAATTTTGTTTGAATTGTTTACACCAACACTTTCATTTTTTATTTTTCACCTTAGAACTTTAGACGTGTAATGTTTCACTTTATACATCCGTGTACTGCTATTGTGACAGGACCAAGTGTATGTGGGAAGTCAAATTTTGTAACAAATTTCATAAAAACTATCATTCGTCGTCAACAATTTTAAAAATTGTTTTTCTGTTGAACCAATTTTGTATTATATAGTATACTATAACTGATGTTTTTGGGAAATCAAAGAAAATTTATGATTAATTTAAAATTTTATTTTCAAGCAATAAACACTTGTAAAGAAACCCACACTTCGTCACAAGAACAATGTAAAATTTTGTGATTATTTTTTGCAAATATATGATTATTACACATATAACGTTTGTTTAAATTTATGACATTTACCAAATCATTGTATTTTGGACATTTGTATTCTTCAATATTAAAAATTCTATCATTCGTCGTCAACATTTTTAAAAATTGTTTTTCTGTTGAACCAATTTTGTATTATATAGTATACTATAACTAATTTTTTTTGGAAATCAAACAAAATTTATGATTAATTTAAAATTTTATTTTCAAGTAATAACCACTTGTAAAAAACCCACACTTCGTCACAAGAACAATGTAAAATTTTGTGTTTATTTTTTGCAAATATATGATTATTACACACATAACGTTTGTTTAAATTTATGACATTTACCAAATCATTGTATTTTGGACATTTGTATTCTTCAATATTAAAAATTCTATCATTCGTCGTCAACATTTTTAAAAATTGTTTTTCTGTTGAACCAATTTTGTATTATATAGTATACTATAACTAATGTTTTTGGGAAATCAAACAAAATTTATGATTAATTTAAAATTTTATTTTCAAGTAATAACCACTTGTAAAAACCCACACTTCGTCACAAGAACAATGTAAAATTTTGTGTTTATTTTTTGCAAATATATGATTATTACACACATAACGTTTGTTTAAATTTATGACATTTACCAAATCATTGTATTTTGGACATTTGTATTCTTCAATATTAAAAATTCTATCATTCGTCGTCAACATTTTTAAAAATTGTTTTTCTGTTGAACCAATTTTGTATTATATAGTATACTATAACTAATGTTTTTGGGAAATCAAACAAAATTTATGATTAATTTAAAATTTTATTTTCAAGTAATAACCACTTGTAAAAAACCCACACTTCGTCACAAGAACAATGTAAAATTTTGTGATTATTTTTTGCAAATATATGATTATTACACACATAACGTTTGTTTAAATTTATGACATTTACCAAATCATTGTATTTTGGACATTTGTATCCTTCAATATTAAAAATTCTATCATTCGTCGTCAACATTTTTAAAAATTGTTTTTCTGTTGAACCAATTTTGTATTATATAGTATACTATAACTAATGTTTTTTGGAAATCAAACAAAATTTATGATTAATTTAAAATTTTATTTTTAAGTAATAACCACTTGTAAAAAACCCACACTTCGTCACAAGAACAATGTAAAATTTTGTGTTTATTTTTTGCAAATATATGATTATTACACACATAACGTTTGTTTAAATTTATGACATTTACCAAATCATTGTATTTTGGACATTTGTATTCTTCAATATTAAAAATTCTATCATTCGTCGTCAACATTTTTAAAAATTGTTTTTCTGTTGAACCACCTTTGTATGCGATCACTTCGTCTTGGCACAAATTTCTAATATACCAATTTAGTATGGGAATGATGTTCTCTTGTTTGTAGGCACATTTTAATTCTTCGGTCACATCAAAATATGGAATGCCGTGCACGTGTATTTCACAATAACGAACAGTTTTTTTGTCTTTTGGCGACAAATAATTGAAAGGATAACTTGGCCGAAACAAATAATGATCGATAAACGAATCATTTTTATTAGATAGTTTTACGTCTAGAATAGCCATTTCTCTACATTGAAAATGTTTATGAGGATATGTAATGTAAAATCCGTCCATGTCGATGATGTATCTAATATTTTTTAGATTTTGTGTCATTTTGAACCAAAATGTTAAAAGTATTTACACGTGACTAAAATATGTTTGTTCCAACAAACTTCACATAACAATTCATTCTTCATTACTTCCCATCATCCCATTTCTTCCTTCTGCTCTTTTCTTCCTGTAATTTAAGAAAACAGAATCACATTCACTAATGATCAACTAATGACTGTCATTGTCAAAAAAGTATTTTTTAACTTTTTACTTTCTGCTATTGTCTTTGTATTTATGGCTAGGAAATGTCCGCGGCGCGGTCTCAATGCGTGTTGGCGAACTTCACATGCCTTCGAAATTTTCTCAGACATGCAGGTTTCCTCACAATGTTTTCCTTCACCGCCGAGCACGTGGTAAATCAGCACTTAAAATTTACAATTTAAGTGGTGTCGGCGGGGTTCGAACATGGGTCGCGTACTGTGAAATTTACAGCTTGCGCTAACCATCTGAGCTACCACGGCTTAATCATATACACACACAATATTTAAATATAATTTGTTAACACTAAATCATACACACGTAAGAAAATAACAGAAAGAAAAATAAGTGTGTCAATAGAATAAACACTTAAAATTGCAATTAACAATTTAATTGGTGTCGGCGGGGATCGAACCCGCGTTACGTACTGTAAAATTTACAGCTTGCGCTAACCATCTGAGCTACCACGGCTTAATCATATACACACACAATATTTAAATATAATTTGTTAACACTAAATCATACACACGTAAGAAAATAACAGAAAGAAAAGTAAGTGTGTCAATAGAATAAACACTTAAAATTGCAATTAACAATTTAATTGGTGTCGGCGGGGATCGAACCCGCGTTACGTACTGTAAAATTTACAGCTTGCGCTAATCATCTGAGCTACCACGGCTTAATCATATACACACACAAAATATTTAAATATAATTTGTTAACACTAAATAATAATAATAATAATAATATTCCACAACTATCACACAACGCCATCTAGTCCCAAGCTAAGCAGAGCTTGTGTTATGGGTACTAGACAACTGATAAACATACTTATATATTTCTAAATACATAAATATTATAGATAAATTACACCCAGACACAGAACAAATGATCGTGCTCATCACACAAGCATTTGTCCTGGGTGGGAATCGAACCCACGACCTCCGGCATAACAGTCAGGGTCACTAACCACTAGACCAACAGGCCTGTCGTTCAAAATCATACACACGTAAAAAAATAACAGAAAGAAAGGTAAGTTTGTCAATAGATTAAACACTTACATACATCTATGGCCTTTGATGCGTTGAAGTAACACAAATGTATTATTGATAGATACACTGCGGTCAAACGACCATACACTAACTCCATGACTGCAGTTGCTTGGTCTTATATAGTACCAGTAAGTAATAATTCTAATCTAAAGAATTTCTACAGTAGAATTGATAATAACTTTATGCGTCAACAACCTTATCTCACATTCTTCGTGTTGCGTCTTATTCAGTGTATTGATGACTCAAATAGGTTTTGTATAACGGAAAAAATGCAATTTAATATTTAGAAATCACATAATTGATCATTCCTATGTTAGTCATTGAGTAGATTGTACTGTAGTAATCTACTAATAGCAGTAATATCATGGATACACTAGATGTACAACAACATCTGAAAAAGATTCACCCCAGTCTAGAAAATAATGTTTATGCTGCTAACAGACTGTCCATGTACACCCACGTACCAACGTACATACCTAGTCAGGTCATAAGTATTGTCACACAGTAAAAACTTTTGTTTGGGTGCGTTTGGCAGAAAAAAGCGCTAGCAAGCGCTTGTAAGCAAAATGGCGATCGTAAGCGGTAAGCGCTGTCAAATCGTAAGTAGCTATTTTCCTCCAGGACACGATGTTAGTTTTAACGGGGGAACCTAACCTAATTTAAATATATGTTTGTAAAGTATTCATATTAAAAACTTACCAATCATGAATTTTTAATAACACGTATATGTTTATTCATGTCATTATATTACTTAAAACGAATATTGCACAAAACAACTTATCAACTCTACTTCAAAACAAACAAATTAAATAAGCAAAATGGCGGATTGTGTCAGCGCTACTGAAGTAGCAATTGTGGCCTGGCCGAAAACTATTTCAGCGCTTATAAGCGCTTGCTAGCGCTTTTTTCTGCCAAACGCACCCTTTTAGAATGCTGGCCACAAAAAAGTTTATTGAATTCGAATTATTCATGAAAATAAAACTGTATACTTTTTAGAATTTTACTCATTTTTACATATGGAGTGGACGCTTAAAAAAGACCGTGTTGCAGTTGCGATTACACGCCAATTAAATTTTTTGATATACTGAAAAATTTGAATAAAACCAAAAGATTCGTTTATCGTACCATCAAACGATACAATGAAGACTGTAGTGTAGATGACAGGTCAAGAAGTGGTCGCCCTCGATTTGTTAGGACTCCAGCAGTGATAAAAGCTGTAAAGGTGCGAATTCAAAGAAATCCCAAACGTAAGCAGAAACTGTTGGCCCTTCAGATGGGGTTAAGCAGAACCACGGCGTTAAATGAAGACTTAGGGCTTCGGGCATATCGAAGAAAAACAGGACATCGTTTGAATGCTCGTCTAATGGATCTGAAACTGAAGAGATGCCGCGCTTTGTTGAAGCGGTACGCGGGAAAAATATCGGGAAATTCTTTTTTCGGATGAAAAAATTTTTACCGTAGAAGAGAACTACAACAAACAAAATGATAAGGTGTACGCACGCAGTAGTGAAGAAGCGAGCAACCGTATTCCGCGTGTCCAACGGGGTCATTTTCCATCCTCGCTCATGGTGTGGTTGGGAGTTTCTTATTGGGGCTTAACAGAGGTACATTTTTGTGAGAAAGGTTAAAAACGAATGCAGTTGTGTATCAAAATACAGTCCTGACGAACCTTGTGTAACCTGTTTCTCATACCATGTTCAATAACAGGCACTGGGTATTCCAACAAGATTCGGCGTCAGCTCATAGAGCGAAGAGCACACAGGACTTTTGCCAGCTCCGTGGCGTAGTGGCTTAGCAATGAGTGGCTGTGCTTGGGGGTCGCGGGTTCGAATCCCGCACGGAACAAGTATTTGTACGACCTACAAGTAATTGTTCCGAGTTTGGATGTTTGTCCTTGTGAAATTTGTGTTTGTAAACTGCCCCCACGATACAGGAGAAAAACCTAGTGTGGAGGTAACGTTCTTTAAAAACAAAAAAAAAAGACTGGCTGGCGGCGCGTGAAATCGACTTCATCCGACACAAAGACCAATCCAGATTTGAATCCGTTAGATTACAAGATATGGCAACACTTGGAGGAAAAGGCGTGCTCAAAGCCTCATCCCAATTTCGAGTCACTCAAGACATCTTTAATTAAGGCAGCCGCCGATATGACATGGACCTCGTTCGTGGTGAGATAGACGACTGGCCGCGCAGATTGAAGTTTGAATGCTCGTCTAATGGATCTGAAACTGAAGAGATGCCGCGCTTTGTTGAAGCGGTACGCGGGAAAAATATCGGGAAATTCTTTTTTCGGATGAAAAAATTTTTACCGTAGAAGAGAGCTACAACAAACAAAATGATAAGGTGTACGCACGCAGTAGTGAAGAAGCGAGCAACCGTATTCCGCGTGTCCAACGGGGTCATTTTCCATCCTCGCTCATGGTGTGGTTGGGAGTTTCTTATTGGGGCTTAACAGAGGTACATTTTTGTGAGAAAGGTTAAAAACGAATGCAGTTGTGTATCAAAATACAGTCCTGACGAACCTTGTGTAACCTGTTTCTCATACCATGTTCAATAACAGGCACTGGGTATTCCAACAAGATTCGGCGTCAGCTCATAGAGCGAAGAGCACACAGGACTTTTGCCAGCTCCGTGACGTAGTGGCTTAGCAATGAGTGGCTGTGCTTGGGGGTCGCGGGTTCGAATCCCGCACGGAACAAGTATTTGTACGACCTACAAGTAATTGTTCCGAGTTTGGATGTTTGTCCTTGTGAAATTTGTGTTTGTAAACTGCCCCCACGATACAGGAGAAAAACCTAGTGTGGAGGTAACGTTCTTTAAAAACAAAAAAAAAAGACTGGCTGGTGGCGCGTGAAATCGACTTCATCCGACACAAAGACCAATCCAGATTTGAATCCGTTAGATTACAAGATATGGCAACACTTGGAGGAAAAGGCGTGCTCAAAGCCTCATCCCAATTTCGAGTCACTCAAGACATCTTTAATTAAGGCAGCCGCCGAGTAGTGTTGTAGATAGGAACAAAGGAGTATAATACAATAGCATAAGCTGACCCACACGCTGCGAATAATAGATAATGACGGTAGTCAATCGACAATAGATAAGTAGATAAGAACAATGGAGCGCTAATGACGGTGGAGGCTCGAAGCGGATATCAATTAGATAAGAGTTAATTGATCTGCACATCTCCGGAACCGTGCATCCTACGCAAAAATGGACCGCAGATTCGTGATCAGAGCATGCCAAAACCTTTTTTTTTTTTTTTTTTTTTTAGGATCGTGAGTCGACGAACGTCGTACTTGTGACTCAGTGCGCCAGAACTGGTACAACCTTTCTACAAGTGCGCCAGAACTGGTACAACGTAACTACTCGCGGTCGACAGCAGTCAGTCAGTGTGGGGCAACTGTCCTCAGCTTGGGTTGATGTGGATGCTGGTGTGCCGCAAGGCGGTATTCTTTCTCCTATAATGTTTTCAATTTTTATAAACTTTATTACCTCACCTTCACCATCACCTGATGACCTTCAGCTTTATGTGCAAACTGAGATTGGGGATATCCATAATGAGATCAAAAACCTTAACGGCAACTTAGCAGCTATCAAGGATTGGTCTACTCATTATGGAGTATTGGTCAATCCTTTGAAATGCCAAGCCATACTGGTGGGTAGCTCAAGGATGCTGGCTAAGATTAATCTGACAGACTTACCTCCTATTTACTATTTACTATGATAATACTACAATTCCTTTCAGTAATTCTGTTGGAAATCTTGGCCATCACATCGAACGCACGCCGAATTGGAGAACTCAGGTTTCAGATGTGAGTCGTAAAGTCACTGCCACGTTATGCTCTCTGTATCGTTTAAAACATTTTCTTCCCACAAAATCTAAGATCATGCTTGTCCAATCACTTATATTACCCATAATTGATTATGCAGATTTGTGTTACCCAGACGTGTCCCAAGATCTTCTGAACAAGCTGGAACGCCTCCTCAATATCTGTATAAGATTTATCTTTGTGCTTCGTAAGTATGATCATATTTCTCAATACAGATCTAAGCTAAATTGGCTTACAATCCGGCAGAGGCGCAACTCCAGAATATTACTTGTACTTTTTTCCATATTAAATGATCCATCTTCGCCTTCTTATCTTAAGAGCAAATTTCATTATCTTTCTTCATCTCATGATAGGGTCCTACGCTCTTCTTCTAACAACAAAATCTGTACTCCAGTTCACTTCACCGAGTTCTATGGTAATTCCTTCACAGTTCAGGCTACACGCCTTTGGAACTCCTTGCCCGATGACATCAGAAAAGCTCCCAATAAGTACGCTTTTAAAAAGTTGGTCCGTGATCATTTCTTAAAGACAATGCATTTTACATGACTCATCTATTTAATATGTATTGCCAAACAGACGTATATATTCATAGTCATTTGTATATACTAATTATGTATGTATTTAAATATATATATATATATATATATATATATATATATATATATATATATATATATATATATACTTGTATGTATATCCATTTATTTATATATTTGTATATATGTAAGGATAGATCATATTATATGTATATTTTATTTATTAGTAGTTTGTATATATTATGTAGTTAATTATCATTTGTATAGTGTTCTGTTATTCTATATTGCCACACCTACATCAAATTCTCACCACCCCATGGGTTGACTGGTAGAGAATGCCTCAAGGCATTAAGTCCGCCCTTTGTATTCTTTTGTTTAAGGATGCAATAAAGAATAAAATAAATAAATAAATAAATAACTCAAGCCATGGTTAAACGCGTACTTCTCACATATCTTGAGGAGTTCTCTGGTTGCCTTGACCGTTGGTCTCAGCAGCACCATATCATCCGACTCCTTTCCTGCTGATTTCAACGATTAGATCATTTATGTACTTACAGGTTGAAAAGCTAATTTGACAGATTTTCCCTAGTCATATTTTTAATGGCAGTTGTCACTTGTTCAGGAGTAAAACGAATGAAGTCATGACTGTCATGATAGCTCTCATGCTTAGACACCGGCTGCGATGGACCCAGCAACTATATTTTAAAATGCTCTGCAAACATTAGCTATGCTAATAAGTTCGTTTTCACCTCCAACGCACACAGGCAGGGTATCCATGCTTTAGTCACTTCGCCAATACAACAGGATGTCTTCTGGGCGATGTCAAGTGTAACTGCAATATTTTCCATTTTCCTGCAGAGGGCCTGAACCTGTTGCTTCAGCGTCATGTCATTTATTTTCTATGAAATTCACAAAACTTGCATTATTTAAGCATATTGTTGCGCGCTACAGTTGATGGCACTAGCGCCATCTGGTATCAAGTATCAGAAATAGGAGTGTCAGGATCTTTCTGGAACTCTCCCAACAGTGCCATCTAGTAACGAATAGAAGAATTAAGCTTTCAAGAGAAGTCCACACTCGAACTTTCTGCACTTAGTCGGTCGGGACCGGTACTTGCTGGAACATTCTGGATGTTTCGGTGGAATAGGCCTATTTAAAGCCGCTGAGGGCCTCGGCCGGGACAGTATTGAATTGGCGATACGAGCGAAGCTTTCGGAGTGAAATAAAGTGAACTAAAGTGTTAAGTGTGAATAATTATTAGTGTGATTTAAGTTTTAATTGGTGTTAAGTAATTAAAGTGTCAATTTTGGTGATTCAATCGGCAGTTTTTATTGTCACGAACCCTAAGCTCGTAACAATATGTCTGATATAATATGTCAGTAAAAAAAACTTTTAGGCAGTCAGTCATTTTGTTCCGCCGTACCTGTTGTTGTGTAACAATTGCTTTTCCACCAGCTTGTTTGTATTTGACAGATGTAAAGTGATTCTATTTGAAGTACCAAATTATTGATTTAACTCTCTCAGTAATATCTTCTACACTCAAGTCTTTCGCTAAAAAGATTAACATATGTGATGCTGATATACAGCCGTATGTAAGAATATCCTTATGAGACGCTTATTCTTCCTGTTGAGCCAAATATCGTCTTATACAATCATCATGCAATCCATGCAAGGCATCAGCATAGCAAACACCTGCATAATCTAAAATAGGCAACACTAGTGTCTGTATTAGCATTACCTTAGTCCCTATTGGTAAAAGTTCTTGAGACAATACAAATAACGCGGAGTGCTAGTGATCTTTTTGCTCACTTCATATACATGCGGTTGTCAACTGAGGGTGTTGTCAATAACTAATCTAAGATCTTTAACAGTTGTTGAGTAAGGAACAGCAACATTATTAAAGATTATAGGAAGTAGCGCCTTCGTATCAATTTTGGGCAATCTACGCGAACTACCATCTACAATAGCCTGATCCTCTTGACTTGACTTGTGTTAATAGTAAATTTTTTCATTGAAACATTAACGCTCGCGCTGCTGCTTCAGGCACTAGCACTACACGGCGCACGATGTAGTAGAAGTATTATGTAAAGATCGGGAAGAACCAGCATTACTCAACAACTCCACCACACAGTCCTCGGCGGCGTCAAGATCTGCATCAGTGTCAGAATCGGTACTTCATTTTTGGAAGTGTGCCTCCATTCTTTTTACAAGTCCAACAACTCCTTTCTAACATTTTCCATCTTATTCAATCGATATGAATTGTTCCCCAATTACATGCTTTTTTCGTCCTGGAGTTGAAATTTTATGAGGCGTTAACTTATCAGTCACAAAATCAATAATTAAATGAAATATTAGAAAAAAGGCTCTCGTATTTGAAATGTCCCTGTGTCAACCGTCGTCGAAAGAAAGTAGTTCATATGGTTCACGAGTTTAACTATTGTATGGGTATTCCCTTAACTGATATATGAACACGATGCATCTATAATGTAAAGCGTTCAGTATTGATTAGAGATACGCAACAAAAAATAAATGTACCTATATCGATTGATCGATTTTTGTGAATGTTTACTAAGATAAAGATTTAAAAATATTCTAGAAATGAATTAATTGATTTTAAATTTATGCCAAAAAGTTAAAAAATCAGAAAATCAAAAAAAAATTGTTTAAAACATTTTGAACTGTTTTAGGAAATTATAAAATAGCAGTTTTTTTCAACTCGGAGCAGCACCATCCTGATAAGGACACAATAATGCTAAAAAAACTGTAATTAAAAATCAACGGAGGGGGGGGGGGCTATGTTCAGCAGTGGACTTTGACAGGCTGCAATAAACCTCTCTGTTATATCTAGTTAGTGAACCTTTAGGAAATATGTAAGTTTTGATAAAAACATTTGATCGTTGCAGGTGGATGAGTTAAGTCGACTTATGTCAGAGACTCTTCGCACTCCTCAATTGTTATTGGAGTTAAGTGACGCCGTACAAGGTGCTCCTGGGGCTCCGAGAAATCTGGCCACCCAGCTTTTGAAAAGTGCACTTGAAAAGGTAAGGTTATTAAATGCACCAAATATAATATTCTTTGTGTGTTTATCGTAGCAATAGTTTCGTTACAAGTAGTTTAGTTTACGACGGACTTTTTTCCGTAACTCCACGTGTAAGCCCATAATTTGCATGTGAACAGGAATACTATCATTATTTGAGCCGTATCATCCTTGGTAGGAATCAATGTATTTTCGCGAGGATTTGTGGTCTATCAAATCTGATGTAATGGTTGGGGCTGTCTAGGATATGATCACAAACTGTTCAACGTTCCGGAAAGTCTGCAGCTTGTGATCATATTCTAGACGGCCCCAACCACAGAAATCTAAATAAGAAACAAGGCAATAAAAGTCGTAAGAGCGTGTGACCTTGTCGCTGCACATGTGACTCGTAGGCCACAAGTGAGCGTTTGTTTCGGACGTAGAGACGTAAAAATGGTGTTTTGCAGCATATCCAACTGCGGAAATTCTTCCACAACTTGTAAATTATGAAATTAGGGGATAAAATTTGATAAGTACTTAGTGTTTTAAATAATGTCGCTTTAATGAAATATAGTTACATAAAATTATTCACATCCAGTACTACGATTGTCTTCGAAAATGTCATTGTTTTCACATTTCAATATCCACTGATTTTTAAGCTAGGTCATGTCTACGAGTACGACAGCTAAAAGCAGCGATGGAATTATAGTTATGGACAATAAACAATATTGTCGCGTACGAAAATTTCCAGGAACACGGCCGCAGGAGTCGAGCGCGAGTCAGTGACGTGACGCTACGATTTTGTATCGATAATTTATGATGTTTGGCTTACCTACTTTTACCGAAATGAGAATAAAATGTGATGGCTTATGGATAATTAAATTATAACGGCTAACCAAGAAGCAAGCAACACTTACCGATTGGTGGAGGTAGGGTTGACAACGGGGTACCTGTCAGGTGAAAGGTGGTGTGCATGTGAGTAGTGTGCAGTAATGTGTACAATATGTAACCTGACATCCTCGCTTATCCTGGACTGCAGATCCCAAGGCGCTGCCTCTCTCCAAATGTGGGATCCATCCAAGGTGGCGTTCACCAATGGAAAACTTCCACTTCAATTTTCACTATATTAGTTTATCAACTTTATTGTCCATTTAATTAACTTCAAGTTCAACCAAATCAACGTTAATCGACATTAAAACAAGTGACACGCTGCACAACTTAAGGACGATTGGTCAAAGTTCAAAGTCCCAGGTTCACTTAGCACACAACTACTAACTCGTCGATGCAATTAACGGCATAAAAGTTACTTTAATCACTCCGAACTCCAAGTAGGCCTCTTGTCGCGTAACACGTTCAAAACAGACAACTGAATTCGAGGCGGTCTAATTAGACCTCAATGTTCAATAGTAATTCAAGATGGCAGACACAATTAACACTAATTTAGGCCTCTAAAACACCGGCCGCCCGCAACCGTGTACCCGTCACAAACAATACTTAAAACGGTTACAACCATAATTATATAATTCCGACCTCGTTATAACGTAAACAAATTAAGATAACACTGTAAGAGGCTCGCTACGTATAATCGACCCGGGCTTCGCGTAAATAAGCTCAAGAATAAGCCTCGTTGTCACGTATATACGACAAATACAACACAATAGAGGCCGTCCTTTCGACGCAAAATTATATCAAACTCGCGACCCCTAAATCGACCCGGGAGTCGCGCCACACCTATTATGTAACGCCTGACATCTAACCGGCGCGGTTTCACCGCTCAAGGATTCCGGCCGACTGTCTAATTGGCGCGGCCTCAGCGCCCAAAGGCTTCCTGCCGACTGCAAGAATTCAAGACACAGTTAGTTCATTCTGCGTAGATCGGCCATAAATAATCCTCCGGGGACTCCGGGTTAACATTGACATCGGAACGTCAGTCACCTTATTTCCCCGTGACCATGGGTGCTGGGAAGCACCCGAAACGCCGGGAATTAAAATCAAATAATTAAACGCGATAAAATCCGTTAAAGTAGTTTTAATCAATTTACTTATTCGTTGCCGGAGGTACATTGGTTGCTGTAGCCACCATCAGGGTGACTGCTAGTTCCTTTGACATCGTAATTTTATAAAAAATTATGTTTTTCTTGTCATCATCATCATTATAAGTCCGATGCTGTACATAGATCTTCCCCAAGGGTGATCAATAAGCACAAACTTTATACAAATTTTATATGTGGTAGAGCCATGCTGCAGTTATATTAGTAGTATAGTTGTAGCATGAATGGGTCGGCTCGACCGGGGAAGGACCACGCTCTCACAGAATACCGGCGTGAAATAGTAGCTTAATGCTGCTGTATTTCGTATGGTGAGTGTAGATAACCGGAGACCCTTTTAACTGGAAACGAGGCATTTTATCTCAGTCCTCACGGGTGAAAACGCATTTGCATTTTGATTTTAACGGAGGATAGATGTAGATGTCTATGGGCGGCAGCAACCACTTACCATCGGGTGGACTGTGTTGTACTCGTTTGTCACCCAAATCTATAAAAAAAAAACGATCCATCGATTTCTTAAATCCCCTACCAGGTTGTCACGCCATCGTAGAGCCACGATATAATAGGTCGGCTCGACGTGGGTAGGACTGCGCTCTCAGATTACCAGCGTGAAATGCTGCGGTGTTTGGCTTGAAGAATCTTTTCACTGGAAACGAGGCATTCCATCTTAGTCTTCATGGGTGACAACGCATCTGCGTATTTATTCTTAATTGCGGATAAATGCATCCACTTACCATCATGTGGACTGTGTGCTTTTTTGTTACATTTATTCTATTTAAAAAGAAATTGTGTGACCATGTCTCGTGGTCGCCTAGTCAGTACCGTTAACAACGCAGTCGAGAGCGCGCACGTGTGCAATAGCTTTGAATTTATTGCTCCTGCTCCTTAATTATTTATTGTTAAGGTTTTGTTTGTTTTATGTTAGTGTTTTTTTTTAAATCAAAGTGGGTAAAGGGAAAACCTATCACGGTAGCGAAGTGTTATTTTAAGGTTCTAACCTTTATCGAGAAGGAAGAACAAAAAGGTTCGCCTATAATAAATGTGAATACCAACTCCAAGGTTCTTTTATTAAAAAAAAATTCTAGGGATATAACGATACTTATTGTGCCGATTATTGTAGTAAATAATACCGATACTGATAACTTTACCGGTGACTGAGTAGAAAAAGAAAAAATAGTAATAAATAATTTTCTTTATTATGCATAAAGTTACCTATAGTTATCAGAAAATGATCCTTGAGAAGGTTGCAAACCGAAATGTCAAATCAAAATTTCAATACAAAAATTCAAAATTCAACGAAATAATTATTTATAATTATATATAATATATACTTTCTAACTTTGTGTAATAATATTTTCATTACACAAAGTTAGAAAGTAATTCGATATAAAAAATAAAGTCAGTATTTAGTAATTACAGTTAATATCAATAGATTTTTGTGAAGAAATCAAAGATGTTTAAATTATTAGCAGATAATCCGTTACTACAACAGTCATGTGTCGCGATGGTTAGTACGGTTGACTAACCATCGACACATGACATCGTCAGCCAACTTTCTGCGCGCAGTTAATATTTTCTAATTGTTCGAAAGGAGAAGAGTTTAGGTGTGCGCTACACGCTGGTGCAGTTAGCGGGCCGCGCGGCCGCGTGCGGGGAGCGGCGCGCCGCCGCCGAGCTGCGCGACGCACTCGCCTCCGCGCCGCGCCCACACCACAACCCCGACCACCTCAAGGTACTCTCCCGCACCACCACTACCACCTCAAGGTACTCTCCCGCCAATGAACGTTAGTAACTCTAAGGTATTGTAGGTGTATTGCTGATGTTATAGAAGAGAGTAAGATCTCTTACAAGAAATTTTTAAAAAATGCATGGTGGTGGACTGACTGCCATCCATCGAGATGATGAGGAAGGATGTAATAGTACAATGTAGTCTAGATTTAGTCCTAATATATCTTGTATGTAAATTTTTTAAATACACAGAATAACAATACTGAATTTAATTTCAGGTAGCAGTTGGAGCATCGAAGTTGGAGCTCCTGTTCCGCGCAAAGGACACGTTGATGGATAGATAAGGCTAGAGAAATAAAAACTTCCTTGGTTACTTGTAAGCAATAATTTTTATAAAGTTCATCAAAAAGACTGTATAAAATATATTTTTTTTATATATATAGTATTATAATAATTTTAATTTAACATACTAAAATTCATTACAGGAAGATATTTTGTTAAGCAATCATAATATACTTAATATTATGATTATGTATCAAAATAAAAATAAAATAATCTCAGGAATATAATTCATATTGTAAGCTTAATAAAGACTCGAAAGTATAAACCAGACTTATTAACCAGATTATTTATAATAACAAAGTAGAGATTCTTGATCCAGACAACTTAACATACAAATTAGATATATATATATATTAGAAATGATCACAATATTTGAGATTGATCCTCCAAACGCGCACTTACAAATTGAGCCATTATTCCATACATATGTTATTAGTTTGTAAAGTGTGTAACATTTTACTTTTAGATATATATTAATGATTATTATAAAGATATAGTTTTATAATAATGATATAAAGTAAAGTAAAGTTACAGCCTATATACGTCCCACTGCTGGGCTCAGGCCTCCCCTCATTTCTGAGAGGGTTTTAGGGCAAGGAAGTGTCCGCCGCGCTGCCCAAATGCGTGTTGACGAACTTCACATGTCTTCGAAATATTTTTTTTCTTATTCCTCAGACATGCAGGTTTCCTCACGATGTTTTCCTTCACCGCCGAGCACGTGGTAAATCAGCACTTAAAATTGCAATGAGGATCAGTAAAGTTATAGAAAATTCAATAAAACTAGTATCCACGTTATTCTTTATAACATAAGAATTATATATCTTTTTGAATTAGCCAAATCGGACCATTACTTACGAAGATATTAAGTAATAAACATAGGCCGTTCCTGTCGCTAAAAGTCAATGCACGGAGGTCCGCGTGACGTCACTGTGACGGAACCGAACGCATCATAGTAGTTGATACATGTATTCTGTGGTAGTTCACTGTTCGACGGAGCGCGGAGACGCGGTTGGGCACTATATTTGGCAATTTATTTAAATAAAGTGTTGTTACAGTGTAATTTTGTGATTGTTTAAGTATTAAAGATACATAATATGAGTGCTAATAAAGTAGAAGCTGGTTTTGTGCAAGCTCAATCAGATAACCTTCCAAAAGTGGATTCTTTCATGGTATTTGATTATCTAAGTAATCATTCTAAGTTCACCAGCGCTGAAGTCCGTGGTTGGAAACTACAAAGGTAAGGGTGCTGCTTATTTATCTACGTTCGTAGGTACTTATTAGTAATCTTTAGGAATAAGCTGTATAGGTAAATAAATGAAAGAATGAATGTTGTAAAGTATAGTTACGGGCAAAGATGTATAAACATCTTAGGTTACAGGGACGTATTCATAACTTATGAATAGTGTTTATAGTATCTTGATAAAAGGAATGTTGTTTTCGTTCATTCATATGTAGATCATTTTGCAGATGATTTTTAACTTACTTGCACTTTATTTGTTGCATGGTTCCCTACACTTGCTGATCTATGACAGAAACCTTAATATTGATTGTAAATGGCAGATTTTTTTTCCATCTTGCTCATTGTTACAAATCATTCGTTCAGTATGTATTTAAGTAGGATGACTTGTTTTGTATAAAAAATATATAATACTAGCGAACGCCCGTGACTTCGCCCGCATAGACTACTATTTATTTATCGTAGAGGAACCGTGTATTTTTCCGAGATAAAGCACTTTTTATACCAGAAAAAATGCACGGTTCCTGTAAAATTTCATCCATATCTGTTCAGCAGTTTTTGCTTGAAAGAGGAACAAAGATACATTCATCCTCACAAACTTTCACATTTATAATATTAGTCGGAAGTAAAATATAGTAGTGGGATAGAATTTTGTTATTTGTATATATTTTTTAATTCGTTTTATTTATTTATTACAGATCGGCACGTGAAACCTATGGAGATGATGCTGTAGGATTTGTTCAAGTCCAGAGGTCGGGACGTGTTTGTACGGTAAAAGCAAAAATAACGCCTGAACATAGAATAAAAAGTAAAGCGTATAGCTGTACATTTACATGTGATGAAAAAGAGGAAACGGTTTTGAACGTGGACTGTCATGACTGTGCTGCTCAAAAGGGAGGTTGCAAACATAGCGTAGCGTTTTTGATGTGGCTTCATAGACGCAGCGAGGAGCCATCTCCTACTGAAAAAAAATGTTACTGGGCCAAACCAAAGCTGGCTACCATAGGTACTAAATTTATAAAAGCTAAAGATATGGGTCCCAGTTCAGTTACTACTGAAGATAAAAATACTGATAACACCAATTCAGATCAGTTTTTCCTAGCAGTTGTGCAAAGCCTAAAGGAACATTCTATTAAAAATCAGTTATCAGTATACGTAACAAAGAATGAGTATAAAAAATTGTCTTTGCATAACCTCATTCATCAATACAAAAATGAAGGCAATAATATAGTGCAGATGATTTTATTGATTATTGCTCTACTAAAATCACCATAGTAAAATGTCACAAAGCAGAGGAAGCAACAGTTTGTCAAGCTAGTTCACCGTTATGGCATGAGTTAAGGTATTGTAGAATAACCGCGTCTAAAGTTCACGAAGCTGCACATTGCAAGACTCCTGATGGTGCTTTGATTGAACAAATATTTGGTGCATCTGTACCCGAGACTCTGTCTATGAAAAGAGGCAAACGATTGGAATGCAATGTCAGAGCAGAAGTAGCCAAAACAAGGAAAATAGTTATTGAAAATTGTGGTTATTTTTTAAAACCTGATTGGCCTCATTTAGGTGCTTCTTGATGGATTGACAAGTGAATACGTAGTAGAAATAAAATGTCCCTCGACAAAGAAAGGAAAGGAAAGTTTTGTAAAGAATAGTGTTGTGGAAATGGAAAGCTCAAATTCAGCTACAAATGTTTTTATGCAATAAAGTCAAGGGATTGTTTTGTGTAGCTAATGAAAATTTTGAAAGCAATAAAAAAGTAGAAATATTTGAAGAATATTATGATGAAAACTATTGTACTGATCTTTTAGAGCAGTCCACGCATTTTTGGAAAACATCAGTGTTTCCAAAACTAGTTGAGACTTAAAATTATTCTTTTATTAATAATATGACATGTGCTTTTGATGTTGCGAGGTTGTCGAAATAAAACTATAAAAGAAACGAAAGCATTTTTTTTTTACACTTGACTACTAAATAGACAATTCTGTAAATTAACTAAACCACAGGCTATTGTTACAATATTATCTAAAAAATGTACGTATGAAATATCGACACATGCGTGAGGTCCGATCATTTTAAAGTCTCTCAACTTCCCTATGCTTCTTTCAACGTGAACCCTTATAGCAGCGATTCTCTTTGTTTGCAAGACTTCCTCTGCTGTAAGTTTTGAGTTGGAACTCACACTAGGCGGCCTCAGGAGTGTACAACCACGTTGTTCCAGTAAATGGGAAATATTTTTGAAACCCCTATCAGCTAACACAATACTTCCTTGTGCCAATTTGTCAAGAAATCCGCTGTCTTCAAATATTGTTGAGTCTGGAGTCCTCCCTCCATATCCCTCAGAGATAAAGTTTATCAAACCGTCAGGTGTAATTGAAATCAAGTACTTAATGGTATTGCAGCTTTTATATTGAGACCATGTAGCCGCTTGGTGCGAAGCGTTACTAGGTTTCTCGATTTGAATTTCAAAACAATCGATTATTGAAATCGCTTTAGAATAGCGCTTCCTAAAAGCTATCGGCAAGTTTACTCTGACATCATCTGCTGATGGCCAGATAATAAGTCGATTCAGGCACAGTGCAATTTTTGGGAGAGTTTTATTAAAATATTTAGTCACAGAACTCTCAGAGAGGCCAAAATGTATTGCAAGCATTGAATTTGGGTCATGCCATCGGATTTTTCGTAAAGTCACTAGGATTTCAATAGATGATATTTCCGTGAAGTTTTCTAAATGTTTAATACAAAAATATGAATGGGCAGGAATGCCTATCAGTAGTTTTGGATCTCGAGATATAGACATTAGAGCGCCCTTTTGCATATGCTAATGGAAGAAATTTTTGTGCATTGTTTTTGTTATTTCTAAATCATTCGACTCGTTATCACTAGCACTAACACCAAAAGAACGAGTATTTTCACTTGAGTTTGAGTTGCTGATCGTGAAGCTAACGTTTGGATCAAGATTTTTAGGGATTACTTTTTTTTTAACTATTGGTTGTTTCCATTTCATTGGCGTATTATTCGATTTAGTTTTCATTTTTGGTTTCATGTTAACCTGCACTGCTTGTGTTTTTTGACCCCTTACATTGTTTTTTGATAATACGTCTATTTCTTCAGGTATGTAAAGGGGATCACTGTTTTGGATGTTATTTGAGTCTTGATTCTCACACTCTACTACTTCAATGGAATGCAACAACAGGTCTTCGTGTCCAATATCTTTACTTAAAACTCTTTCAAAATATTCTATGTCTTGTCGTTTTTTAAAACCGGGTCTGTCAATTTTCTTTTTTTGAGGCTTTTGGCATTCAAACTTATGAGGCAAAACTCCCTTCTTCAGTTTAAGCTTTCCTCCAACTAACTTAAACTTTACGTAATTTTCCATATCTTCTTCTAACTGAAATATAAAAATGTATATAAATATTAATTTATTTGCCTCTATCAATAAGGCATAGCTGAGGCAGATACATAAATTCACCGCTGTTATGTAAATGGTTAAAGAATATTATCATTCACTCTTTGCTTTTTACCCGAGTACGTCTCTAGGTCATTGTTTTGACCCTTTAATACTAAATACGATGCTTTTACACATAAGTAGCTGACCCGATTTTAATGACTTTTTGTATAGAGATAACTGAGATCTTAAAATGGATATAGGCTACTTTTTATCGCAAAAATAAAACTTTAAGGGGATGAAATAGAGGTGTGATAAAAACTTTCTGTGACAAACTGAATTCAACGCGGGCGAAACCGCAGGCAAAAGCTAGTAATACATAGAAATGGGAACGGGCGAATATATAGGTTTACGTTATTAGATACGTTAGTACGTAGGTTTATCAACAAAACTTAGAAAAAGTAAATAGGTATGTTTTTATTAATACAGCAGGCTTAAAATAAGAGAATACACAGGTACACTACACGTAACATAAGGTACCAACGTATTTCCATATCAACTAAATAATAGGTATAATAGATATGTAGGTACGTACATCGAAGTGATCTTCACAGCAATGTCTTGTAGCCTGGGCAGAGGGTGTAGTTTTATCATCTCTTTTTGCAATGGAATACCATTTTTTACGAAGTTTTGGGTCTTTCGGTACGTTAAAAAATAGTTTTTCTGGTGTTTTAATAGAAGTGTTTGTACATTTCGGCACTATACAATATTTATACATAGTTAAAAAGGTGAATTAGACACAAATCGGACACTTAACTTGTTTCAAAGTTACAATTAACCAAACAAAACACTGCGCGCCTTATCGCTGCCAACGGCTAACTGGCGAAGACCGACATAGTGACGTCACAGGTACCGCGCCGGGCCGTCAGTGAACTTCGCTAGTAATTTGGCCATAACTTCGTCATACTTTGTCGTAGAACAAAAATTTTTGCACTGTATGTTAAGGATTTCTTAGATCTATAAATCTGCATTCTCAACTAAAAACGTTACGGATCCTCATTAACAATTTAATTGGTGCCGGCGGGGATCGAACCCGGGTTACTCGCGTTCTGTTATATTTACAGCGAGCTTTAACCACTGAGCTACCACGGCTCTTATCTTATAATGATATATTTTTGGCTAAAAACCTGGACACTTAATAATAATAATAATAAAAGGAACGGAACTTCAATGTACTTGTACTACTGTAATACTCGGTTTTGGAATCATAAAGATTATATTGTATCATAATTAACGTAACGTTACGGTCCTTCACAAGTCCAATTCTGAACATTTCCCTCAAGGAATGACACTAATCTATTTCTTACTTTATTTTTACTTTTCCAAGCCACTGCATGACTACTATATGTACATCTTACCGAGTTTTACCGCTGCTACATATAAAAATGGAATAGCTTAAACATTTGTTATTTATATATGATATGAGTTATAAATAATAATAATATCGACGTCTTGCAGACTAAAAACGGTTAAGGACTAAATTGCAATGTCTGACAGCCCTTATTTATCCTGGTGAAAATATACCTACGTTGCGTCCCCCCTTCTCAAACCAGGTTGTCGCTCGTGCGGTTGAGCTGACGCACGCCTTACTTTGACAAAAAGTATTTTTTTCTTATCTATGTTTAGGCACTTGTCATTTATTTTTGAGTTTTTACCTACCTTGCATCTTTTAACCTACCATGCATTGAACAAATAGTATTCTTAATATTAGCAAATTACTAATACATTACATAATACTTCGGTGTATTCTACTACCAATTAATATCAAAGGATTCACTTTGTTTTCACATAACACCTAACCCTACAGTTGGAGCGGACTTAACAAAGGCGCGTAACGGTTAAGAGGTACACACACTCGCACACAGACGTACGGTGCAACTTGATTTAATACGCGAGCCGCATTCATTATTTCTTTCGACGATTTAATCAGTAGGCTAGTTTCACGAAGCTCGCTTCCGAGGCGTGCAAAGTATTAACATTGGCTACGTTGTAACTAGGTTTAAACTAGCAATGTTGGCTATCAGAGCGTGATCCTTCTGTTCCTTGAACTATTATTTATTCTGTGGTAGTAGCAACATATCCCACATACTTAAAATATATAATTTTTAGGTTGTTTCAATTGAAAAATAACAATTAGGTGTTTGGTGACCACACAAATGAAATGGTAATTTCCCAAGGTTATTTGAAATTTTGCATTTGATTACTTGGTATCTTTATAATTAAAAAATATTCAATTTTTCATAGTAAGCTAGTTAGGTTACAAAATACAACTACGTTAGTATATCTTTCCAATAAAAAGTAAATAAGCAAAAAATTGGGTATTACGATTCGTACGTTTACGTAGAAATGCAATAAAATTACTTTCCGTCATCGCCGCATTAATTTTTTAACTGGTTCGTTTTTAACTTTTGTTCATAATCAGTCGTATTAATTAGTTTAAGCATCAGAAGCTTTTGCAACAGCAAACTTTATTTCTTGAACCATATAACATTGGAGATATTCCTATTAAGGTGCGCTTACACGGGCAACTAAAATTGCTCAATTCCAGTCAAAACTCGTCAACTATGACGTCACGACTACTTCAAGCAATTTACGGCAATGGCAACAAGCATCAATACTGCGCAATATAGTATTGAGCGATATGGCGCAACTTCATCAACTAGGCAATACTGTCCTACACGAGCATTTCAGTATTCGTCGCTATGGATAACATTGTTCTTGCTGCGGCGGCTATCCTACTTCCAACGGACCTCTCGCTCTCCCCGCGGAAGCAAGACGGCAAGCCGCAAAAGAAACAAGTGCGAATGAGATATATACAAAAATTGCTAGGAATTTCCAAGCCCATTGGATATTTGTCAATTCGTATCTGCGACATTGAGCGATATGAAATATCTGGAGCAATTAGAAGCAATATCGCCGAAATAATTGCCGCAATTTGCGCCATTGCTTTGAAATTGCTCCATTAATTGCTCCAGATCGGTCCATTCGTGTCGCCGAGCAATTATTGCCCTCGTGTATGCGCACCATTAGATGCAATACAATTTACTAAATTTTCTTTATTTCTTTTTTCTCTATTTCTTTAATTAAATAAGATATTATATTTTTGACAAGATAAAAATATGTTTTCACCCAGTCTTGTGCTTACGCACATATACAGCTTTGTGAAAATTACAAATCACTATATAGAACTTAGTTTACTGGCCCAGTCGTATATTTCACTAGATTAAATAATTACAAGTCAGGCGTACGGCAAGTCCAGTCCAAGTCTGACGAGCGGCAGTGTGAGAGCGGTGCCCACCAACTGACGGTCGTAGGTGCCGCGAATTTCCCACCTGTGGGACAAGCTTGAATACTTTATTTTCTTAACTAGTATAAAGGTAAATAATAATATAATAAAGGTAAATAATGAGCTATAAATGATGCCTTATTTACCTTTATTATACTTTCATAACCCACGATAAAAGTGATATATAATAAATCTTCTTTTATATTTTTTCGTAGTCATATAATGGTGACAGTGTAACAAAACACGCTAGTTGTGTAAGTCATTGTACGTTCACGTGCATACGCTCACATACGTGCGTGTGCATGCGTGAGTACGTAAAATCTATAGCAATACAATTTTCCACTAATGTAAACAACGTTAAGTTAGTCTCATTTATGAGCCCGTAGTCTGCTACTACTCAGTACTACAGTCTGCTGAAACTACATCAGTAGGAAGTTTAAAACAGTCGCCGTGCCAGACAGGCGAAGAGGTGACGCAGTAAGTAGTCTTGTCTTTACCTTTAACGATGCTCCTCGTTTGTAGGATCTCGGTATATAGGATATTTTGCATCTGGTATTAAACCATATTTTGCATTTGATCATGCCCGTATCAGTAGCTGCACTGCAGCACTGCTAGCCACGTGTGATGATGCGATACGTACCCAAGCGAGTGTAGCAGAGTGCGCGCGGCACGCTGCAGGTGGCTGCTGACGGCCTCCAGCGACTCCAGCCCAGAGTCAACGGCTAGCTGCCGCGCTGTGGATACCAGGCTACGTCCCACTCCACGACGCTGCCAACTGTTGAAGAACGTTGTTCATTAATTCATCCATTCATTTATTACAGCCTACCATAAGTCAAAACCACCAGTTTTAGTGGAAAATTCATTAAGTTGGCAACATTAGACAACACTGCAGCACGCGCCACATTATATGACGTCATCAGCATGCCTTTTTAAATATTCGAATACATACCGCATTTTATAAAAACGCAATGTGCGAGGTTTCCTATGATTTCATACAACGAATTTTAAAATGCGGCGCGTACGGCGCTCACGGTGGCAACAAATGTGCGTTCGGCTATTGGGAGGATAATCTCTCAAAAATGTTTCAAAGCTTCTGTTTTTTTTTATAGGATAGGGTATAATGAAGTCAATCTCATTTTTTGTCGAACCGTCGGGGCTCGACCAGGTCCACTTCCTGTGGGGCCGCTTCTGGAAGAAAGAGTTCATCATAAAGAGTCCCTCTTTCTCCATAAAGTCGGCCAGCTGCTGGCCCCTTCGGTTCCGTTGCCCTACACCAAATTTCCCTACCGTCATCTCACCGCTTTCTCTAGTGCCTAGTTTTGCGTTGAAGTCTCCCATCAATACCGTGTAGTAGGTTTTGGAGGAATGCATGGCTCTGGAAATATCCTCATACATTTTCTCCACCTCCTCATCGGGATGTGCCGAGGTTGGTGCGTAAACCTGTATGACCTTCAGCGAATACCGTTTTGTGATTCTGAGTATCAGGTACGCGACCCTCGTCGACACACTCCATATCTTTACAACGTTGTTGACGAGAGACCTGTGGACGATAAATCCGACACCTCCTTGGGACAGATGGTCGCCCTCCCGGTGATAGAACAAGTCGCCGGACTCGAGGATTACCGTGTCCTCCCCCTCTCTTCGGACTTCAGATAATCCAATAATATGCCAGCGCAACTTGTCTACCTCTTCTTCCAGCTCCAGTATCTTCTCGTCAGTCCTCAGGGT
Organism: Parnassius smintheus behrii; assembly: GCA_036936625.1. NCBI lineage: Eukaryota > Metazoa > Arthropoda > Insecta > Lepidoptera > Papilionidae > Parnassius > Parnassius smintheus. The sequence goes on from JAUPFT010000026.1 coordinate 42,876,425, forward strand.
GCGTGCGTTATATGTTGCCAGGTCGAGTCGTCGTAGGTGGCAACCGAACCTCCACCGGAGATTCTTAGCACCCCCTGCCCCGCCGTTACCATAGTCGCCACCACGGCCAGGAATAGCGGGGCCGCCGGGGACTGGGGGCCGTTTGTTTGCGTCGTTATTCATGAGGGGATATTTTCCATAGTTGCCGCTTGGCGAGCGAGTTGGCAACCGCAGTTTTTTGTTATATCACAGTTGTTATAAGGGAGATGCTGCTGCCCATCTCCTGCCTGTCTCCCTCTGTCGCCTCTTACGACACCCACGGGTAGATATGGGGTAGTGGATATTCTCAACCGCCACTACACGGCTGAATTTCTTAGTAGTACTGTCTGTACTACTAAGAAATTCAGATTTTACTGACAGCTGTCGTAGAGATCAAGCTATCTTTTATGAACTATAGTCCATTCATCTTCAAACAGGTCGCACTCGGCATGTGTATGCTAAAGAATAATTTCTTAATATGGTTCTAGCAACTAGTACAAATAAATGAATAAACATCGTACTCTGGATGTACAGCGAGTGCGTGCAGCCAGCCGCTGCCGCGCGGGCCGCAATATTCTGATACGCTCACTGTCCCCACCAACTGTATATATAATATGTAACAACCAACATTAGAATACAATAATTTATTATTCAATATTGATTACAAGTCATTTTTTACTTTCACTACTGGTTTGGATAAAAGCTCTGTCCTTAAAAGAACTAGCAAGAAACCTACTTCTTTTTAAATAAAGTTAACAATATGAATTTTGGAAAATTTAACAAATTGAATGAGAAACAGCTTGGAAACGACCTCCTCATTGCCAGAGGTTTAAATATTTTATTGAACAAAGTTTTGTTTAGTAAAATATTTAAACTTGGTAATAGGGACATTGTATATTTTCTGGGACTTCGATGTAAATAGTGTATACATTGCCCCATCAATGAATTACTGACTCTGTGAAATCAAAAAACTGGTGTCACTAGCTTGTGTTTGTTTCTAGTGTTTACAAACTGTATAATATAACATTTTTTCTCTTTTTATTTATTTCCTAGTATTTTGTAAGGCATGAAAAAATTAAAAAAGGAATAATTTTGATTTGATTCAATTTGTATAGTATTATAGCAATAGCTAACCTTAGAATGCACAGGCTGGGTAGACTGTGAGCATACTTGAAGGGATGTATGTATGGGTACTCGACCAGGTGGCGCATCCATCATTAGAGGACCTCTTGCTTCAGCCACCAAACCAAATAGCTCTTTGTGAATCTTCTGTAATTATATTGGTTTACATGATTTATTTTGACTTATCTTGACAAAACACATTTTTTGTTATCTATATAAAAGTAGTGAAAGTTTTAATATATACTTTAGTATTTTCTTCATATTCTTACATTGTGATCCGATTATAAGCTATGTTCAAAATTTAAAATGTCTAGCTCATTGGCAAGTTAGTTTAAAATTAATTACTAGATTCAGCCTGAACAAATATACACAAAAGTGTGTTAAAAATTGTGGTAAATTGAAAACTGATGTTATCCCTATGGTAAGTTTATCCTCATTTCAATAACTTTACTGTTAGTCTATTTAGATTGCTTTATAGGGGAGACACTTGCCCAAAACCGTGGCGGTTGAAAGGCGGGTTAGCAACTGCAGTTTTATTTTTAAACATTATTGTAAAGATGCTGCTGCCCATCTGTTTCAGTTTCCCTCGGTCGCCTCTCGCGATACGATACGATACGGGATGACATAGCTGGTGGATATTCTTGCACAGCCACTACATTGCTCGTTTCAATGAGCTTGTGTATTTTTGAAGTGAAAACTTCTTTAGAAACATTGTGATTGAAACTAGATGAAACGAAACAGTGACACTAAAAAGAGACAAACATGAATGTACATCTACAGAATTTAGCCCACGAGAGAATGAGATAGAATAGAATACAGTATGCTATGTTTCCTATCTGTCTCTTTTTCCGAAGGTTTCACTTCTATCGCATGTGAACGGCACACATGTTTATAAAGTAAAAGAAGAGTAGAGTAGAAAGAATAAAACAAGTAACATAGTAATATTATATTATAGACCAAGTGATTAATCTGGGCACTATTTATAATGCCAATATTTATAATGCTACTGATTTAAACTTCATCATTTATCTGGTCATTATAAATATTGTCACATAACATTTCCTATTCGAACACCTTTTAATATCTATGTGGATTAAAAATTTTGTTAATAAGTGATGTGTATAAAAGCTTATTGGTTCCAAATACCATCCCACCCAACCTTACCTATTTTTAATTACAGTGCCCAATAAGTACCGCACTTTATTACTAAAGCCTAGCCAATTTAATTATTTCAAAAGTTTTTATCATGTTAAGACACTATGGGAGCATGATCCTATCCCGGTCAAGGCAACTTGTTCGTGCTACCCCCATTTTTTTATTATTATGTGCGAGCAGCTATGCAGGTCTAGGTAAAGAGACCAGTATCACTGCGACCTACAAGATCTATTGTGATCACTGCTATGGCTATAGTTCACTGCTAAGCCCTATGTCTTCAATGAATCGAAGGAGTCGTGCCGTAATCGAGCCGTGAGCAATTTCACTTCTTCTGGGCGAAGTAGATAGTGTCCCATATGAGTGTTACGTTTGCGCATTAAGGGTCCGCAAACGGTTAGGATGTGTAGAGGCGTTTCTTCCGTTACGGAACAGAACCGACACATCCTTGAGTTGCTTAGTCCCAGGATGGACATGTGCTTTTTAAGACAACAGTGTCCAGTTAGGGCTCTTGCCAGAATCATCATCATCATTACAGCCCTTCACAAGTCCACTGCTGAACATAGGCCTCCCCCAAGTAATGTCACAAAGCACGGTCCTGAGCCACCTGCATCCATCGACTTCCTGCATATCACACCAGGTCGTCACTCCATCTAGTGGGGGGTCGCCCTACACTACGCCTACCGGTACGAGGCTGCCACTCAAGAACCTTTCTTCCCCATCGGTTATCGGTTCTTCGAGCTATATGGCCGGCCCATTGCCACTTCAGCTTACTAATCCGTTGGGCTATGTCGGTCACTCTGGTTTTACTGCGGATATCCTCATTTCTGAGTCTATCACGCAGAGAAACTCCGAGCATAGCCCTCTCCATAGCTCGCTGAGCGACCTTGAGCGTCCTCATACGGCCAGCAGTGAAGGACCACGTCTCAGATCCGTAAGTCATCACTGGCAACACGCACTGGTTGTACAATCTAGTTTTTAGAGATTGAGGTATACCTGACGAGAATATATGTCGTCATTTCCCGAACGGTGCCCAGCCGAGGTGAATCCGTCGATTGACCTCTCGGTCGAAGTTGGACTTACCTAGTCGGACTATTTGTCCCAGGTAAACGTACTCGTCAACAACTTCGAGCATAGTGCTCCCAACAACTACCGGCATAGGTGTGACATGGACATTGAACATGATCTTTGTTTTGTCCATGTTCATCTTAAGCCCTATCCGTTGGGAGGCACTATTGAGGTCATTGAGCATAGTGCTTAAGTCCTCCAGCGATTCTGCCATAAGGACTATATCGTCGGCAAATCGAAGGTGAGTGATGTACTCGCCATTGATGTCAATACCGTATCTTTTCCAGTCCAGTAGCTTGAAAACGTCTTCCAATGCAGCGGTGAAGAGTTTCGGGGATATATCGTCACCCTGTCTTACACCTCTCTGCAGTTGGATAGGTTTCGAGCTCTGGTTCTGTACTCGGATAGCCATCGTAGCCCTACTGTACAAACACTTCAGCACTTCGATATACCGACAGTCAACTTGGCACCGCTGGAGGGACTGTAGCACCGCCCAAATTTCGACGGAATCAAAGGCTTTCTCATAGTCCACATACGCCAGGCAAAGTGGCAGATTGTACTCTTCAGTTTTCTGTACAATCTGCCGCAGGGTATGTATGTGGTCTATGGTACTGAAGCCTTTTCGGAAACCGGCTTGTTCGGGAGGCTGAAAGTCGTCGAGTCTGCGTGCGAGACGATTCGTAATGACTCTCGAAAACAGCATATAGACGCGGCTCGGAAGGGAAATCGGTCTGTAGTTCTTTAAGAGAGCGTTGTCGCCTTTCTTAAAGAACAAGACCACCGCACTTCTGCTCCACGCCTCTGGAGTAGTGCCGCCATTGTGCCGGAATTGAAGATCCTCTGAAGGACTTCAAGTACCGGTGTTCCACCCGCTTTCAGAAGCTCCGCTGTAATTCCATCCTCGCCTGGGGCCCTGCCGTTTTTAAGGTGCTGGAGAGCCATTCTAATCTCGCTTAGACTGACATCCGGGATATCATCGGAATAGTGTCGGATAAGACTTGCTCTTGGATCGTTACTCACACTTGCGTGTGGCTCCAACGATGATGTGTACAGCTGCCCATAGAACCTCTCAATCTCACTCAAAATCTCAGGTGTCCCGGAAACGATGCTGCCACACTCAGTCTTCAGCTTTGACAGTTGGCTCTTACTGGCAGACAGATCTCTGGCAAAGACTTTGGAGCCCTGGTTCCGCTCGATCGCTTCTTTAATACGAGCAGTATTAAAGTTGCGTAAGTCTCGCCGCATGCATTTGGAGATCTGTCTGTTCAGTTGCCTGTATGCTGTCAAATCTGTTGACGATTGTAGCCTCATCTCCCGTCTAACAGCCATGAGATTAAGTGTGTGATCGGAGAGTTTTTGTGTTCTTCCGTGGCGGGTCTTGCAGAACTTAGCTCCGACCGCATGGACAGTTTCCACGAGCTTGTCATTCATATCGTCCACTGAATTGCAATCTTGTAGGCACTGAAAGCGGTTACGGTAACTCGAGCTGAAAGTTTTCGGGATTCTGGATTAGAGCGTTGACTTCATTAGACGAGACCTCTCCAACTTCACGTTTAGGTTCAGTGTGCCTCTAACCATTCGGTGATCGCTGCCAGTTTTCACCCTTGCGATCACTGAGACATCACTGAACAGTTGGCGTCTGATCGTCATAATGAAGTCAATCTCATTTTTTGTCGAACCGTCGGGGTCGACCAGGTCCACTTCCTGTGGGGCCGCTTCTGGAAGAAAGAGTTCATCATAAAGAGTCCCTCTTTCTCCATAAAGTCAGCCAGCTGCTGGCCCCTTCGGTTCCGTTGCCCTACTCCAAATTTCCCTAACTTCAGCTCACCGTTTTCTCTTGTGCCTAGTTTTGCGTTGAAGTCTCCCATCAACACCGTGTAGTGAGTTTTGGAGGAATGCATGGCTTTGGAAATATCCTCATACATTTCCTCCACCTCCTCATCGGGATGTGCCGAGGTTGGTGCGTAAACCTGTATGACCTTCAGCAAATACCGTTTGGTGATTCTGAGTATCAGGTACGCGACCCTCGTCGACACACTCCCAATCTTTACAACGTTGTTGACGAGAGACTTGTGGACGATAAATCCGACACCTCCTTGGGACAGATGGTCGCCCTCCCGGTGATAGAACAAGTTGCCGGATTCGAGAATCACCGTGTCCTCCCCCTCTCTTCGGACCTCGGATAATCTTATAATATTCCAGCGCAACTTGTCTATCTCTTCTTCCAGCTCCAGGATCTTCTCGTCAGTCCTCAGAGTGCGTGCGTTAAATGTTGCCAGGTCGAGTCGTCGTAGGTGGCAACCGAACGTCCACCGGAGATTCTTAGCACCCCCTGCCCCGCCGTTACCATGGTCGCCACCGTAGCCAGGAATAGCGGGGCCGCCGGGGAGTGGGGGCCGTCTATTTGTGTAATTGTTCATGGGGGGTATATTGCCATAGTTGCCACGCTTGGCGAGCGGGTTGGCAACCGCAGTTTTTTTTTCGTACAGTTGCTGTTATCAGGAAGATGCTGCTGCCCATCTCCTGCCTGTCTCCCTCTGTCACCTTTTACGACACCCACAGGAAGATATGGGGTAGTGGATATTCTTAACCGCCACTACACGGCAAGCTTGCCAGAATGCGCAATTTATTTTTACTTAATCCCAGGGCTTCTGAAGCGAATTTACGATCAAAAGCCCGGAAATTTGAGAATGTTTTAAGCCTGGTGTGTCAGACCAGATCTTACGTGATTTATTGTGATAAAGAGTTTCAAGGGTCAATCAAGGATTCCACAAAATGGCTCGGGTCCAAATTGTGTGTACTTTGAGCCCTCCCGTGCAAGTTTGTCGGCAAATTCGTTGCCTACAATACCCTCGTGACCCGGAACCCGCTATGCTACCCCCATAATATAGCTGTAGGCTCTACCACATATAAAGTTGTATATGTTTATACACATATTGCCCGGTCTATTAACCACTTGGTCCATAACATACATAAGGGGATGGTGACCTGCGTGTGCGAGGAGGCGTGCGCGTGGTGTGCGAGCGAGACGGCGAGCGCGACGAGCGCGGCGATGGCCGGCAGCAGCGCGGCACAGGCGGCGGGCGACGCGCCGCAGAAGATGAACAGCACCGCGCCCGCCAGCACCACGCCCTCCAGCGTCAGCTAACGTCCCCAAAACATCTCACATATTTTTTTATAGAATATGGGTGACAGATGAGCACATAGTCAACCTGATGGTAAGTGACAATGCCGACAACTTCCAAGGTTCCCAGTAATCATAAGCTATCAAGTACATGATACATCATAATGTTGCAAGTATACACACAAACACAGAGCCACAAAGAAATCATAGGTTGGCCATATGGTGTGATGTGGAGACAAAATACCAGACTGAGATTACAGGTCGGGCAAAACTACTAGACAAAACGGCGAATATGAACCAGATAAACACAGGAAACCAAGGTAAAATACCAGAAGCTGAAACAAAAATGTATGTTTTAGCAGAATTGTTGACCCTGGCTAGACTACAACCATAACATAGCTGCAGCATGGCTATACCACATAGAGTATATTTCATAATTTATACTTGCAAAAACCAACCGGTTTCACCTCATGGTATCATCAGGGTATATACTTGACGACTCCGTGGCGCAGTAACTTAGCAATGAGTAGCTGCGCTGGGGTCGCGGGTTCATATAGTTGTTCCGGGTCTAGATGTTTGTCCTTGTGCAGTTTATGTTTGTAAACTGCCCCCACGATACAAGAGAAAATCTTAGTGTAGGGTAACGTTTTAAAAAAAAGAAAAAAAAAGAAAGAAATATAAGAATCTATACAAAAAAACCTCACATATTACATTGTCAGTAGTGTGTAGTTAAAATGACGAGAACGTCAACAAATAAGGGTTGGGTTTACAATTAAGTCGCCTGAATTTGAGGATTCTGTCACTGTGGTCAAGAGGGTTTATCTGAAGCACCCCCACGCGATTTTTGCTGCCGGAGCAGCGTCAAAGTAATTTTAATCATTTTTAAAAATATTGGTAAATGACTAATTAATTAAATATTCCCACATTTTTGACATTGCATCTGTCAATGTCTTATCCATTTATAGTACTGAATCGATCTAGTGAATCAATATTTCACCCTAGATAATCGAGATTGAATCTTATTCTGTTTTATCTAGAACTTTAAATATAAATTATTTACAATTAGTTGAATGTACCCCAACTCGTAAAATAATGACAGTTTTTCCATTCAATCATTCACTCAAAACTAACAAATATAAACTCTTAACTCTCAAAAAAAAAAACAAAATAAGATTTTAAAAAATTTATAAAATAACTAAGCACACCCAGCACGGGGGGATAGGGGGTGACTCTACAACTCGTCCTCCTCCCCCCACCCCCTAATTCAGGTGACTTAATTGTAAACCTTTACCACCAATAATATTATGGTACATGTTTTATCTATGTCCCGTCATGGCTTTAACTGCATGGCGGTTAACATAGTATGAAAAGGGCACTCCTAGATAAATACAGAGATACTCACTAATCAAAATATTGTAGATCAATAACTTTCTTTAGTGCTGCTTAATAATTCTGATTTAGAAAATACAATTACCATGTATCGAGTGTTTTTTTCACAAGCAAATCGTATGCATCTTGATAACTCATATGCTATTTACGACTACACACTTGTTTGTGGTAGCAGTTTAAAATGTAAACAGCTTAGATAAGAGGTTGAGGGTATATGGATCACAAAAACAGATCTTTTATCTTCAACTTACCAAAGATTAATCAAAAAATTCAGTGAGGAGAAATGAAGAGTATTCTTTAATAACTACTTTGTATTGCTTCTCATTTTATATTACCTTATTATATAATATCTCATTTTAAATTTTCATACCTTATTTCACTGATTACTAGGCAGTACTAACTTCTTAGACTAAGCGCAATTTAATATGTGATTTTATATCTACTCTTGTGCGTAACATGATAAATATAAATATATGACAAATTATAATTTTATCATCATAAAAATAATACAAAGTAACATTTCAATTTTATTCATCGAGGTTTTAACATCATACACGTGTGAATAGCAAGACTTCACCTCTTGAAACAAGAAGTAAATGAAGGCGTTCCATTGGTGCGAAAGGAGCCCAAGCTTAATGAGCTCTGCACGTTGAACAGCATCCTCTTTTCGCGCTCGCCTGATTATTATCTCGTACGACATCGCTCCTCATGTGTGTTTATACTTAACGTCACCACCGTCATATACAATTTCTGTTTTACGCAGCAATTTATTTCTTTTTGTAAATAACACAGCCTACTTCTTTTAATTTAGCCTATATTTTAGTTTATTGGCCTAGATGCCAATCACGAAATACGAAAACAAAACAGTTTTTAAATAAGATGACAAGAAAACGCTGATCGGTGACTGAAATGACAACCTCTAGTGTTGCCAACATTAATTTAAAATCTAGCTCCCGTCGTAGAGAAAACTATAGGTAGGTAACGCCCCGAGTGATGAAACTGCGTAGAACCAAAAAACAGGTGTCGGCATGGTGAGGTGTGAGGTACGGGGAAGCGAAACCATAGCAACGGGCAACGCGCTACTCCCAAGTAGTTTCTTCTGCGTCCCGTTGCCCGCGCACCTTCTTGTGTCGTCTTGTGTACTATCGATGTCGAAAGTGTTAGCGACTACCTGTTATAAAATTTAAAATTTTTACGATTACTTATGTACTTTCCAAAATATTGTTCTATAATATTTTCAAATAGTGTGCTAATATTTATTACTTTATAAATTATTTTGGGACTATTTAAAATAGCGTAGTTCGTAGTATATTGTATAAAGTTGTAAATATTTGTTTATTTTCTACAATTTAATTCAAGATGAAATAATATATCCTTATAATCGAAGGCTATCGCATATTAAAGTTTAAACAGCAATTACAAATACAAATACAAAACATTTTATTTCTTTAACTAAGTGTACATAAAATGCAGAATATTATTTAGAAGTAGTTAAAACCTAACGATGATATATAAATATATCGTTCAGTTTTCGTGAAGACTTTGATGTGTAGTTATAATGTTGACCTTTGACTTTTTACATATTAAAATGCCATAATAAAATTTTCATTTTTCGACTTATTTATTTTAGACTATATTTAACTTCATCTTACGTGGCACGACCTATACAATCCCGTCAAATCCCGTCAAGTACGGTAGACAAGAGTCAATCATTCATGTATTGCACATTTTTTCGTATTTTTGGACTAAAAAAATTAATAAAATAATTATTTCATTTTTGCCATTTCCAAATTATTTTTATTTCGAAAACAAATCTAAAAAAACATAAATTTTAGTTGTCCCGTTAAAAAATCCGTTAGCCGTTAAACACAATTTTTTCCAGTTGCCAACCTTACTGTCCCGTCAATTCTAACGGGAAACCCGTCAAGTTGGCAACACTGACAACCTCACCTCACTCTGTAGCGTAGACAGAGAAACCTATAGACTAATGATCGGCGTGGCCTCGAGTGAGAAAGGACGATAACGAATTTTTAGGTTATACAATAATCTTTATGACTTTTAAACACATTTAGATAAAAAATTTAATTGTTCTAAGAACTGAACTGAACAAGATTCACCAATCTTAAGCTCACAAAATATTTTTTTCTCACTTAAATCAACTAGTAAACTCCTTAAATCGCTACGCTGTTAAAGTTGTTTAGCAAACAGTAGAGTTTGCTAAACAAAAAAACCGGCACGGAGAAAGGGACAAACAATCACACCGCTCTATCTCATTTCTATGCAAGACGTATGCATAAATCTATTTTTTTCGTGTGCGAATGCGAAAGAAGGCGTCAATTTGTCTATAAGTTTCTCTGTCTACGCTCTGTACGTTCATCTTAACTTGACGCGTGAGTGATTGGTAGCACTGCTTCCTCACTCTCCATCTTTATTTTAGTTCGATCGGTTGCTACCTGTGTGGCCTTTTGCTTTTTAATAATTTCATCTTAGTTTTAAAAATGCCGAAAGTAGTTAAAAGTGCTAAAAGGCATACCATTCTTCAAGTTAATGCTTTTTGTGAAAAAGAAAAGGCTGAAAACAAGCCGATTGTGCCATTGCAACAAGTTCGTGCCCGAGTTGCCGCCATGACCGGTATGTTTTTGGGGTGACCAGCATTGATTTATATAACCCTAGATCAGTAATAACCGCGCCAAAGCGTTACCACTGCACATATGGCCACAGCCATATGCCTAGCTAACGTGAGTTCATTGTTCAATGTGACGCCGACAGAGTTGAGCCGCGACAAAAATGGGTAAAATGGGTAGTGAAAGAATGCTATTCAAGGTCACAAAAACGTAATAAATCAAGCGGCATCACTTTCAGCACATAATTTTTAGTTCTTGTTTTCATATAAACGTAAAAAACCTCAAATAATTAAATGAAATTATCGAATATTGCCATTTAGGTTCAATGTTGCCACTTTTCCGCATTTGTGATTATCCTACATTAATGGAAGACTATATAATTAATGGAGTAAGTTAATTTGTTACCTCTGATTTTAAATATTTTGGAAATTATAATAAAAACTACGTTTTAACTTTCACACAAAATAATTAATTATTCTTATTTTAGTTTATTCATGAATTATCTATCAAATATATTTTATTACCTATTTTATATTAATAATTTTATATTATTTATAATTTTATATAAATTTTATATTAATTATATTTTATTAGATACCTATTTTATATTGTTTGATTTATTAGAACCATAAAAATACATTTTATTTCATCATTATGTTTACTTCTATTCATCTGATAAGCTTTGCATCCCTTTTTTTCTAAGGGGACGTAACAAAGATTTTAAAATAAAATATACTTTTTTAAAATAAAAACAATTAACTGCAGCTTAAAAAAACTCATTTTTATTGCGTATTTTAGGTAATTTTCATATAGTAAGCCACACCAACCCGCCATTGCATGTTTGTGTGTCTATCTTTATCTAATATTACGACGACGACATTGTTTTCGCAACTTGTGTAAGTGAGATAGATATATGTTTACTTAAAATTGTTATTAGTTTCAAAGCTACGTCGTCGCGTTTGGATAGTGGTTACACTTTTTTCGACGCGCGGTAATGTGGTTTGCTCCTCTATTGTTGTATAACTCAATGGTGACCAGTTACAAAGATTTGGATTAACTGTATGTAATTCGCTTAATGATATTAAAATATTTCTATGTAAAGAAGTATATATATATTAGTAACGTCACATGTGTATTTTAGTAACGTCACTTACGTTACTAAATTATTCTGATTTTATTTACTACCAAAGAAAATCAAATTGCATTTGTTTACTGATTACAGATGTATCCAAATCTACTGTAACCCGAATTTTGAGACAAGAAAGAGAGGCCAGTTCTGTTTCAAATTTGAGTGTGCCCGGTCCATAAAAAGTATCAAACCAGGAAAAAAACGATCAAATCGCGATACGAAGATCAAAATCGATGATTTTGATGCTTGTCCAATACGACAAAAAATTATGTCATTTTACGCTGTACGAAAAGAAATTCCCACATTAAACAAATTACTTGTCGAATTGCGAGATTAAATAAAATTTGAAGGTACACTACACACAGTACACTATGGAAAATATTAAAACGACTAGGATATAAATACAAAAAATGTCAATCAAAACGAAAAATGTTAGTGGAACGAACAGATATAGCTGCCTGGCGATTTAATTACTTAAATTAAATTAAAAAATACCGAGAAGAGGGGCGGACTATTGTCTACATAGATGAAACAATTATCCATTGTTCATATCGGGTGCAAAAATGTTGGCAGTCAGATTCTGAAGAAGGTTTATTGGTAAGAGATTCAGGTACGGGTAGGCGACGGATAATTGCACACGCTGGAATAACAGACGGCTTCATTAATAATGCGTTATTGGTATTCAAGTCACAAACAAAATCATCCGACTACCATGACGACATGAATAGCAATAACTTTATAAAATGGCTGGAAACACAAGTTTTACCAAATCTGCCACCTAATTATGTGATTGTGATGGACAATGCGCCATATCATAACGTACAAATAAATACTGCCCTAATATGGTAGACATGGTAGAGTGGCTTCAAAACAAGGGACTATTGTTTTCATCAAATTTGCCAAAAATGTTTTATATGAATTAATAAAAAAAATAAACCAGATCCCATATATTAAGTTGACGAATTAATAAAATCACATAGTCACAAGGTTTTACGACTGCCCCCGTATCATGCGGATTTAAATCCAATTGAGCTAATATGGAGTGTTGCGAAGAGACGGTCCGCAGAAAAAATGTGGACCAGAGAGATGATCAAGTGGAATCACTTATAAAAGAAACGTTTAGCTCAATAAGCGAAGAGCTTTGGAAAAAAGAGTGCTCTCATATTATAAAAATTGAAAATGAGTACATAGGGAAGACAAAATAATAGATGAAGGAAGTGATCGCTTTTTATTGTGGGTTGGCAGTGACAGTGATGAAAGTGGTAGTGACAGTGACTTTGAGTATTCAACCAACTGGAGAGGCCTCCGGGAGGCATCAGGGGGGCGCAAGATAAACACACAATTGTGTCACTATAAACGCACACTACAACGTTTGTGTTTGTGTTCATCGCGTTTACGCATACCATCAAATCGTACATGTGTCGATAGCGCTGGCTGAATGCGTAAGCAACGTAAGGCGTGGACTATGTCGATGTTTTTTATCGATAAACAAATCACCATAGTCCGCTAAAGTTTTTATTTGATTATAAGTAATACACAGATAAATAATACCAAGGTGTTATTTGAAATACTTTTTGAAAAGTATTTAAAAATGATCTTCGGAAAAAACTTATAAATTATTGAAAGAAACCTTATTATTTTGCTACGGGTTTGTTTTATATTATGTAGGATAACATTTAAAATATTTACCAAATCAAAATAGGAGGTTTAGTTAACTTGTTTTAAAAATCAGATTTATGACAAGAAAAATCCTAACATTTTATCATCTTAGATGGTGTTGGTTAAAGTTGTTGTTTTTATTATAAGGCTTCAATCTCAAAACCGCTATTTATAAAAAGTTGTTGATTTTGAAGAGTTATTAAATCCGGAAAATATTTAATAAATAAGAAAATAAAAAACTGTATAACAGTTGAACAAAGTGAACTTTAAACAGACAGCTGCTTAAAAATAAAATGTGACATCTACCTAGGGCTAAGTATTCCCCAGAAAGATGTTTTGCTAAACTAATGTACAATGGAGAAGATAACAAGGTTACAATATTAGACTTTTAAGTACGTAGGTAAAAAGTCTAGACCAAACACATAATTCTATTTTTTTTTCACATCGATCGGTGCACTATTACCGAATTTATAAGCGTGGAAAGTTGACGTACATTTTTAAAATCTCGTCCGTGCCCGCGAGTAGCGCGTGACGTCATCGATTCCATACGGCCGCGCCGCCATACCGTTCCAGCGCGCCGATCATACGTTTGTACAATATAAATTGTACAAACAATAAAATAACAATATAAATTATAGTAATATTTCGCGGGTGAATTGTTTGCCCTCGTGCGCTCTGATGTTTTTAAGTATTTAATGATGGAAGAAGGGTTTCAAAAGGGTCAATCTGACAACCTTCCAATAGTCCGTGACATGATGGTGGCAGAATATTTTCTAAGAAACAAAGATTTTGTCGCGGCTGAAATACGCATAAGAATAAGATAATATTTTTATAACCTAGGTACCCATTATTACATTAATACTTCTGGGTTTCATTTGCTAATGACAAGAATAGTTATAACAAAAATACGTAAACATTCCTTACCTACTAAATTACTATCTAGCTCTAACTAGTTTTGTTTAATTAAGTGCACCCTAACCTTTTTCTGGTTTTTATGTTTAAAAAAATTCCTGTTGTTTATACTTAAAGTACTACAAATATACCTTCGGTGTATAAAAAATAAAAATATGATTTTATCTAAAAATCAGATGTTTTCAATATTAATAGAAAAAGGGTCGCATTATTATTATGATTAAAAGCGTAGTTATATATTCTTTAGGCAAGGGATCAATGTCAATATTATCATCTAGAGTAATAACAGGATCGACAACATATACCTATATGCTCAATTTCTTGTGAAGTAATGGCAATCGCATCTGCAACTGTTTCTGACCTAGATTTGGCATTTAGTTTTGATAGTAAACATCATTGTGGTTTTTCTGTATACCGATTTTGACAAGCAAACTTGTGAGGCAAAACATCTTTTTTAAGTTTGAGGGGACCACGAACTAGTTTTGTACTTCACGTAGTTTTCCATATCGTTTTCGACCTAGAACGAAATACAAACACTTATTTAAAATCTATAAAAAATAAGGAACCTCGTAATTTGTATTCCATCAATATTTAAAATATGCACCAACTATGTAATACGTAAAAATAGGACAACATAAAAAAAAATTAAGTGCTCCACTTCATAATCAAACTTCTTCCATTATTTGCGGCCAGCAAAGTATGCAGGTTGAACAGCTCTGCGATGTGTTTAGTTTTTGCTCGAAATATCGTAAAAATATAAAAACGTTTGTTAACATATTCCATATTTAAACCTTTATATCAATGGTCTAATAACAAAGGCGGCAAAGTCCCATATCATTATATGGGACTTTGCCGCCTTTGTTATTAGATATGCATTATAAACATTTTAAAATTTGTTGCAAACGTAGATAGGTATCTAAACTTACAAACTCACGACAGGTTATTGACTTATCTACATTACATAGGTAAGTACTTTACCCAAGTTTGGATGTTTATCTACACTGAAGTAGTTTTAGTTAAATATGTAGGTATTAGGTATTGTTTCTTCTTGAAATTATAATGATCATTAAGCGTGGAAAGGTTCAATGATTCAATGAATCGTTAGTTAGGTACTTAAACACTGCAACTCGAGTAGGTACATCCCTACATTGATTTATATATTACAGTGTTGTATAACTCAATGCATGCCTAATAGAAAGCATTTACTACCAATAACCAAGAGCTATCATGTGAAGGTTATTATTATTTGAATACTTACATCCAAATTATTCTCACAACAATATGCTACCGTGTTTGGTCCTAAAGGATGTACACGGAGAAAGGGACAAACAATCACACCGCTCTATCTCATTTCTATGCAAGACGTATACATAAATCTATTTTTTTCGTGTGCGAATGCGAAAGAAGGCGTCAATTTGTCTATAAGTTTCTCTGTCTACGCTCTGTACGTTCATCTTAACTTGACGCGTGAGTGATTGGTAGCACTGCTTCCTCACTCGCCATCTTTATTTTAGTTCGATCGGTTGCTACCTGTGTGCCCTTTTGCTTTTTAATAATTTCATCTTAGTTTTAAAAATGCCGAAAGTAGTTAAAAGTGCTAAAAGGCATACCATTCTTCAAGTTAATGCTTTTTGTGAAAAAGAAAAGGCTGAAAACAAGCCGATTGTGCCATTGCAACAAGTTCGTGCCCGAGTTGCCGCCATGACCGGTATGTTTTTGGGGTGACCAGCATTGATTTATATAACCCTAGATCAGTAATAACCGCGCCAAAGCGTTACCACTGCACATATGGCCACAGCCATATGCCTAGCTAACGTGAGTTCATTGTTCAATGTGACGCCGGCAGAGTTGAGCCGCGACAAAAATGGGTAAAATGGGTAGTGAAAGAATGCTATTCAAGGTCACAAAAACGTAATAAATCAAGCGGCATCACTTTCAGCACATAATTTTTAGTTCTTGTTTTCATATAAACGTAAAAAACCTCAAATAATTAAATGAAATTATCGAATATTGCCATTTAGGTTCAATGTTGCCACTTTTCCGCATTTGTGATTATCCTACATTAATGGAAGACTATATAATTAATGGAGTAAGTTAATTTGTTACCTCTGATTTTAAATATTTTGGAAATTATAATAAAAACTACGTTTTAACTTTCACACAAAATAATTAATTATTCTTATTTTAGTTTATTCATGAATTATCTATCAAATATATTTTATTACCTATTTTATATTAATAATTTTATATTATTTATAATTTTATATAAATTTTATATTAATTATATTTTATTAGATACCTATTTTATATTGTTTGATTTATTAGAACCATAAAAATACATTTTATTTCATCATTATGTTTACTTCTATTCATCTGATAAGCTTTGCATCCCTTTTTTTCTAAGGGGACGTAACAAAGATTTTAAAATAAAATATACTTTTTTAAAATAAAAACAATTAACTGCAGCTTAAAAAAACTCATTTTTATTGCGTATTTTAGGTAATTTTCATATAGTAAGCCACACCAACCCGCCATTTCATGTTTGTGTGTCTATCTTTATCTAATATTACGACGACGACATTGTTTTCGCAACTTGTGTAAGTGAGATAGATATATGTTTACCTAAAATTGTTATTAGTTTCAAAGCTACGTCGTCGCGTTTGGATAGTGGTTACACTTTTTTCGACGCGCGGTAATGTGGTTTGCTCCTCTATTGTTGTATAACTCAATGGTGACCAGTTACAAAGATTTGGATTAACTGTATGTAATTCGCTAAATGATATTAAAATATTTGTATGTAAAGAAGTATATATATTAGTAACGTCACATGTGTATTTTAGTAACGTCACTTACGTTACTAAATTATTCTGATTTTATTTACTACCAAAGAAAATCAAATTGCATTTGTTTACTGATTACAGATGTATCCAAATCTACTGTAACCCGAATTTGGAGACAAGAAAGAGAGGCCAGTTCTGTTTCAAATTTGAGTGTGCCCGGTCCATAAAAAGTATCAAACCAGGAAAAAAACGATCAAATCGCGATACGAAGATCAAAATCGATGATTTTGATGCTTGTCCAATACGACAAAAAATTATGTCATTTTACGCTGTACGAAAAGAAATTCCCACATTAAACAAATTACTTGTCGAATTGCGAGATTAAATAAAATTTGAAGGTACACTACACACAGTACACTATGGAAAATATTAAAACGACTAGGATATAAATACAAAAAATGTCAATCAAAACGAAAAATGTTAGTGGAACGAACAGATATAGCTGCCTGGCGATTTAATTACTTAAATTAAATTAAAAAATACCGAGAAGAGGGGCGGACTATTGTCTACTTAGATGAAACAATTATCCATTGTTCATATCGGGTGCAAAAATGTTGGCAGTCAGATTCTGAAGAAGGTTTATTGGTAAGAGATTCAGGTACGGGTAGGCGACGGATAATTGCACACGCTGGAATAACAGACGGCTTCATTAATAATGCGTTATTGCTATTCAAGTCACAAACAAAATCATCCGACTACCATGACGACATGAATAGCAATAACTTTATAAAATGGCTGGAAACACAAGTTTTACCAAATCTGCCACCTAATTATGTGATTGTGATGGACAATGCGCCATATCATAACGTACAAATAAATACTGCCCTAATATGGTAGACATGGTAGAGTGGCTTCAAAACAAGGGACTATTGTTTTCATCAAATTTGCCAAAATGTTTTATATGAATTAATAAAAAAAAACCCAGATCCCATATATTAAGTTGACGAATTAATAAAATCACATAGTCACAAGGTTTTACGACTGCCCCCGTATCATGCGGATTTAAATCCAATTGAGCTAATATGGAGTGTTGCGAAGAGACGGTCCGCAGAAAAAATGTGGACCAGAGAGATGATCAAGTGGAATCACTTATAAAAGAAACGTTTAGCTCAATAAGCGAAGAGCTTTGGAAAAAAGAGTGCTCTCATGTTATAAAAATTGAAAATGAGTACATAGGGAAGACAAAATAATAGATGAAGGAAGTGATCGCTTTTTATTGTGGGTTGGCAGTGACAGTGATGAAAGTGGTAGTGACAGTGACTTTGAGTATTCAACCAACTGGAGAGGCCTCCGGGAGGCATCAGGGGGGCGCAAGATAAACACACAATTGTGTCACTATAAACGCACACTACAACGTTTGTGTTTGTGTTCATCGCGTTTACGCATACCATCAAATCGTACATGTGTCGATAGCGCTGGCTGAATGCGTAAGCAACGTAAGGCGTGGACTATGTCGATGTTTTTTATCGATAAACAAATCACCATAGTCCGCTAAAGTTTTTATTTGATTATAAGTAATACACAGATAAATAATACCAAGGTGTTATTTGAAATACTTTTTGAAAAGTATTTAAAAATGATCTTCGGAAAAAACTTATAAATTATTGAAAGAAACCTTATTATTTTGCTACGGATTTGTTTTATATTATGTAGGATAACATTTAAAATATTTACCAAATCAAAATAGGAGGTTTAGTTAACTTGTTTTAAAAATCAGATTTATGACAAGAAAAATCCTAACATTTTATCATCTTAGATGGTGTTGGTTAAAGTTGTTGTTTTTATTATAAGGCTTCAATCTCAAAACCGCTATTTATAAAAAGTTGTTGATTTTGAAGAGTTATTAAATCCGGAAAATATTTAATAAATAAGAAAATAAAAAACTGTATAACAGTTGAACAAAGTGAACTTTAAACAGACAGCTGCTTAAAAATAAAATGTGACATCTACCTAGGGCTAAGTATTCCCCAGAAAGATGTTTTGCTAAACTAATGTACAATGGAGAAGATAACAAGGTTACAATATTAGACTTTTAAGTACGTAGGTAAAAAGTCTAGACCAAACACATAATTCTATTTTTTTTTCACATCGATCGGTGCACTATTACCGAATTTATAAGCGTGGAAAGTTGACGTACATTTTTAAAATCTCGTCCGTGCCCGCGAGTAGCGCGTGACGTCATCGATTCCATACGGCCGCGCCGCCATACCGTTCCAGCGCGCCGATCATACGTTTGTACAATATAAATTGTACAAACAATAAAATAACAATATAAATTATAGTAATATTTCGGGGGTGAATTGTTTGCCCTCGTGCGCTCTGATGTTTTTAAGTATTTAATGATGGAAGAAGGGTTTCAAAAGGGTCAATCTGACAACCTTCCAATAGTCCGTGACATGATGGTGGCGGAATATTTTCTAAGAAACAAAGATTTTGTCGCGGCTGAAATACGCATAAGAATAAGATAATATTTTTATAACCTAGGTACCCATTATTACATTAATACTTCTGGGTTTCATTTGCTAATGACAAGAATAGTTATAACAAAAATACGTAAACATTCCTTACCTACTAAATTACTATCTAGCTCTAACTAGTTTTGTTTAATTAAGTGCACCCTAACCTTTTTCTGGTTTTTATGTTTAAAAAAATTCCTGTTGTTTATACTTAAAGTACTACAAATATACCTTCGGTGTATAAAAAATAAAAATATGATTTTATCTAAAAATCAGATGTTTTCAATATTAATAGAAAAAGGGTCGCATTATTATTATGATTAAAAGCGTAGTTATATATTCTTTAGGCAAGGGATCAATGTCAATATTATCATCTAGAGTAATAACAGGATCGACAACATATACCTATATGCTCAATTTCTTGTGAAGTAATGGCAATCGCATCTGCAACTGTTTCTGACCTAGATTTGGCATTTAGTTTTGATAGTAAACATCATTGTGGTTTTTCTGTATACCGATTTTGACAAGCAAACTTGTGAGGCAAAACATCTTTTTTAAGTTTGAGGGGACCACGAACTAGTTTTGTACTTCACGTAGTTTTCCATATCGTTTTCGACCTAGAACGAAATACAAACAATTATTTAAAATCTATAAAAAATAAGGAACCTCGTAATTTGTATTCCATCAATATTTAAAATATGCACCAACTATGTAGTACGTAAAAATAGGACAACATAAAAAAAAATTAAGTGCTCCACTTCATAATCAAACTTCTTCCATTATTTGCGGCCAGCAAAGTATGCAGGTTGAACAGCTCTGCGATGTGTTTAGTTTTTGCTCGAAATATCGTAAAAATATAAAAACGTTTGTTAACATATTCCATATTTAAACCTTTATATCAATGGTCTAATAACAAAGGCGGCAAAGTCCCATATCATTATATGGGACTTTGCCGCCTTTGTTATTAGATATGCATTATAAACATTTTAAAATTTGTTGCAAACGTAGATAGGTATCTAAACTTACAAACTCACGACAGGTTATTGACTTATCTACATTACATAGGTAAGTACTTTACCCAAGTTTGGATGTTTATCTACACTGAAGTAGTTTTAGTTAAATATGTAGGTATTAGGTATTGTTTCTTCTTGAAATTATAATGATCATTAAGCGTGGAAAGGTTCAATGATTCAATGAATCGTTAGTTAGGTACTTAAACACTGCAACTCGAGTAGGTACATCCCTACATTGATTTATATATTACAGTGTTGTATAACTCAATGCATGCCTAATAGAAAGCATTTACTACCAATAACCAAGAGCTATCATGTGAAGGTTATTATTATTTGAATACTTACATCCAAATTATTCTCACAACAATATGCTACCGTGTTTGGTCCTAAAGGATGTACACGGAGAAAGGGACAAACAATCACACCGCTCTATCTCATTTCTATGCAAGACGTATGCATAAATCTATTTTTTTCGTGTGCGAATGCGAAAGAAGGCGTCAATTTGTCTATAAGTTTCTCTGTCTACGCTCTGTACGTTCATCTTAACTTGACGCGTGAGTGATTGGTAGCACTGCTTCCTCACTCGCCATCTTTATTTTAGTTCGATCGGTTGCTACCTGTGTGCCCTTTTGCTTTTTAATAATTTCATCTTAGTTTTAAAAATGCCGAAAGTAGTTAAAAGTGCTAAAAGGCATACCATTCTTCAAGTTAATGCTTTTTGTGAAAAAGAAAAGGCTGAAAACAAGCCGATTGTGCCATTGCAACAAGTTCGTGCCCGAGTTGCCGCCATGACCGGTATGTTTTTGGGGTGACCAGTAACTCAATGGTGACCAGTTACAAAGATTTGGATTAACTGTATGTAATTCGCTAAATGATATTAAAATATTTGTATGTAAAGAAGTATATATATTAGTAACGTCACATGTGTATTTTAGTAACGTCACTTACGTTACTAAATTATTCTGATTTTATTTACTACCAAAGAAAATCAAATTGCATTTGTTTACTGATTACAGATGTATCCAAATCTACTGTAACCCGAATTTTGAGACAAGAAAGAGAGGCCAGTTCTGTTTCAAATTTGAGTGTGCCCGGTCCATAAAAAGTATCAAACCAGGAAAAAAACGATCAAATCGCGATACGAAGATCAAAATCGATGATTTTGATGCTTGTCCAATACGACAAAAAATTATGTCATTTTACGCTGTACGAAAAGAAATTCCCACATTAAACAAATTACTTGTCGAATTGCGAGATTAAATAAAATTTGAAGGTACACTACACACAGTACACTATGGAAAATATTAAAACGACTAGGATATAAATACAAAAAATGTCAATCAAAACGAAAAATGTTAGTGGAACGAACAGATATAGCTGCCTGGCGATTTAATTACTTAAATTAAATTAAAAAATACCGAGAAGAGGGGCGGACTATTGTCTACATAGATGAAACAATTATCCATTGTTCATATCGGGTGCAAAAATGTTGGCAGTCAGATTCTGAAGAAGGTTTATTGGTAAGAGATTCAGGTACGGGTAGGCGACGGATAATTGCACACGCTGGAATAACAGACGGCTTCATTAATAATGCGTTATTGGTATTCAAGTCACAAACAAAATCATCCGACTACCATGACGACATGAATAGCAATAACTTTATAAAATGGCTGGAAACACAAGTTTTACCAAATCTGCCACCTAATTATGTGATTGTGATGGACAATGCGCCATATCATAACGTACAAATAAATACTGCCCTAATATGGTAGACATGGTAGAGTGGCTTCAAAACAAGGGACTATTGTTTTCATCAAATTTGCCAAAAATGTTTTATATGAATTAATAAAAAAAATAAACCAGATCCCATATATTAAGTTGACGAATTAATAAAATCACATAGTCACAAGGTTTTACGACTGCCCCCGTATCATGCGGATTTAAATCCAATTGAGCTAATATGGAGTGTTGCGAAGAGACGGTCCGCAGAAAAAATGTGGACCAGAGAGATGATCAAGTGGAATCACTTATAAAAGAAACGTTTAGCTCAATAAGCGAAGAGCTTTGGAAAAAAGAGTGCTCTCATGTTATAAAAATTGAAAATGAGTACATAGGGAAGACAAAATAATAGATGAAGGAAGTGATCGCTTTTTATTGTGGGTTGGCAGTGACAGTGATGAAAGTGGTAGTGACAGTGACTTTGAGTATTCAACCAACTGGAGAGGCCTCCGGGAGGCATCAGGGGGGCGCAAGATAAACACACAATTGTGTCACTATAAACGCACACTACAACGTTTGTGTTTGTGTTCATCGCGTTTACGCATACCATCAAATCGTACATGTGTCGATAGCGCTGGCTGAATGCGTAAGCAACGTAAGGCGTGGACTAT
Organism: Parnassius smintheus behrii; assembly: GCA_036936625.1. Taxonomy (NCBI): domain Eukaryota; kingdom Metazoa; phylum Arthropoda; class Insecta; order Lepidoptera; family Papilionidae; genus Parnassius; species Parnassius smintheus. The sequence continues at coordinate 42,899,321 of JAUPFT010000026.1, forward strand.
GTCGATGTTTTTTATCGATAAACAAATCACCATAGTCCGCTAAAGTTTTTATTTGATTATAAGTAATACACAGATAAATAATACCAAGGTGTTATTTGAAATACTTTTTGAAAAGTATTTAAAAATGATCTTCGGAAAAAACTTATAAATTATTGAAAGAAACCTTATTATTTTGCTACGGGTTTGTTTTATATTATGTAGGATAACATTTAAAATATTTACCAAATCAAAATAGGAGGTTTAGTTAACTTGTTTTAAAAATCAGATTTATGACAAGAAAAATCCTAACATTTTATCATCTTAGATGGTGTTGGTTAAAGTTGTTGTTTTTATTATAAGGCTTCAATCTCAAAACCGCTATTTATAAAAAGTTGTTGATTTTGAAGAGTTATTAAATCCGGAAAATATTTAATAAATAAGAAAATAAAAAACTGTATAACAGTTGAACAAAGTGAACTTTAAACAGACAGCTGCTTAAAAATAAAATGTGACATCTACCTAGGGCTAAGTATTCCCCAGAAAGATGTTTTGCTAAACTAATGTACAATGGAGAAGATAACAAGGTTACAATATTAGACTTTTAAGTACGTAGGTAAAAAGTCTAGACCAAACACATAATTCTATTTTTTTTTCTAATAGATAGCATTTACTACCAATAACCAAGAGCTATCATGTGAAGGTTATTATTATTTGAATACTTACATCCAAATTATTCTCACAACAATATGCTACCGTGTTTGGTCCTAAAGGATGTACTCTTCTCATAGCATTTTTCCATTTTTTTTGATGGTGGGTTTCCAGGCACATTAAAAAACAACTTTTCTGGTGTTTTTGTGGCCGTATTGTTACATAGAGGCACAGCACAATATTTAATAGATGGTGTCTTGTTCTATAATGTTTCTTGTTAAAAATAGATAGTAAGTAGATCCGCGCGCAACGGGCACATTTGAGTAAATGTTTTGATTTTCTAAGTGCGCGTCGGGTCGCTCGCACGAAGATGAAAATCGTGACGTCATCAACGATGTCGCGCTCGGCCCGCGGCTTAGATCGAAAATGTTAACTTTGCGCCTTTATATCTCGGTCAGTTTTGAAGATAGAAAAAAATTAAAAACACACTTATTCTTGTAATTTTTTGTAGAATATTTTGGCATATAAAACAAAAAATGGTTATCTTCTCCATTGATGGCCGACGACTTGGCTACACAAAAAAAGCGTTAACCCTGACAAGAAATTGTATTGTATATTAGTGATAGATGAAATGAAAATAAAACAATTGATGGAATACTATGCCAGTTCTAAAAGACATTTTGGCTATATACATAATGCCTAATTGGCTGCTAGCATGGTATTCCGTTAATTGCCTAATTTTCTTCTCATCCATGACCAAGGCACAATAATTATTTTTATCAGAGTTACCGCTCTCAATTTTAATGCCGTCAGCGCTTTTTGAGTAAACCCTGGTCGGCGATCGATGGTAGTGTATCACTTAGTCAATGTCCGAGGTGCAGGCAAACATGTTCCAAAAGTTTTACGTACATAGCGATAGGTTTTTGGTGAGTAATAGTTAAGTGTTGCACATGTTGATAACATATGTAGTAGGGCTTATAAAATGTATGGTTTTGTACTCCGAGCCAGTAATGACTTCGTACGTCCTAATACATATTTACATATTTATAAGACCTTAATCCGTTCACAATTAGAATATGCTGTTTGTATTTGGGATCCTTTGTATATAAAATACTCAGATAGCTTAGAAAGAGTGCAAAAGAAATTTCTACGTTGTTTACACTATAAATGTTGTCATAACTATCAGTCATACCACCAACTATTGCAGAGATATAAACTCTTAGACTTGAAGTCTAGGAGAATACAAATGCAAGCCATGCTTTTGTATGACATTTGCCATAATAGGTACGACTGCTCTGATATTGTCAATAATATTAACTATAGAGTGCCTACTAGATCGTACATGCGTGCTTGTCGTTCGAAACACCTATTTGCCACACGAACATCACGCAATAACGCAGGTATGCGTGCACCTTCGTCGTATACTAAATTCTTATAACCGCAACTTCAGTCATATTGATATTTTTGTAAATAGTGTAAGCGTTTACAGAAACTTAGTAATTAAGGAACTGCATGACACTGTATACTACACACAACAGTGAAAAATGTACAGATGAATGAAACTCTCAACCTGTAAAAACAATTTGTTCATAATGCTCGTGGTAAACGGTGTGGATGTCACAATTGTCAATAATGTATAGGTTAACACTATTATAACCATTTGTTATTGTGATGTTGTTTGTTTACCCAATAAATTGAAAAAAAAAAGTGTTAGGGCAAAGTATTTCTTGCAAACTTGTGAAGCCTGTTTATGCTATTGTTTTTACGTCAAGGCATTTTTTCAGTTTAATTTTCCTTGGCCTAAGTGTTGGCTCGTACTCGCAGTAAGAGTAGGACTAGTTTGGGCTATATAAAGATTTTTTTCCGAATTGTGACTTTCGAGACATCTAATGGAATTTTTCCGGAACAACCAGCTTTCTTTTTTCGATGTTGCTGATGTTGTGCAATCACCACGATCACCCTAAAATAAATAATTTACTAATTTACTTACGTAAGTCAGAAGTCAGTTGAAAGAAGATGTAGTGACAAAAATTGAGAAAGGTATGCTGAGATGGTTTGGCCACATCGAGAGAATGAATGAAGAACGATTGACGAAAAAAGTGTATAAGGCGAGTGTGAATGGAAGTGCTGGAAGGGGTAGACCTAGGCGGACTTTTCTAGACCAAATTAGGGACGTCTTGAAAAAAGGCCAGGTTAAGAGTACCCTAAACCGTAGAGCATGTATGAAGGGAATAATGAAAGTGGACGAAGCGAAACAAGTATGTAAGGATCGTAGCAAGTGGAAAGAAGTGGTCTTTGCCTACCCCTACGGGAAAGAGGCGTGATTATATGTATGTATGTATGTATGTAAGTCAGAAGATTCAAGATATATGTATATATATATATATATATATATATATATATATATATATATATATATATATATATATATATATATATATGTGTATATATATATTGTTTTTATTCCAAAAAGAATATTAACAATGCTATAAACATTACTAATACCAACCATTCGTGGTAAGCTTAAATCCCACCAAAAACATTCCGTAAAAAAACTAGCCAAGTCTTGATGGAGCTGCTTGTTTATCTCTAAAAAGTAATGAAATCTAGACAAAGTCATGCCAAGTCTAAGCTTCCTTACTGCGATTTCTTTATTATTATAGTTAATGTTGTATGACTTGGCGGTTGAAGGGTACACAAGGGTACAATACCAGGTGCTACATGACACCTGTTGATGATGTAGGCCGCTGGTGTCGTCTGGGAGAAAAATATACTAAAAAAAAATTTGGTGAGCGCGTGTACATCCGCGGGGAGGGAGACATAGGTGTCACCTCGTATGATGTTCTAGTGCAACTAACTAACTCGAAACGCGGGATCATGTACTCAGCGGTGCAACACCGTTGTTGCAAATATACCTTCACCCTACTGATAAAAATCGCGGTAAGTGCCACCGTCCCCGTATGCACACGTACTTATTTATTATAGAAAAACAGCAAGTACATTAGGTAAGTAACAATGTTTTATGAGTATATTTTTTACATATATTATTTTTTATTGATTAATATTATTTATATTTCAGGTGTTCGAGAAGCAACGTGAGCGTCGTCAACATCCTCCCCCCAAGTGTCGGTTCGCCGACACTCATCATCAAGCTGGAGAAAGGCCACGCGAGCAGCTGATCGCTTCATCACTCCTGACTTAGTCCTAACGTCAACTACTCTGACTCTGCCGTCTGAACCTGGATAAACCTTTTCAATAATACCTATTGGCCAACAGTTTCGAAATAATGATGGATCGACTACTACTACAAGATCTCCTACTTTTAATTGCGGACCTTCCCTATCCCATTTACGACGAGGAATTAGCTCTGGAAAAAACTCTTTTACCCATCTGCTCCAAAATAAGTCTGTCAACCGTTGGGCAATACGCCACTGTCGTCTAACATACATGTCGCCATCATCAAAGACCCCAGGTACAGGTAAGTTCGACGAAGATCCTAGTAAAAAATGATTTGGAGTTAATGCCTCTTTACTTTGAGGGTCCACCGAAACATGGGTAAGCGGTCTACTATTAATTATATTTTCGACTTCAGCGAGAAGCGTTAATAAAACTTCTTCTCGAGGAGCCCTCTCTCTAAGAACGACTTTCAGTGCCGTTTTCACACTTCTAATCAGACGCTCCCAAGCTCCCCCCATATGAGGACTGGCTGGTGGTATAAACTGCCAGGAAACTCCTTTGTTTAATGCTTCGGCTATAACTTGCTGCTGCTTAATTTCTTCAAAAGATTTTCGAAGTTCAGCATCAGCACCTCGCATGTTAGTTCCGTTGTCAGATATGACAGTATGAGGCCACCCACGGCGTGCAGCCATCCTCCTAAGTGCCATTATAAGTGAGTCTGCGGTAAGCGTCGATACTATTTCAATATGAACAGCTCGTATTGTTAAACATGTAAAAAGAACACCATATCTTTTGGGTCTCTGCCTGCCCACAGTTACTTCGATCGGACCGAATAAGTCTACACCACAAACGGTAAAAGGTCTTTGATGATGAACCAATCTTTGAGATGGCAAGTCCCCGAGGCGAGGCGGTCTTGGTGCTGCTTTTCGTATTCGGCAAACTAAACACTGTGAAGCTACGGAGCGAACTGTAGGTCTCAGATTTACAACCCAATATTTTTGTCGTAGCTCGTTTATTACAAGTTCATTATACGAATGAGCAGCACGTACGTGGAAGTCCAAAACCACCAGCCTTGCTATGCGATGTTTACCATCCAGAATCACCGGGTTTTTCATAGTTTCAGTGACGTTTGCAGCCGCGTTTATACGCCCTCCTACACGCAATAAGCCGTCTTTATCTAAAAATGGTGTCAATGAACGTAAACGACTATCACGATTAATTTCTTTATTTTGTTTCAGCAAATCAATTTCAGTCTGAAATGATTGTGATTGTGAATAGCGTAACAAAAGTACTTCGGCTCTATTCATTAACAAATTATTAATACGCCGAGTACCGGTTTTTCTACATTTTTCTATAAATAATAGTACAGATGCGGTGCAGCGAAGCAAGCGCAGCCACACGGAGAAACGGTTTGGATCCGGAATAGGTAAATCATAAATACTATTACAATTCTCCTTTGGTGATTTTATTACTACATATATTTTATCTAACAGCTCATTGTTGCTCTTTTCGTTATTTTCAGGCTCTCGGGGCCAATACTTTTCTTCCGTGTACAGAAAAGACGGACCCGTTAACCAAGAGGAGTCCTTGTTGAAGTCGTAATCATTATTTTTTGTAGCTAAATCCGCTATATTTAAATTTGTCGGCACATAATGCCACTCATCAATTTTACTTAACTCATCAATTTCACCTAACCTATTTGCAATAAAAACTTTGTAATTTCTATGCTCGTTACGTATCCAATAAATAACAATCATTGAATCAGTCCAATAAAAAACACGTGACGGTTTAATTCTGTGCTCCTTTTTTATAGTCTCTGCCAAGCGACATGCTAATAGCGCGCCTTGAAGTTAGAGTTTAGGCATAGTTAACGGTTTTAACGGCGCAACGCGACTTTTACTCGCAATGAATGACACCTGCACGCCGTTGCTGTCTTGTTTACGCCAATAAGCAACACATGCGTATGCGCATGGAGATGCATCACAAAAAATATGCAATTGCAACGACGTCTCATCGTCATTTACGGTGTGGCCGCTCTTCTCATTCACACCGACAGAATCGTTGCTATAGAAATACCACCGCGGGATTCGAACGTAACTCATTTCTTGTAACTGCGAAATCCAATCTTTAAATAAAACAAATAAACTATCTGTTATTTCCTGATCCCACTTTATACCTACATTCCATATTTCGCGCATTAAAATTTTGGATTTTATCGTAAAAGGTGCTAAAAAACCATGAATATCGTATACAGACATTATAATACGAAGAACTTCACGCTTAGTCGGTTTTCGTGATAGTTGTAAAATATCACTCGGTATACGCTTTAACGAAAGATCGAACCCGAACATATCACTCGCGGGAAACCACAAAAGCCCAAGCGTTCGTTCCGGCTGGGATTCAACATTAAACCGTATCGCCATGTCATTTAAAGTCTCTTTTGGCATATCACTAAGAACATCTGACTTGTTACTTAACCAGTTACGCATCACGAAACCACCTTGCTGATTAATATATGAAACATCTTTTATCATTTTTGTAGCAGTAGCGACGTCTGGTAAACTATCGATAAAATCGTCCATATATTGATTTTTCCTAATTGCATTAACTGCATCCGGCATTTTATTCTGAAAACGCAATGTGTTTTTATTTTGGTTAATATATTGTGCTATAAATGGGGAGCAGTTAGCGCCAAAAATTAATGACGTCATAACATATTTCTTAACAGGATGTTGTATAGGTAATTTTGAACCTTTGTTACTACTTCCGAAGCCTAATTGTTCATTTTCATTGCTTAAATAGATATCTTTCCACAAAAAACGCAAAGAATTAACATCTTCTTTTCGTACATTAATCCTTAAAAACATATCTTTTATGTCCCCTATGATACCTACGCGGTTTTCTCTAAATCGTAACATTATTCCTAATAACGATTGTAACAAATCAGGGCCTTGTAAAAGAAAATCATTTAAAGAATAACCGTTCGACTTTGCTGCCGCGTCATAAACTAAACGCAGTTTTTTCTTATTTGGATTATCTACACCAAAGTGCGGCAAATACCATATTATACGTTTATTAGAGTTTTCATCGGTCTCATTAAGTTCTCTAGCATAACCATTAGAAAATAAGTATCTCATTCTTTCACAATAACGAGTTGCATACTCTTTGTTGAGCAAAAATTTTCTTTCTATTGACTTTAGACGATTAAAAGCGTTAGGGTAAGAGTCGGGTAAATGTAATTCATCGTATTTCCACGGTAAGCCGACATTCCATTGACCATTTACTAATTCTGCAGTGTCATCTAAAATTTGTAAAGCGCGTATTTCGTCTGGGTTGCGGCGCGGCTTCGAACTTACACCAATAGACTCTAACGCGAAGGATCTACGAACCGCATCGTGCAACTGCGCGCATGTGCATTCGCCGTTATCGTTATCGAGAGAGAGATCGCTAGCAATCGATTCTACCGTGTGTAAGTGAAAGATACACTGCGACTGTCCCGCCTTTTCGCTGCAACTATTAATGAAAGAGACAAAGCGATCAGTGCAATTAACATCACTTACCATATGTCCGTGCACACACCATCCAAGCGCAGTTTGAGTTATGTACGGCTCACGCTGCTTACCACGAACACAACGAATGGGAGAAATTAAATGATGGTTGTCCTGACCTATTAATAATTTTGGCTTAGCGTTACAATTACATAACATAAGATCTTCACTTAACAATCCATAATTATTAAAGTCCATATTCGGCACTTTTTGTGTTGGTAAATTTAATTCTTTAATTTTACGCGCACGGAAAGTAAACATTTCGTTATACGAATTAGTAACACTAACACTCACTACTTGAGATTCACACACAAGCTCGCCCGAGTCCCATGCGCGCAATATCACGTTTGCACCGTATAATCCGAGCTCATCTGCGATATCAGAGGATATCACCGTCACGGTAGCTCCATCATCCAGTAGTGCATGCGTATGCAAACTGCCATTCGGTCCGTGAAGAGTGAGCGGCACCACTTTCAAAAGCACCTTGTGACAGTGGGATGCCACCGTATGAGTCACTGTTTCATTGGTGCTGGGATGCTCATCCTCACTTCGCTCCACAGTTTTTAAGCTTTCTTCCAATGGTTTTATCCAGTGCAGTAAACGATGATGCGGTTGATTGCAGCCGTCAATGTCGCAATTACTGCCAATACAAGACATACCATTCGTATGGCGGGGGGCAAGACATTTGAAGCAAAGTTTATTTACGCGTACAAATCGCCAGCGATCTTTGCGTAAGGCGCGCTTAAACCGTGAACAATCTGCGACACCATGAGCCCATTTTCGGCAAAATGTACACTTTTCCGCGTTTTGTAATTGATTACTATTTGTGTACAACAACGAGTGTGAACGGTGTTTACGTTCATCGGGCTTCTTTAAATTATATTGAGCGTGAATATGACTTACTCCTGATGCAGCTGTTTTAGTGGCTTCCTCATATAAAAAATCACTAAGCAATTCTAGCTTCGGTGAATTACACTCTCGCTGTTCATAAACGTAGTCGGTCCATTTTGCGACAAGCAAAGTTGGAAGCTTAGATACGACAATCGATGCTAACTCCGGGCTGCGAAGATAATCACTTTGTTGCATTGCTTTGGCAGCAGCCACATAGTTCTTTATTTTTATTGCAAAATTAATGATATCATTATGATAAGTTAACGGCAACGGACATAGTTTTTTAAGCTGTAAAACTATTTTACTCATAATTGTTTCTGGTTTGCCAAATCGAAGTTCTAAGGTGTCAATTATTAAATCGGGTGTAGTTCCACCAATCAAGAGTGAAGTCACTGCTTCTTTAGCATCGCCACGAAGACACTTACGTAGCCGCCATAAATTCTCTGTGTCACTATATTTGCATAATTGGGTAGATTCTTGGTACGCCTGTTTAAACTGCAACCACTCCATTGGATCTCCAAAAAATAAAGGCAGGTCTTTAGACGTTGCTAATCTTGTTAAGAGCTCCTGGTTCTGTATTTTATATGATGAGGCAGCTACTGCATCATTCAAGGCATGTGCCAGCTTTTCTAGGCCGATTTTTTCACAAGAGTACTCTTCTCGGTTCTCCTCATGCTGGTTTCCTGGAGCATTCAGCCAATTTTCAACTTTGCTGGTCGAAGATTTCATAGCCGACTTGTGGGAAGAGCGTGAATGAGACTCCAATTCTGCCATCTCAGCTGCAAGCTGTTTGTTTAGCAGCTTCGACTGAATATTTGCCTTAAGCTTGGCAGCTTCTGCCTGAGCACTCTTAACTTTGGCTTCTGCTTCAGCTTCCGCTGCTTGTATTTCCACGAGAGCCATAGCTTTAGCGGTTTCGTATTCCAATTGCCGTTTGCGTGCCGTACTTGACGACGTGCCTGAGGTCTTTGATGACTTTTTACTCTTACTAGAGGCACTTAGCGCATTTCCAGGTTTTTCCAGCACTTCATCCTTTAAGCTGAACGATGGTAACACATCTTGGTTGTTCTTGCACTCCGATTTTGCAGCGGTGCCACGTGGTCGTCGCTTTTTTTGCGGCGTAGCCGGCGCGTGGAACATAACTGGTACAACTTATTATTATTATATTTTTTGCAGACGACGTAAGGATCCTGCTCGAAGGACCACTATGTTGATGATGTAGGCCGCTGGTGTCGTCTGGGAGAAAAATATACTAAAAAAAAATTTGGTGAGCGCGTGTACATCCGCGGGGAGGGAGACATAGGTGTCACCTCGTATGATGTTCTAGTGCAACTAACTCGAAACGCGGGATCATGTACTCAGCGGTGCAACACCGTTGTTGCAAATATACCTTCACCCTACTGATAAAAATCGCGGTAAGTGCCACCGTCCCCGTATGCACACGTACTTATTTATTATAGAAAAACAGCAAGTACATTAGGTAAGTCACAATGTTTTATGAGTATATTTTTTACATATATTATTTTTTATTGATTAATATTATTTATATTTCAGGTGTTCGAGAAGCAACGTGAGCGTCGTCAACAACACCCTTGCACCAATCTGTCGCCAGAACCGCTACCCATTGACGATGGAAAATTGCCACTTGGAAAACGTTGATTGAGATAAACAAGCAGCTCCATCGAGACTTGGCTAGATTTTTACAGAATGTTTTTGGTGGGATTTCACTTCTTTTTGTAGAAACGTGGGCACATTGATTTATTTTATTAGATTTTCTTTTTCGACACATTCTTTTTCTTTTTAGGAGTATTTTTTTTATTATTACAAATCTTTCTTTTCTTTTTTTCCGGTTCTGATTCTTGTACAGTAGCAACAGTTTTTCGTATTGCCCATTCGCGTTCATTATTTATTCTTTTAGAAGGTTTAGACGGTTTAAAATTTGAAAGATGGGCGCGGTATTTACGCCTAAGCCGGTTGTATTCGGTGATCGCTGAAGCTTGAGCTTTTATACTCCTGAAGTCAACATTTATGAGGTGCATCCCATGAAGATTGGTTACTCGTGAAAGCGCCACGTAGGCTTGGCCACAAGTGAATATGGAGGCGCCAATGTCCATGAGGGCACTTTTTAGACTTAGACCTTGGCACTTGTGAATTGTTAGGGCATATGCCACACAGATTGGGAATTGTTCCCTGTACACGTACGCCCGGGGTATGATCTCAAATTTTGACTTAATAGGCAATAATTCGTGAATCAAATTATTAGCGAATTTTTCTACCAATTGTTTAGGCTTTGTTTGGTCTTCCGGGTCCCACCTCACTTTTTGTACAACGCCTAATGACCCATTCACTAAACCTAAACTAACATCAATATTTCTCCTAAGCATTACTTTAGCTCCCTCTTTAATGATTATAGTTTCTTCCAGTCCAGCAGTCATCAACGCATCATCTTCATATTTTTGTAAACACGCCCGGGCTTTCGTTATCATACATTTTGAACAATCTAGGGAATCTTTAGCAACTAACTTTATCTCGGGGTGCGGAACCGCATTTAACATAGCATTATTTAACTGCATACACATATTTCTAGTCGGTAGTAAACAAACAGTATCTTCTGGTAAGTCTAGTGTAATTTGTTTATTTAACCTTTCTCTTACTGCTCCCGCCGTAACAAAAAACAGCTTTGTCACCTCAGCTGGCGGCACTTGTTATAAACGTTTATGTTTCTCACTTATGTTTAAAGAGTTTTTTGTTATAGTTATTTAAAACCGATAAGATTTTCGATAAGTAGAAACAATAACCATAACATTTAAATGTTTATTTTATTTTGTACAGCTCTTTGTTTCTAACGGATCTTGATAAAGTGTACTTACTGACAACAAATTTTATTTTATGAATGAAATATCATAAGTTTTTATTTTATTTTTATGTCCTTACAATCAATACAACATATTCTTCCTAAATGAACCGAAATTATGCATGTAATAATTATAATAATTCTACTTTTTACCTTGCAAACATCTGCTAACAATTCGACAATAGACGGTTTGCGCGCGCTTTGTAACCTCATTTTCAAAACCTTTTTGTGTATATATTATAGCATCTTCCTTTATTTTTCTTATACAATCATATAGATATAACATTTAGCAATTCCTAGTAAAAGTATTTACTATGGTATTCGAATAAGAAATATACTATTATTATCTTATTAGAAATCTTGACCGTTGTGAATTGTTCGCGTAGAGGTTTTTTGATTCTACTTTTTTATCAATTGAAACACAAAAAGTTACTGTTGTTGTAACTTAGATCATTCAAAAACATTACGTAGTAAAGATAAATAACATTACTTACAGTTTTTTGAAAGAAAATCCAACTAAAATCACAATCACAAAACTTCAACGATTACGAACTAACAGCACCAACAGCACAAAAGCGAATGGCTGTTATATTTGATTTTGTCTATGTAACTGAGTGAATATAATTCTTCAGAATACTCTTTAGTTCGTTCAGAATCGAATGAAATAGTGTTCAATTGAAAATATACTGTATTTTTATATAAATTAATGAAGAAAATAGCAGCACGTAATGCGGACATGAATTCATGTCCGCGGTACTCAACGGTCTCGTCGAGATGAATTCATGTCCACTGTACAGTAATGTTCGAGTAGAAGAAAGTTAATCGTTCGACTATTTTTTCTTGTAAACTTGTAAGTATAAGTATAAAAGCCAATCTAGTGTTATCCAGAGTTTTCCTTTAATTTTATTTACATGCGTATTAAAAGCAGAAGGGGAGGCATTCGCCCAGCAGTAGGACGCTATAGGCTAGATTAAATTAGATGTGTCCCACTACGCTGGATTTTTGCAATGACAGTAGATTTTTATGTACCAATGGTAGAAGGCGTATTACCATATCTTTAATACAGCTGAGACCAGCTGAGGGTTCTTCATCAGATACTTTAAACCATCGATTTTTGACATCAAATAAAGCGGCCCACCAAGTTGAATATTTTTTGTAAAGGCGGTATGTCGATGTCTTTTAATAGTTTGGTTGGGCTCTTGTGTTTTCTAATTAGGGTCACCAGGTACTTCAGATGTTCGATTATCCTAGTTTTTATAGTTTTCCCTTTATGTGGCCATTAAACCCTAACTCTGTACCAAATTTCAGCTCTCTGAGTTTATGGGAAGTACTAGTTCTATTCTGATGATCATGAGTGAGTGAGTGTCTAAAATGCGAAACTTTGCTTTCGCTTAACTTCGGAACTAAATGACCTACAGACTTGAAATTTTGGATTTTAAGTATGTGATTATAGTTTACTGGATGACGAAAATTTCTGCGTTCTGGTATTATCCAGAGGTTCTCAAATAGGGGCCTGAAAATGCGGCGAAATGGTTCCAGTAAAGGATGGTACGGCAGTGTTTGCTTCGCGCTCGACTTGGCGGGGGCACTACCGTGCCCCCCGATTAAGCAATGCCAAGCAGTAAGCAAAGCCGTGCCCCACTCCTAACACAAGCGTGTTACGAGTGGTTTACGCCAGTAGTCGAATGGTGGATTCGAACCCACGACCTTTTTGAGTTCGCGGTCCGCGCCCTGCCATTAGGCTACTGTCGCTTAATATGCATATATATATATATATATATATATATATATATATATATATATATATATATATATATATATCATCATCATCATCATCATCATTACAGCCCTTTACAAGTCCACTGCTGAACATAGGCCTCCCCCAAGGTATGCCACAAAGCACGGTCCTGAGCCACCTGCATCCATCGACTTCCTGCGTGTCTGACCAGGTCGTCACTCCATCTAGTGGGGGGTCGCCCTACACTTCGTCTACCGGTACGAAGCTGCCACTCGAGAACCTTTTTCCCCCAACGGTTGTCGGTTCTTCGAGCTATATGGCCGGCCCATTGCCACTTCAGCTTACTAATCCGTCGGGCTATGTCGGTCACTCTGGTTCTACTGCGGATATCCTCATTTCTAAGTTTATCACGCAGAGAAACTCCGAGCATAGCCCTCTCCATAGCTCGCTGAGCGACTTTGAGCGTCCTCATACGGCCAGCAGTGAAGGACCACGTCTCAGTTCCATATGTCATCACTGGCAACACGCACTGGTTGTACAACTTATTTTTCTGGTTTTGAGGTATACCTGACGAGAAGATGCATTGTAATTTCCCGAACGCTGCCCAGCCGAGTTGAATCCATCGATTGACCTCTCGGTCGAAGTTGGACTTACCTAGCCGGACTATTTGTCCCAGGTAAACGTACTCGTCAACAACTTCGAGCTTCTGTATGACAAGCTCGTGGAAACTGTCCATGCGGTCGGAGCTAAGTTCTGCAAGACCGGCCGCAGAAGAACACAAAAGCTCTCCGATCACACTCTTAATCTCATGGCTGTTAGACGGGAGATGAGGCTGCAATCGTCAACAGATTTGACAGCATACAGGCAACTGAACAGACAGATCTCCAAATGCATGCGGCGAGACTTACGCAAATTTAATACTGCTCGTATTGAAGAAGCGATTGAGCGGAACCAGGGCTCCAAAGTCTTTGCCAGAGATCTGTCTGCTAGTAAGAGCCAACTGTCAAAGCTGAAGACTGAGTGTGGCAGCATCGTTTCCGGGACACCTGAGATTCTGAGTGAGATAGAGAGGTTCTATGGGCAGCTGTACACATCATCGTTGGAGCCACACGCAAGTGTGAGTAACGATCCAAGAGCGGGTCTTATCCGACACTATTCCGATGATATCCCGGACGTCAGTCTAAGCGAAATTAGAGTGGCTTTCCAGCACCTTAAAAACGGCAAGTCCCCGGGCGAGGATGGAATTACAGCGGAGCTTCTGAAAGCGGGTGGAAAACCGGTACTTGAAGTCCTTCAGAGGCTCTTTAATTCCGTCCTCCATGGTGGCACTACTCCGGAGGCGTGGAGCAGAAGTGCGGTGGTCTTGTTCTTGAAGAAAGGTGGCAACGCCCTCTTGAAGAACTACAGACCGATATCCCTTCTGAGCCGCGTCTACGTGCTGTTTTCGAGAGTCATTACGAATCGTCTCGCACGCAGACTCGACGACTTCCAGCCTCCCGAACAAGCCGGTTTCCGAAAAGGCTTTAGTACCATGGACCACATACATACCCTTCGGCAAATTGTACAGAAGTCCGAAGAGTACAATCTGCCACTTTGCCTGGCGTATGTGGACTATAATAAAGCCTTTGATTCCGTCGAAATTTGCTGAAGTGCTGAAGGGTTTGTACAGTAGGGTTACGATGGCTATCCGAGTACAGAACCAGGGTACGAAACCTATCCAACTGCAGAGAGGTGTAAGACAGGGTGACGTTATTTCCCCGAAACTCTTCACCGCTGCATTGGAAGACGTTTTCAAGCTTCTGGACTGGAAAGGATACGGTATTAACATCAATGGCGAATACATCACTCACCTTCGATTTGCCGACGATATAGTACTTATGGCAGAATCGCTGGAGGACTTAAGCACTATGCTCAATGACCTCAATAGTGTATATTGAAGGGCATATACAGTAGGGCTACGATGGCTATCCGAGTACAGAATCAGAGCTTGAAACCTATCCAACAGCAGACGTTATATCCCCGAAACTCTTCACCGCTGCATTGGAAGACGTTTTCAAGCTACTGGCTGGAAAGGATACGGTATTAACATCAATGGCGAGTACATCACTCAACTTCGATTTGCCGACGATATAGTCCTTATGGCAGAATCGCTGGAGGACCTTAGCACTATATATTACACTATAACTTATGTATTATGTTCTTAGTACTCTATTTGCTTTGATTATATACATGTCTATATTCAAAGTCCATTTGTAACAGAGTTCTTTGCATAGTTTGTGTAAATTGGTGGTACATAAAATAATTCCGTAACTCTAGTGCGTTTCTTGGGGTTACGAAAACTCATAAGCTGCTGAGTCAATTTTGGGCAGTCTAGGACGCCAGTATATACCTCGTATAGCAGCATCATGTCAGCTACACACCTACGATCTTGTAATGTTAATAAGTAGTGCTGCAGACAAGAGCTATGGTATTCTTCGCTCCTGTGTCTGCCCCGGTAATTGAGGTACCTCTGAATGAATGCCGGAATATACTCTGTATACCCTCTATGGCTGCGACATGTTTTTTTTATATCGAGGATTCCAACTAGTAGAGCAATATTCCAACACGCTGCGGACATATGAAAAATAAGGTGCTTCAGTGCAATTTAAATCATTGAAAGGTTTGGTGACACGCATGATGAATCTAATATTTTTGTAGGCTTTCATGGTTATTAATGTAGTGTGTTCTGAAAAGTTTAGTTTGCTGTCTAAAGTTACTCCCAAGTCTTTAACGCTGTTTATTTTTGTCATGAGGTGACTGTCAATGTGGTACGAATACTGTATAGGTTATATTTTACAGGTAAACGAGACTGATATACATTTTTCAATATGTTCGTATATCATACAGGGTGGCTATGTACAGGAAAGGACCAAGCAGACATTTCCGTGTAGTATAGGCTGCGCTGGGCGTGGGCAACATGGGCGACCGCCTGTGGAGTCGCGGCCCAAGGGGCTTCGCACCCCGAAAGATCAAACAACTTCAATTGTAGAAAAATATTAAGCTAAAACGATGAAAATTCAAGGCATCTATAATATCATATCTCTTGTCTGTGCTCTCTGCAACTAACGCTCATCCAGCAATTTAAAATTTGTGCCGTGGTAGCTCAGTTGCTAAGCGCTCGCTGTAAATTTCACAGTACGTTGGCAACAAGTGCTGATTTACCACGTGCTCGGCGGTGTAGGAAAACATCGTGACAAAACCTGCATGTCTGAGATATAAGAACAAAAAAAAAACAATATTTCGATGACATGTGAAGTTCACCAACACACATTGGGGCAGCACGGCGGACATATTTTTATAGAAGAGGGGGCAAACGAGCATGCGGCTCACCTGATGTTAAGTGACTACCGCCGCCCATGAGCAACCGCAATACCAGGGGAATTGCAGGTGCGTTGCCGGCCCTTTAGAAAGGAGAAAGCTCTTTTCTTGAAAGTCCCTAGGTCGTATCGGTCCGAAACAATCGCCGGTAGTAAACTATTCCACAGAGAGGTTGTACGTGGAAGAAAACTCCTTGTGAAACGTACAGTGGTAGACCGCCAAGCATCCAGATGGTGTGGACTGCGGATGGTATCGGGACGTTTGCCGCGTAGTGCGTTCACGAAATTTGGCGGCTGGGATTAATCCGAACTATTCCTCAGAGCGCTCCCCATGGTATATGCGAAAGAAAATGCAAAGTGATGCAACATCTCTTCACAGCGCCAGTGAATCGAGCCGATCGGAAAGCACATTTCCTTACTAAAGCTGATTTCTAAATTGCATCATCAAACATTAAGAAATTATTTTCATGCAGACTTTATGACGTCTAGTCTCTAAAGTACGCTGATTTGAAACGTAGCACTATGCTCAGTTTAACCTATATAGTGTCCATCAACGGTTAGGTTTCCAACGGTTAAATCATCAGAAAACGATCTGTTCATGTCATATGTATGCGGGGTTGTTAGGAAACTATTAGTTATTAAAGAATATGTCTGTTATAAATATGGAAGGAAAATATGGTGTTCATAGATTTAATACAACAAATATCGTTGATATTTTCGTCCATTGGAAACCAAGTGCAAAGGTATTTTGTAGGTTAATTACCCTTAAAAATTAATGAAAATTTTAATGATTTTTATATGGGAGCTATCATATAAACAATAGCACTGAGTGTTTTTAGTGTATATTCATGAGACAGAAATTAGCCCACTAGGCAAGTCCACCTTCGACCAAGTAGTAAACCGACGAATAGAACTCGATTGAAAGTCCAATAACCCTCAAAATCTTAAAACAAGTGTAACAACCAGTGCGTGTGACAGTAACGTCCTGTGGCACCGAGACATGGTTCTTTACTTTTGGATTCATGAAGTTCTGCAAACGATACTAAGTGTAACAGAGCTCGTATTGACGATATCCGCAGCAGAACCAGGGTTACAGATATGGTTCAAGGTATCAGTAAAGATGCGCAAAGGGCCAGTCGTAGCTCGAAGAACCGACAACCTATGGAAAAGAAAGGATTCCGAATGGCTGCTACCTGATAAGCGGAGCGAGGTGACTGCCCACTAAATGGAGGTCGAACGACCAGATAAAACATGTAGGACGTTGATGTGTCAAGACCGTGACAGCAGCTAGGGGAGGTCTATGTGCAGTTGTTGACTTGTGGCGGGTTATAATTGAAAAGAAAATAAAATTATTATATCAAATAAAATTATTATCGATATATTATAGATGTATAATATATTTGTCTGTTTATAATGTTCGTGTCGCATTTTCGTTACATTGCGTTACGAATCACAAGGATTCTGAAGATGTTTTCACTTCAAACATATAAATGATGAACGGTCACTGTGTAATCCACGAGGTTTAGTGTAAAAACCCGGCGCTAAATACTTATACAATTAATTTGCAAGTTACCGGCGGCCGGACGGAGTGGGCGTTTTAATTTGCCGATTGGCTATAAATGGTTGAAATTGATCTTTGCATGGCCTAGAGTATTACGAAAGTACGTAAAGTCCATAGTAGTTTTTTCAAATTTTCGTAACTGTCGTCCGTATTTAACTACCTAAAATATATAAGTATTCCGTGTTTCTTTCTATGTATGATAAACTAAACGTGATCATGTAGGAAATTAGAAATTCTAAGTAAAGGAACAACGAGGCCTATTTACCTACCTTTGCCTTCTGCCATTGGATGACGGGCCCCAGCGCTTTCTTACCGACATACCTACTTAACATATCTTTGCTTACCACACATTCGAACCAAACGGTTTATTTCGTCCTTCGTAATGTAACCAACGTAACGTAACATAATATGTTTAATTAGTATGTTAATAATTACCTACTATATACATATTATGTATATAGTAGGTAATTATATTCTGCTTGTTGCGTACAGCAAAGAAGTTGCAATTTGCCAGCGTCAGTTTTACCATCCGATGTACCTACACTATATCAATATCTTATAGGCTGGATTACATAATTTTTGTTAAGCTAAATTAGCTTAGTGCGCATAACTACCCACGATTAGATCACCACTTACTTCCATACCATGGGTTAGTGGTTAAGGACTTGGTTATAATGCATTGAAAATCATAAATAGTCCAACTATATAGATATATTGACTTGAAGTGACAAGGCATCTTATGTCGCCTCTACACTTTGGCCAACACAGTGGCGAATGGAGTGGCGAATATATTGGCCGAGAGTTGGTGACGGCGTCCGTCCATACGTTGGAACGTCGTTCAGTTTACTTCGGTTCGGGCCAATGTGCGGACGAATTTGTTTTATTTTAGACGACGGCTCCGTGACGCAGTGTTTCAAAATTGGTTTTGATTTTAAAGTTTAGCAAAACATGTACTTGCTTTTCTATCAGACATTTGATGTATATGAAAAAACACCTTATAATTTATTTAGTAATTTAATTATTTTTTGAGAAAGACAAAAACAATAGCAATAAATATAATTAACACTGACTTAATAATAGGTACTAATTATAACTTAGAACATAAATGAAAAACTCATGACGAGCAAATTGGCTCAGGACCATGCTTTGGACTTGTGAACAGCTGTAATGATGATGATGATTCGAAATCTTGCACGAATAAATTATAAGAAATCGACGTTCTTTTATAGGATAGGGTGACAAACGAGCACAGTTCACCTGATGGTAAGTAGTTACTGTGGCCCACAGACATCTACATCTATCCTCAATTACGAATTAAAATGCAGATGCGTTTTCACCCGTGAGGACTAAGATGGAATGCCTCGTTTCCTTTAAAAAGGGTCTCTGGTTCTCTACACTCACTATACGAAACACAGCATCATTAAGCTACTATTTTACGCTGATATTCTGTGAGAGCGTGGTCCTTCCCCGTTCGAGCCGACCTTCGCGCTGCAACTATACTTCTAATATAATTGCATGGTTCTACCACGTATAAACGACGTGCTTCATTTTTTTTTCATTTTAAAATTGTTCTCGTAATAATCTGATTGTAAAGAAACGTAATTTTTTTTTGATAAATAGCTTATTGATTAAAACAAATGTTTAATAATAATTAAATCGCGCTAATTAAAGTAGTAGGAATGTTTAAACATGGCCTATGTTCAGCAATGGACTTGTGAAGGGCTGTAATAATGATGATGATGAATGTTTAAAGTTGAAATTGGCACTAAAAGGCTCATAATTGGGGTATCCACCCTACAAAGCTTGAATATAAAATTTAAATCAGATACGTGAAATCACTCTGAGAGCTTATAGCAAACTAAACGCGCGGCCAACGTGTGGACGCGGCGACCAAACTCTGCCAACAATCCTTTGATCTTTTGTGAAAAACCGACACCACACGGATCTCGCGCCAACTTGCGGGCCGTCATTCCAATGCATACCAATGAAACCCAAACACCCCGTCTACACGTTGGCCAATGCTATTGGCCACTACATTCGCCACTGTGTTGGCCAACGTGTAGAGGCGCCGTTACGCGATCGCTAAGAGTTACAATCAACTCTAAGCGATCGCGTAAGATGCCTTTCCTAGGTAGGTAGGTACTGTTTTCCATCACAAGATTTTTTTTATAGAAGAAGGGGTAAACGAGCATGCGGCTCACCTGATGTTAAGTGACTACCGCCGCCCATGATCAACCGCAACACCAGGAGAATTGCGGGTGCGTTGCCGGCCCTTTAGAAAGGAGTAAGCTCTTTTCTTGAAGGTCCCCAGGTCGTATCGGTCCGGAAAAATCGCCGGTGGTAAACTATTCCACAGAGAGGTTGTACGTGGAAGAAAACTCCTTGTGAAACGTAGAGTGGTGGACCGCCAAGCATACAGATGGTGTGGATGGTATCGGGACGTTTGCCGTGTAGTGCGTTCATGAAATTTGCTCAGCAGAAGGTCCAACAGGGAAGGTGCATGATCCTCCACATCTGGAATCCGCGTAGGCGAAGTAACCGGTTGTGTCAGACCATATGCCAAGGCAAAATCATGAACAGATCTCCCCGCATGATCGGTTAAACGTGAACCAAGCCATTCGGCGTGATGGGCGTTAAAGTCGCCGAGGATCACGATCTCTGCGGAGGGGATCTGGTGTAGCAACGAATCTGCAGCCATTTGGACGTGGTCGAAGAGTCGGTCTATTTCGGCATTACCGCTACGGGACCTATAGAGGCACCCGTAGACGCGCGGATGGTCGTCGCTGTCTACGCGTAGCCAAAGGATGGACAGGTCCGAACATTCAAGTCTGCCGAGGCGTCGAGAACAGATGTCCTCTCTGACGTAAACGCAAACTCCAGCCCGAGGCACAAAGGAGTGTTCCAGTTTGTACCCCGGGTAGGAGAGATACGAGACATCAGCCGGAGAGGACACCTGCGTCTCGGTCAGAAAGAGCGGAGCCGGCCTCGCCGTCTCGAGATAGTAGTGGACGGCGTTTAGGTTACAGTGAAGTCCCCTGATATTGCAGAAATTCACGGACAGCGTGGCAGGGGTCGCCTTGGTCTTGTTGCTCCGTTTGCCCCGAGCAGTTGTAGTCTTGAGCGGAATTTTGCCGCCCCCAGAATACGCGGGGCAGCCTGAGCACCCACGCTCAGAAGTGGAGAAACATGGTCGTGGATGCTCAGCGAGGGATTCCCCAGGGGTGCTGGTACCCTCCTGGGGTAGTCTACCATTATTTAATTCCGCTACCATGTTGATGGGGGGGGGGGGGATTTGGACCTCCGGCCACCTGCACTTACCAGACGAAACGCGGAAGCAGAGCTTCCACTTCACGCCGGTATTCTGTGAGGTCGTGGTACCACCCCGGTTTGAGCCGGCCCATACGTGCAACAGCAAAGCTGCCGCGTGGCAGTGGCTCTACCACTGTTAAGATATTGTAATGGAGTAACCGTGAGTTTGCACTGACGCGATTTTAACAAAAAAACATGTTTTAAACACTGTTTACTGTCAATGGGTGCGTTTGGCAGAAAAAAGCGCTACCAAGCGCTTGTAAGCAAAATGGCGATCGTAAGCGGTAAGCGCTGTCAAATCGTAAGTAGCTATTTTCCTCTAGGACACGATGTTAGTTTTAACCGGGGAACCCAACCTAATTTAAATATATGTTTGTGAAGTATTCATATTAAAAACTTACCAATCATGAATTTTTAATAACATGTATATGTCTATTCATGTCATTATATTACTTAAAACTAATATTGCTTAAAAACAACTCATAAACTCTACTTCAAAACAAACAAATTAAATAAGCAAAATGGCGGATTGTGTCAGCTCTACTGAAGTAGCAATCGTGTCCTGGCCGAAAATTATTTTAGCGCTAGTAAGCGCTTGCTAGCGCTTTTTTCTGCCAAACGCACCCAATGTATCAAAAAGCGTTTGCATAGTCAAGGAACATGTTGCAGTGAAATATGTTTGACAGTTTATTGTACATTACATATTTTAACTATATTATATCTTTATAACTACAGAAACAAAATGTTTGAAAACAAATTTGTAGAAATATTGTCATGTTAAAAGATAAGTTTGAATATCTGTTGTAAATTTTACACAGTTTTTGTGAGTGCGAACTCTACCATCAACAAAACATGTTGTGTGATTTATTTTATGCGATTTGTTTCAAAACATTACGTGTTTGATGTTTCTCAGTGCAAACTTACTGTAATAGAAACTTAAAGTTATAGCCTGTAATACGTCCCACTCCTGGGCACAGGCCTCCGCTTATTTTTTCTCACGTGTTAGAAATATTTGTTTTCTGATTAGCCGGCATGCAGGTTTTCTTTTTTTCCACGATGTTCTCCTTCACCGCCGAGCACGTGGTAATTCAGTACTAACAATTTCATTGGTGCCGGCGGGGATCGAACCAGGTTTGCTCGCGTATTATCAAATTAACAGCAAGCGCTAACCATCTGAGCGACCACGGCTCTTAACTTTAACTTAAACTTAGTATGTATTTATTTTGTTTAATTGGCATTCAATCTTAAATTATCACCCAGTAGACTACTGGGTAATAATTAAACTTGAATGCCTCCCGCGTCCGTCGTGCATCGAACATTGACTTCTATCTAAATCAAAACCATATAGCCACGCACACGCAGTAAATCTCTATAGGTATTAGTTATTGCGCATTGTGCCGGACGGGCGAAACTCTCCGGAGTAAATGTTGTCGAAGATACTTCGCGAGTCGCTCACGTCCTACACCTATAGGTTCCGGTGGGTACTTTCACTGCCGTCTTTGTGGGTGCCGCTGAAATATTGTGGACTGTGGTTCAAATCAAAATGCACGCTTAACAAATACGAATAGCAAGGTAGTGGCCAGCGGTTCGACTGATTGATTAGTCGCGAAATTTTATAACTATTGATCACGGTTGTTAAACTACGGTTGTATTAGTTATTGCGCATTGTGCCGGACGGGCGAAACTCTCCGGAGTAAATGTTGTCGAAGATACTTCGCGAGTCGCTCACGTCCTACACCTATAGGTTCCGGTGGGTACTTTCACTGCCGTCTTTGTGGGTGCCGCTGAAATATTGTGGACTGTGGTTCAAATCAAAATGCACGCTTAACAAATACGAATAGCAAGGTAGTGGCCAGCGGTTCGACTGATTGATTAGTCGCGAAATTTTATAACTATTGATCACGGTTGTTAAACTACGGTTGTATTAGTTATTGCGCATTGTGCCGGACGGGCGAAACTCTTCGGAGTAAATGTTGTCGAAGATACTTCGCGAGTCGCTCACGTCCTACACCTATAGGTTCCGGTGGGTACTTTCACTGCCGTCTTTGTGGGTGCCGCTGAAATATTGTGGACTGTGGTTCAAATCAAAATGCACGCTTAACAAATACGAATAGCAAGGTAGTGGCCAGCGGTTCGACTGATTGATTAGTCGCGAAATTTTATAACTATTGATCACGGTTGTTAAACTACGGTTGTATTAGTTATTGCGCATTGTGCCGGACGGGCGAAACTCTTCGGAGTAAATGTTGTCGAAGATACTTCGCGAGTCGCTCACGTCCTACACCTATAGGTTCCGGTGGGTACTTTCACTGCCGTCTTTGTGGGTGCCGCTGAAATATTGTGGACTGTGGTTCAAATCAAAATGCACGCTTAACAAATACGAATAGCAAGGTAGTGGCCAGCGGTTCGACTGATTGATTAGTCGCGAAATTTTATAACTATTGATCACGGTTGTTAAACTACGGTTGTATTAGTTATTGCGCATTGTGCCGGACGGGCGAAACTCTCCGGAGTAAATGTTGTCGAAGATACTTCGCGAGTCGCTCACGTCCTACACCTATAGGTTCCGGTGGGTACTTTCACTGCCGTCTTTGTGGGTGCCGCTGAAATATTGTGGACTGTGGTTCAAATCAAAATGCACGCTTAACAAATACGAATAGCAAGGTAGTGGCCAGCGGTTCGACTGATTGATTAGTCGCGAAATTTTATAACTATTGATCACGGTTGTTAAACTACGGTTGTATTAGTTATTGCGCATTGTGCCGGACGGGCGAAACTCTCCGGAGTAAATGTTGTCGAAGATACTTCGCGAGTCGTTCACGTCCTACACCTATAGGTTCCGGTGGGTACTTTCACTGCCGTCTTTGTGGGTGCCGCTGAAATATTGTGGACTGTGGTTCAAATCAAAATGCACGCTTAACAAATACGAATAGCAAGGTAGTGGCCAGCGGTTCGACTGATTGATTAGTCGCGAAATTTTATAACTATTGATCACGGTTGTTAAACTACGGTTGTATTAGTTATTGCGCATTGTGCCGGACGGGCGAAACTCTCCGGAGTAAATGTTGTCGAAGATACTTCGCGAGTCGCTCACGTCCTACACCTATAGGTTCCGGTGGGTACTTTCACTGCCGTCTTTGTGGGTGCCGCTGAAATATTGTGGACTGTGGTTCAAATCAAAATGCACGCTTAACAAATACGAATAGCAAGGTAGTGGCCAGCGGTTCGACTGATTGATTAGTCGCGAAATTTTATAACTGTTGATCACGGTTGTTAAACTACGGTTGTATTAGTTATTGCGCATTGTGCCGGACGGGCGAAACTCTCCGGAGTAAATGTTGTCGAAGATACTTCGCGAGTCGCTCACGTCCTACACCTATAGGTTCCGGTGGGTACTTTCACTGCCGTCTTTGTGGGTGCCGCTGAAATATTGTGGACTGTGGTTCAAATCAAAATGCACGCTTAACAAATACGAATAGCAAGGTAGTGGCCAGCGGTTCGACTGATTGATTAGTCGCGAAATTTTATAACTATTGATCACGGTTGTTAAACTACGGTTGTATTAGTTATTGCGCATTGTGCCGGACGGGCGAAACTCTCCGGAGTAAATGTTGTCGAAGATACTTCGCGAGTCGCTCACGTCCTACACCTATAGGTTCCGGTGGGTACTTTCACTGCCGTCTTTGTGGGTGCCGCTGAAATATTGTGGACTGTGGTTCAAATCAAAATGCACGCTTAACAAATACGAATAGCAAGGTAGTGGCCAGCGGTTCGACTGATTGATTAGTCGCGAAATTTTATAACTATTGATCACGGTTGTTAAACTACGGTTGTATTAGTTATTGCGCATTGTGCCGGACGGGCGAAACTCTCCGGAGTAAATGTTGTCGAAGATACTTCGCGAGTCGTTCACGTCCTACACCTATAGGTTCCGGTGGGTACTTTCACTGCCGTCTTTGTGGGTGCCGCTGAAATATTGTGGACTGTGGTTCAAATCAAAATGCACGCTTAACAAATACGAATAGCAAGGTAGTGGCCAGCGGTTCGACTGATTGATTAGTCGCGAAATTTTATAACTATTGATCACGGTTGTTAAACTACGGTTGTATTAGTTATTGCGCATTGTGCCGGACGGGCGAAACTCTCCGGAGTAAATGTTGTCGAAGATACTTCGCGAGTCGCTCACGTCCTACACCTATAGGTTCCGGTGGGTACTTTCACTGCCGTCTTTGTGGGTGCCGCTGAAATATTGTGGACTGTGGTTCAAATCAAAATGCACGCTTAACAAATACGAATAGCAAGGTAGTGGCCAGCGGTTCGACTGATTGATTAGTCGCGAAATTTTATAACTATTGATCACGGTTGTTAAACTACGGTTGTATTAGTTATTGCGCATTGTGCCGGACGGGCGAAACTCTCCGGAGTAAATGTTGTCGAAGATACTTCGCGAGTCGCTCACGTCCTACACCTATAGGTTCCGGTGGGTACTTTCACTGCCGTCTTTGTGGGTGCCGCTGAAATATTGTGGACTGTGGTTCAAATCAAAATGCACGCTTAACAAATACGAATAGCAAGGTAGTGGCCAGCGGTTCGACTGATTGATTAGTCGCGAAATTTTATAACTATTGATCACGGTTGTTAAACTACGGTTGTTCACTATTGGTTGGTCACTGTATATTTCAAAAGATTTCTTTAAATTGTACGGTGGTATCAAAAATCTATTGGTAGTAGCTGGTTTTCTAACACTACTGACTAGCAGCTATTATCAACTAAACTAGCTGATTTTATCACTTGTGTAACTGCGGATATCAGTTACGACCTTTTTAGGCTAGCTAACACTTTCACTGTGTGTAACTGCGAATATCAGTTACGACCTTTTTCGGCTAGCTAACACTTTCACTATGTGTAACTGCGAATATCAGTTACGACCTTTTTCGGCTAGCTAACACTTTCACTATACTGCTGCTAGTCAATTCAGCTACCACCGGATACCACTCACTTCACTTCACTTGTCACTGGTAGTTCTTCACACTACTACGGGTACTGGGTCCCGAGCCCCTAAGGTAGACTTTGGCAATACTTTACAGTGATCCGCTTGCCATTTTCCGTTTTGCCTCTTTATTGCATAAACTTTTCACTATACAAATGGCATAAATTACAATATTTTCAATACAAAACTAATTGCTACACTAACATGCTATACATCATTAAATCGGTAGTCTGGTACTTTATTAGTATATCATAAAGGCTACTCAAAACATTAACATTGTAAAAAGTTATTCAACGAAATGTCCAAAATTTTCATAATATTTGGGTACATTAATTCTTTGATTTTTCTATAACTACGAAATGCGTTTAATTATACAAAATATTCCTACACTTCCTTAATCTATAAGCCATATGCTGATTCAATGTCATATTTATAACTCTTTTAGAACATAAAATTATTTTCATTATTTTTAGTATGAACTATTACGCAGTTAAATAAAAACTTTTAGAGTTCCACGATAAGATGCGCTGTGATTGGTCGATTTTTCTTAATATAATAAAAGTTGTTTATATTACTTGTTATCAAAACGACATTCTATACAAATATACTAAGAGTTATAAATATGATACACAACTATATTAATACACGTTTTCACTCAGTTTTGTCGGTAATTTCATTATTAATACAAAAACAATATTCTTTATCACTTTGTTTCTTAACGTTGTTAGGCCGTCGCGAACACGCATGTTATCGGTAATTGCTAAAGTTACTGAAGGTTATCACTTAAAGAATAACTGAGCTAAATATTCTGGATATTTCACTGGAAAAAAAATAATAACAATTAATGATAATTATTATTTACAGTTTATAAAGTTTATAATATAAATACATTAGGTTCGTTGTTTTTGCGCAAATTATATTTCTATAGGATTTTTTTATATCATAAGTATGACAAACGTACTGACAATCCACCTGGCGATTTGTAAGTGGCTAGTGATGTACTGGCAGCCTACCTATATACCTAGATGCCATTGTTGGAGTGAAAGGTTTTGAAGTTTGTAAAAGTTTACCTTACATTCGTATTGTCCCAATGGCCATTGACGACTTTAAAACATGTCTAGAAACCCAACAAAAATATTTCTATTTTTAATTTTAGAACTTCTTTTTCTTACAATGTTGTCCTTTATCGCTTAGAACGTGATTTTAGCTCTTAAGTTATTCAGTGCGAACCTGGTGGTGCTCAACACCATCTTAAATTTGGGGAAAAAATGTACTTAAATGCAATGAATAACTGTAGTTAGTAATTTTACTAAACAAGTGCTTACATATTTGTTCATTTTGAAAACTTTATTGCATTAACCTCAAAGGGACTTATTAACAGTCGGTGATCTCTAGGTATCACTAAACCCAGTCAATCCTTGGAGTGGAGAAAAGTAAAGGCATTTTTAGTTTTTATTCCTTTTTGCAGTAACAATTTTATAAATTCATACGTGGTAGAGCCATGCTGCAGTTATATTAGAAGTATAGTTGTGGCACGGATGGGTCGGCTCGACCGGGGAAGGACCACGCTCTCACAGAATACCAGCGTGAAATATTAGCTTAATGCTGCTGTGTTTCGTATGGTGAGTGTAGAGAACCGGAGACCCTTTTTACTGGTATCGAGGCATTCCATCTTAGTCCTCAGGGGTGACAACGCATCTGTATTTTAATTCGTAATCGAGGATAGATGCAGATGTCTGTGGGCCACAGCAACCACCTACCATCAGGCGAACTGTGTGCTCGTTTGTCACCCTATCCTCATCGATCACTAATAAAAAAGTGATCAATGCCTATCCTATATAAAAAAAAATAGTATATCTAAGTATACTTTAATATGCATTGGCGATGTAGAACGCGTTGGTGTCGTAAGACGCGACAGGAAACAAACCACGAGATTGGCAGCAGCGCCTTACTAATAACACCAAGGAAATAAAATAATGCGTTTTGTAAACTATGCCGTCTGAGGCCTGTAGGCTCTACGAGGGGCTTACGTTCAGCTGTGGACTTTTATAGTAGTAGTAAGTAATAATAATTTATTTCCTTACCACAGTACTGTACTATAAACGTCCCACTGCTGGGCACAGGCCTCCTTCCGTTTCTAAGATAGTTTTATGGCAAGGAAGTGTCCGCCGCGCTGCCCCAATGCATGTTTGTGGACTTAAAAATATGTCTTCGAAATATTTTTTTTATTTCTCTGAGAAGAAGGTTTCCCACTGAATGCGTGGTAAATCAGCACTTAAAATTGCAATTAACATTTTTTTGGTGTAGACGGGGATTAAACCTGGGTTGCTCGCATACTGTGAAATTTATAGATAGCGCTAAGCCACTGCGCTACCACGGTTTTACTAGGGATAGTATTAAAACAGTACTCACAAAAAATATATATTTGACTACCTCGTTGGTCTAGTCGGTTCGTATCCCGCATCGGGTCAAAATCAGTTGTTAGGTTTTTTGTGAAGAAAATCTCAGTAGCAACTTGAAGACAGAAGTTGGCGTTATCCCCGTGCCTCCGAATGCACTAAAAGCTGTTTGTACTTTTTCGGTCGTGTTGGATGTTCGTCCCGTCGAACTATGTTAGTGAGGAAATAGAGAGTGCACGTGTGTTTGCGGACATTCTCGTATAATATAATCCAGAGGGCACGAGTGTAAGTAGCAGTAGTAGTAATAATAATAATGTCCTCCAGACCGAATTCCGGCCACGGCGGCCTGCCTCAACGGAGGCTAGCCATCGGCGCAGACAGGATTATAGTGCCCGAGTGTATGCGCAAGCACAAGTGCACTCTCTATTCCCTCACACTCATAACCCTATGGGACGGTAAACCGGAGAGATATCAGGCGCAGGACCAACGGCTTTACGTGCTTTTCGAGGTACGGGGGTGAGACACCGCCAACTTCCTGACTCCGGGAACTACTGAGAATTTATTTATTTATTAGTAGTTTATATAGTTATTAGGAAGATGCTGCTGCTCATCGGATGATTTGTTTCTCTGTCGCATATTACGACCTGTCACCCAGAGGGGTAGGCAGAGACTACGGACTTCCATTTGGCACGATCCTGATACACCTCTCTCGCCTCCTCCACATCCATATACCTGCGCATACTATTTTTTAAATATTTAATAAATAAAAATAAATAAATGTCGACTTGTAATTAACTGGGTTCATTTTATTTTATGAATTCAGGATTGTACTTACATCCTTAAGCTGCGCCTCGAATATTTATGCTAATGAATTGTTTACTTGACTTACCGAGGCAGACGTTAAAAGCTGAGTTTTATTTGCATTGTATTAGTTCTATGGACACGGGCCAAATGCTTGAGTCACCAGTAGCTTGCCTTGCGGACTGTGTCTGTATACACCTGCTAGCAGAGCAGCGGTGCAAGCTAACTTAAATTGGTAAACGTAGTGATTTATATTCCTTTGGGAATTGGTCGTGCTTCTACATGGGTCGGGGTCGAGGTGAATCACGCTCCGCCAACTACAAATTATTTATTTTACGATTACAACTAGTATGTTTACTCCCATTGTGAGTTTAATAATCTAGTCAGTATTTATGATTTATCAGTTATTTACTCCTTTTTAACTTAATCTTTTTACACACAATAAATGACCTTTAAGTTTCCAAATTTGGTGTTGATTGTAGGCTGACTTAGTTCCAAAACCAAGTGACGATATATAACCAGTATTGTATAGGCTTTTCTTCCGCACACATCCAAGCTTGTTACAAATGTAATGATAAATATTAGTATGAAGTATTCTACGAGTATAGAGTAATACTTCCTTTGAGTAGTTGGTTGAACTACTTAAAGGAAGTATTGGTATCGATTTTCTAGTTATATATTACTTAGAGTGTTATTCTTAGTCTTAGAGTATTATATTTCTACAGCACTTTTGTTCACTCTCAGTTGAGTGGATCTATATGTATACATTACCGGGATATTGTGAACACAAACGTTGCAAGAAAGAAGTGGGCACGGTAAAGGAAGCGTGCGGTCCTGCAAATAGCTCCGGATGCAGGCTAATAACTTAATAAGACCTTACATACAAAATTGGCGTTTTGTACAGGAGAAATATAAGGTCAATTTTTTTTGTAAAATATATTTAATTAATCAAGGTATGCACCGTTGTTATCTATGCACTTTTGCAGTCTCAGGTAGTTCATTGATCCCTTTACTAAAAAAAACCATGGGGCGAGAATCAATAAACTCTTTGAAGGCGGTTTGGACTGCCGCATTGGAGTTGAATTTTTTTCCTTGTAAGAAGTTGTCCAAATTCCGGAAAAAATGGTAATCCGTTGGAGTAAGGTCCGGGGAGTACGGTGAATGTCGCAGACATTCCAATTGTAGCTCATCTAACTTAGTGGTTGTTTATTGTGCGGTGTGTGGTCTTGCGTTGTCGTGAAGCAGCAGTGGCCTAGAGCGATTGACCGATCTCGGTTATTTAGCAGCTAGTTCTTCCTTCATGATTTGCAATTGCTGATAATAGATATCTGCCGTAATCGTTTGGCTAGATTTTAGAAAGCTGTAGTAAAGGACACTGGCGCTAGTCCACCAAACACTTATAAGTTACTTCTTTTGAGTCAATTTTCGTTTAGGGCAGGATTTGGCTGCGTCTCCAGGGTTCAGTCATTGCGACGAGCGCTTCCGCTTATCGTATAGTATCCACTTTTCATAACAAGTAATGATTTGATTTAAAATCCCTTCATTTTTCTGTCGGTTGAGTAAGGTAACACAGCAGTCGACGCGTGTTTGCAAGTACGATTCACTCAATTCACGATGTGCCCATCGTTCAAGTTTTTTTACTTTCCCGATTTGATTAAAGTGGATTAATACAGTTTTATTACCCACCCCGAAGCCTGCAGCTATCTCTGAAGTGCTTTGTGTTGGATTCGCTTCCACAGTAGCCTTTAATTCTTCATTTTCCACTTTGGTCTCCGGCCGTCCACGGGGTTGGTTCTGAAGATCGAAATTTTCAGAACGAAAGCGTTGAAACCAAAAACGTAACGTGCTTTCTTTTGCGACACCAACGCCGTACACATCATTAATCCTTCGAGCTGTTTCTGCAGCACTGGTGCCACGGTAGAACTCGTACTAGTAAATATACCGATATTTCATATTTTCCATTGTGCGGTAATAAGCGACGTCAAAGAAAAAAATAATGAATGCCTGTTTTCAAAACTCAAATGTACCAGCTAAATGTATTTATAATAAGTAATAAATTTATTATAATAAGTAAATTTGAGTTTGGAATTCTTAACCAAAGAAGAGATAATAATATTTAATCGCCGAATTTTAAAAGTAAAATGATGCGAGACGCCACTATGCTACGATACATAACAATGTTTATGACTTCTGGGATTACTTCACGAACTTGTAGGCGATGTTGCTCATCCACTTTGAGTATAGATACTAAAAATATCTTGCGGTTCAAAATTCCACAGAATATTTACCGTAACGCATATTCACTTGCCACATGTGTGAACAACTACTTGCTATGTGTCATTTAACAGTGTTTACTTGTTAATATTACTAGCACTTGTAAGTCGACGCATTATAAATATCCGGCCATTTATGTCACATATAAATTGTGATACTCGCAAACCCACTCATCAAAACCTAATACGAACTATTGTTGACCTAGAATCATGAGATTTGGCAAGAAGCAAGGTCTTACAGCACAAGTAAAGGAAAAAAGCTTATATAGCTCCAATTCGTTAATTTTTAGTTATATCACGTAAAGTAACCTATTACGATTATAAATTCTAATCTAACATACACAGTTGGAGAATCAATCAATGATAGAGACCGATGTATGAGTTGACATTCTTGTTAAGTTTGTTCTTCAAGCCGACTTACTTTTTATATTTATTATAAGCTAGTGTGACATAGTGTGGTTGTTGATTTTCAAATAAAACTTTGATATTGTTGTACTCTAGATACTATAGAGATATAGACTCTCTAACTAATTATACCCTATTCATCCCCTCAAGGGTTGAATTGTTCAATTGGTCACATAGTTTTGGAACTCTCGTGACAAGTGAGTGAGTGAAGTGAGTGGGTATTTCGCTTAGATATAGAGCGAGATTCGTATCAGTAGGTACCCAGAAATCGTAATAATAAATAGGTAATCTAAATATATGTCAACTGCGTAGGATATAATACATTACGCGCTAATATAGACTAACTCAATTGTGTAGCCTAGCGCTTGATGTAATTCACCTGAGCATAGTGGATAGCTAGATAGATACTGCTACAATGGGCGGTAATTCAGAGCCGAAAGACCAATCACTTGTGTAAGCACAAATGTTGGTCCCAGTTGGGATTCGAATCCAGAACCCGCGGTAGTAGCCTCCTGCTGTGATCACTAGGCCTAACGGAAGAATATAATAGACACGCGACAGCAGAGCTTGAGTATTCAGTTGATAATATTATAGTAATACAAGGTTCATAGGTGCACTGTAACTCATAATTTGCAATCAATTATCTATACATATAAATATAATTAAAGTGTCTGTCTGCAATATGCACCCATTAAAACTACTGAATTATAAATAAATTCAGGGAGTTGTTTGTAGGCTCTGTCTGTCTGGGATGGTGATGAACGTCTGACAGACGAACTTTGTCGTACGCAAAGTTCAAAATGTTATTAAACTAAGTTTGTATAAAAAGGGTTATTATGATATATAAGGAATTTATGGATGATAATAACCCCTGGGAAGGGTGATCGCTACCAAGCTATTTATAATTTGTCTTTTGTTGATAATTGTAAACATGATTGTAAGCTATTATTTGAAAAAAAAAAAGTAGTCCCCCTGGGTTTCTTGCTGGTTCTTCCCAGTCCCAGGACAGAGTTTTTTTTTTCGAATCAGTGGCAAATGAAAAAATTGACTTACAATAAGTACTGTTTATAATCTACATTGAATAAAAAAGTTTCTGTTTCTGATACACAGCAATGCCAGGCGGGTCTGGGCTGCATTTTATCCAGAAAGCTAGATTTTATAAACCAAAACAAAATTATAACATAAATGGCCTTTGATTATCATTAATCTGAATAACGACACACTAATAAATCCCATTCAGGCGAAGCCAGGGCAGGTCGCTAGTTTTTAATAAATTTGAAAACAATTACTGTTAACTGGACTTTGTTCAATAATGGTCGGTTGGGTTTTGTACGAAAAATTCCGATTACAAAATAGGCAAGCCATAAAAGTTAATAATTATCATTCATCTGGCGTTCGCAGAGTTGCGACCTCTCGCCTGAGGTCACCAGACTGTCAGCATGTTGCGGGACAACGGGAGGACTACACGTATAGATCATATAATGTTCTCCGGGCCGAATTTCGGTCACGACGGCCTGCCTCAGCGGAGACTAGCCATCGCCATGCCCTCTCACTCTCATAATCCGATGGGACGGTAAACTGACAAGACCGGAGAGAGATCAGGCGCAGAACCAACGGTTTTACGCGCTTTCTAAAGCTACAGCTAAAATTCTATTACTTAGCACAACAAGTTCTGAATATTTAATAGAATTATGTTTAGAACGCAAAATAGTTATAATATTTATGCTGTTTTACACCATGTTCAAATATTATTGATTGTTGTTTATTTCTGTTACATATGTGATGAATGATTATTTATTATTTGTATATTTTAATCTTACTATTTAATTTTATAAATCTAGGAGGTCTCGTAACATGGCGCGTTCCTTTGAATACAGAATATAAATTATATATGTACTAAAATCATAAATTTTATTGCTAGTTTGCTTTGTCATCCCCATAGAGCCAAATATTATGTTAAATGTGTAAGTATAGGTATAGTGTATGCACTACACACCATTTATATTGATATTAATACAGTATGTGTGTGTTAACTGTGTTTGTTAGCACTACTCTTTAGCCCACTGCCTAATTACTATTAGTCTATAAGTTGTAGTTACGCGTAATTCGAGGTTCTCACACCGACTCGTCAGTGAAGTCACAAGGCTCCAACTGAAAACCAGCGCTGCCTCTGCAGCATTATGCTGAGTTGGAGACCTATTTGATGTCACATTTTATCTTTAAATTCTTTTTTTAATTTTTTATTTAATTTTTTTGTTTCATTATTAATTAACATAATGCATGTTCTGCTTATTAAATAATATTTAATACGTAAGCAGTCTTACATCTGCGCATGCATATTCTTTGCCTTTTGTAATTTATATTTAAATTTCTTAAATTGTGTGTAAAGTGTGATTATAAAATAAATGGTTCTTTCTTTCTTCTTTCTTTCTTTCCGAAGCACGGGGTTGAGACACCGCCAACTTCCTGACTCCGGGCAGCTACTGAGAATTTCTTGACGGAAAACTCAATAATTGAGTTTTTGACCCGACCCGCGATTCGAACCCAAGACCTCATTATCAGCAGTCACACTACTCCAACCACTGGACCAACGAGGCAGTCATATCAACATATAATAGGCATATGTAGATATTCCATATAGATTATTTTGTTATTGAAAGACAATTCCATGCTTAACATTTTTAAATACTTTCGTAATTAACTAACAGTTAAATCACCCATGAACATTTACGCAAATATTACACGTAAAAAAACTTATTTTATGGATTTTAATTTTACCTTTCTTACTCCTATTTGCATTTGATAAAGTTCAATGTTTTTTTTAATGAATCAATAATTCACTGCTGAAGTATATTATATTCTCTATATACAGTTTGCCTTATGAGGGAGAAATCGGTCATAGCCGCTACGTTTGGCAGAGTTGTTATTAGGAAGACGCTGTTAAACTTCCGTTCTAGTGTTCTTCTGTCACTTCTTATGACACTCACGGGATGATACGGAGCACTGGTCTTACGCCACCCCAACACGCTCAGTGAATACCTATTTCATTTTTTAAATTGGTTAAAATTCAGTAAAGCATAATAAATGCTAGGCGGAGACCTTGTCCTTTAAGGAGGCAAAACTCATGGTATCACGACGGTCTGCGCGAGCGCATACTGGATTACTCGGACAATACTACGTCAACTACGTGGAGCGAGACAGAAAACGTGCCGTCTTTCTTATGCATCCGCGTTGCCTAGCGTTCGCAGTGCGAACAACAGAGACAAAATATAGCGCGTTATAGCAGTCAAGTTAGTTTCCTTTTCACAGAATAAATTTTATTACTGTGCTGGTTGGTTTGGTTTAGTTTCGTACGTTTCGAGTGTCCGTGTAGGTGTGTTATTGTTTGTGTGATTGTGAAACAGTGTATATCTTCGAAATGTTATAGAGACGAGAGTGTAGGAAGAGTTGCTTTATGTTCCTGAACGGTGTCGGTGTGGCGCTTAACTGTGCTCAGGTCAGTGGGAATGAATGGGGTTGTGTTGTGATGCGTTGATGTGGCCTCGTTGCTCGTGATTCGCATGTTCGCTGCTGGAGCCGACGGTGGAGGGGAGGCTGCTGTAGATGAGTCGTTGTTATTGTTATTGTTTGCTGTCGTGATCAAGGTATTAACTTTTAATGTCCACGTTTTTTATTGGGAGATGCGTTATCTAACATTTATATACTTATGTTGATAAATAGAATCAGACATTGATTTGCGGAAATCCATTAAATTAAAGATGTTAAAACTTAATTAGTTAACATCCGCGTAACAAAATAAAATGTGGTGTCTTACCTAGTTTGAAGAGCACCTTCCGTTTCCCTCAATCACGTACACTGTTCCCGTTACCACTAAGTGGTACTTAGCGGTCAACCACCGCGGAGTCTGTTTCACCTGAGGATGCCTCATTTAGAGACGAAACACTTGTCGTATTATTGACGTTGGTGTGTCATCCTAATATATTGGTGTTGGAAGTAGTGGCGATGGGTGAACGCAATTGAAGGAGGGCGGGACGTGTTTTCAAAGTAGTAGTTTTTAACATCTTTTTTACTTATTTTCGTTGGTAATGCCAACAAACATAAGCTTAGAAATGGAATGTAAGATATTGCCGGTGTTAAAATTATATTTGTATGTTTAAATAGTTTTATGAACATTATTTTTTTATAATATAATAATGATCCATCTGATGGTAAATGCTGTCACTGGAGTGTATTTAATGGATGAAAATGGATTACAACCATAGCGTTTATACAAAGGCCACAGATCTATTTCAACCCTAAGTACTATTGAATTGCCTCACAGCCTTTTATTAAACTGGCCTCGTCAAACCGTTACTCAACAATCGGCGCTACTTGGAGGCAGTAATAGAGGAGAGAGTGGCGCTGAACTGGAGACCAACCACTTGGTCACATGTTGCTATTCTTCTTTAACGTAAAACGATGCCCTGTTGTTTGATCCTTATCGTAGTTGCGACAGGGGAGAACTACGTTAGCTCAGAATATCAGCCTTTTTTTAATGGTAGGTAATGCGCATTCCATCTTCAGGGTTGAGGGGTAACAACCTAACAACAAGATGCGGATGTGTTTTGATTCTTGATCGAGGATAAATATGGGTATCAGGTGGAACATGTACTTGTTTATCCTTTATTTACTTTTAAGCGAAAAAAATGCATGCGCTTGTTCACATGTCCTACGACACTGTATCGTAAGTGAAGGAAGGATAACACTAAGTTTTGACCATCTTTATAGCATTAAGTCTTGTCTTAAAGTAATTAAAGCAACGAATAACGTTCCTCCTTTATAACCAATAATACACCCAATATTTTATGTTAAAATTGTTTTAAATGACTGGGGTTTGACCCCGAAACACACCGATTCAGTAGACTACTGCTACGTAGTTAGGATATTACAACTGTGAAGTATATGCAATGCACGACAGTGCGTTTATATTATGTAC
This sequence comes from Parnassius smintheus behrii, assembly GCA_036936625.1. Classification (NCBI taxonomy): domain Eukaryota; kingdom Metazoa; phylum Arthropoda; class Insecta; order Lepidoptera; family Papilionidae; genus Parnassius; species Parnassius smintheus. The sequence continues at coordinate 42,936,225 of JAUPFT010000026.1, forward strand.
TTAAACGATCTTAGATTTTCAACATTTAAAATTGTCCGAAGAGGCAAGGGCACTTGAGGGCACCTGCGACAGTACAATTTACTTGTAATTAATGGCTTCTGATAGTATCAAAATAAATAAAATACTTTGTGCGTAAAATGTTTATCAGTGATGTCTCAAGTTTTGTGTATTAAGTAAATATATTCCTGTTTTTTATTCGCTTAAATACTTAAGATGATGTCAAAAATCCACTTTGTCTGTCCAACCTGATTCGACTGTTAAATACTTAAAATTTACACAATAAACAAAACTATTTAACTGATAAAACACAAATGGGTGCCTGACAACAGAATTTTGTTGATAACAATTTCCGGCAGAGCGAACCGCACACAATACTACCAACGCAACAGTTGAACTTCTAAAACAGGATCAACGAAGACAATAAATATTATTATTAGACTTACTTATATTTAATAATTTTTGACTTTGTATTAAACAAGCAATTTCAAAGACATGAATCTGATTGTATTCGTGTTTCAGCGCAAATCTAAAACAAATAACTTGCCAGTAAAAATTTAAACCAATGAAATACCTAGCTTTATACATTATTTGTGTTTACTCCATAAGACCGGGTCACGTTTGATTATACTGACTTACCTTGATCAGGCACCCGTTTTAACCTGACACTGACGAGCTGATGAGTGCAGAGCCGGTTAGGGTTATTAGAAGGAAAATATAAAGTCCAGACAAATAACCTGACCCTAGAAAAGTCCTCACACTATGTTACATACGTAAATTAACAGCGTGATAAAAAAAAAAACAATCAATGATTGGTTTGAGCACTCTCGCGATCAATCTACGTTGTAGTTTACATCCCACCCACGCAAAAACCTTACTTAACCTTCTAAACAGTATTTTAGTGAAAAATCGAAAAATCCTGACATTTAGTAACTTTTTATAATACTTGAGAAATACCTTGCTAACTAGGTTGTTTGGTTTATGAATACTTCGTTGATATGAAATCTAAGCGTTAAAAAATCTAATCGTGTCCAAAAACAGTCTGAGCGGCTTAAGTACTACAAAGCACACACTGTAAAGCAAGGTTACAAGCATAGATATAAGTTATATTTTTATAGTTACAAGTAAGTATCTGTCGAGGATTGCCGTACAGTAAACATAACTACGTCGGGCGTGAAAAAACATGAGTGTGAATAATTCTGTAAACAAGCCATTTTGTAAACTGTATTCAGTACGTTTGCTGTGATTTGTCAATGGTATTGTAGACATTTGAGTTTTGCGGCCTGTATACTAGGCATGAGCGTTTTTGGATTTGAACGCAAACCGATATTTATCCGATTTCAGATTTCAAAATCGATTTCAAAATCCGTTTTTAAAAATCCGATTTCAGTATCGCTTAGCCACGCCAATTCGTTTGCGTAACGTTAACAAAACGACAAACGCAAATCTAACTAATACAGTAACAGATTTGCGAGATTATCCTTCATGCTTTAATCTAGGCTTGGGACTAGAAGAAAAATTTTGTATGAAATTAGAACTTTTCCGGCGCATTTAACAATCGGTATATTTGCAATGATTTCTTATTATATTTTTTTTGTTTCTTTTCGTTTTTTTATTTTTTTTTATTTTTATGTCAGAATCTGTTTGGATTAAGGTTTGCGTTTAAAAATGCAATTTGCTCCACTTTTGACGACTTTAGACGACACCTCTTTTCATTTATTATTGATCACGTCTTTGAAAAAATTAGTTTCTAATCAAAAGTCTGCGGCGAGACTTACGCAACTTTAATACTGCTCGTATTAAAGAAGCGATCGAGCGGAACCAGGGCTCCAAAGTCTTTGCCAGAGATCTGTCTGCCCGTAAGAGCCAACTGTCAAAGCTGAAGACTGAGTGTGGCAGCATCGTTTCCGGGACACCTGAGATTTTGAGTGAGATTGAGAGGTTCTATGGGCAGCTGTACACATCATCGTTGGAGCCACACGCAAGTGTGAGTAACGATCCAAGAGCAAGTCTTATCCGACACTATTCCGATGATATCCCGGACGTCAGTCTAAGCGAGATTAGAATGGCTCTCCAGCACCTTAAAAACGGCAGGGCCCCAGTCGATGATGGAATTACAGCGGAGCTTCTGAAAGCGGGTGGAACACCGGTACTTGAAGTCCTTCAGAAGCTCTTCAATTCCGTCCTCCATGGTGGAACTACTCCAGAGGCGTGGAGCAGAAGTGTGGTGGTCTTGTTCTTTAAGAAAGGCGACAACGCTCTCTTGAAGAACTACAGACCGATTTCCCTTCTGAGCCGCGTCTACGTGCTGTTTTCGAGAGTCATTACGAATCGTCTCGCACGCAGACTCGACGACTTCCAGCCTCCCGAACAAGCCGGTTTCCGAAAAGGCTTCAGTACCATAGACCACATACATACCCTGCGGCAGATTGTACAGAAGACTGAAGAGTACAATTTGCCACTTTGCCTGGCGTATGTGGACTATGAGAAAGCCTTTGATTCCGTCGAAATTTGGGCGGTGCTGCAGTCCCTTCAGCGGTGCCAAGTTGACGGTCGGTATATCGAAGTGCTGAAGTGTTTGTACAGTAGGGCTACGATGGCTATCCGAGTACAGAACCAGAGCTCGAAACCTATCCAACTGCAGAGAGGTGTAAGACAGGGTGACGTTATATCCCCGAAACTCTTCACCGCTGCTTTGGAAGACGTTTTCAAGCTACTGGACTAGAAAGGAAACGGTATTAACATCAATGGCGAGTATATCACTCACCTTCGATTTGCCGACGATATAGTCTTTATGGGAGAATCGCTGGAGGACTTAAGCACTTTGCTCAATGACCTCAATAGTGCCTCCCAACGGATAGGTCTTAAGATGAACATGGACAAAACAAAGATCATGTTTAATGTCCATGTCACACCTATGCCGGTAGTTGTTGGGAGCACTATGCTCGAAGTTGTTGACGAGTACGTTTACCTGGGACAAATAGTCCGACTAGGTAAGTCCAACTTCGACCGAGAGGTCAATCGACGAATTCAACTCGGCTGGGCAGCGTTCGGGAAATTACGACATATCTTCTCGTCAGGTATACCTCAATCTCTAAAAACTAGATTGTACAACCAGTGCGTGTTGCCAGTAATGACTTACGGATCTGAGACGTGGTCCTTCACTGCTGGCCGTATGAGGACGCTCAAGGTCGCTCAGCGAGCTATGGAGAGGGCTATGCTTGGAGTTTTTCTGCGTGATAGACTCAGAAATGAGGATATCCGCAGTAAACCCAGAGTGACCGACATAGCCCAACGGATTAGTAAGCTGAAGTGGCAATGGGCCGGCCATATAGCTCGAAGAACCGATAACCGATGGGGAAGAAAGGTTCTCAAGTGGCAGCCTCGTACCGGTAGGCGAAGTGTAGGGTGACCCCCCCACTAGATGGAGTGACGACCTGGTAAGACATGCAGGAAGTCGATGGATGCAGGTGGCTCAGGACCGTGCTTTGTGGCATTACTTGGGGGAGGCCTATGTTCAGCAGTGGACTTGTGAAGGGCTGTAATGATGAATGATAATGATGAATCAAAAGTCTAAACAAAAAAACTTAACATTTAAATATTTTTTAACAAAAAAAAACTTAAAACATACACTCACACACAATTCACTCCTAATTTTTAAATATTTTTATAAACTTTTTTAATATATTTACTAAACAAAAGGGTATTAAGGCAATAAATATCAGTAAATAATATAATACAATACACTGTTACAGCTGACCGGCATGCGAGCAGTTGTTTGTCACCAGGATTAAATTTACGTCTAAAGTCTAAAACATAACAACATGAAAACAAAATTTATTTTAAGTAAGCAAACACTTAACTAAAAACAAAAATAAATCATCGCGCAATCGCGCAAATATAGCCTTAAACGAATTACCAATAAGAATGATATTGATCGCACACTGAACCACAAATTCAGCAACGCATAATCTCGCAAAGCGAATATAGACCTAACGTACTAATCAGTAAGGATAATATTGATCCTATATCTCAATGTGTAATAGATTTCGATATTCCATAGCCGACAAACCGAAATCTGATTCTTAAATTTCACGTCATGAAAAGACGGATTTGGATTTCTACGCAACAGTTTGCGTTTAGATTTGGATATTGTCGATTTTATTTTCGATTTGGATTGGTTTGGTTGTACAGATCGTAAGAGTTTAGCTAGTTAGGTCGATTTTTGAAATCGGATTTTCTAGTTTGAGCAATCTGTACGAATCGATTTGTGTTTGAACTGTATACCCACCTGCCCATAACGCTACAGAGTAAGGTCACTTGTAGCTTATTTCAAATAACCTAACTGCCTTATTGCAAATTACTTAATTATTTATTTTGTGCATTATAATTCTGTGAATACATAATTTAAATGATACAGAAGACAACGTCATTATCGTCATCAGCCCACTGCTGGACATAGGCCTCTGCCAAGGCGCGCCACTCAGCCCGATCTTCGGCTTCACGCGCGAAGACTGCATAACAAAACTAATTACCACGCATAATATAAAATTCGTACAACAAAAAGTTATGCAAACTTGTATAGAAATACTGTAAAAACGAGAACGTTAATTTCTTCGAAGTAGGGTGACCAGCAAGCGCACTATCCACCTGATAGTAGAAGTTGGTGCCATCACCCACAGACCTCTGCACCTTATAAATCAGTATGTCGACCTCTGCTGAAATACAGAGAGTCACCCCTGGAAAATGGATTGAGATCCATTGTTATGTACTAAGTACTAACCATCTTACTAATGAAATGAGCGGACGATGATACCGTAGTTTGTCTTAGTAATGTTTGATATAAAGAAGTCAATCTATACATATAATAAAACAGTAACGAAAAAAAACTGTACATTGAGTATTTTCGAGAAAAAATAAGTGGCTTTTGTTAGAAAAACGTAACTGATGACAAAAAGTGACTTTTTAGAATTTTTGTCTGTTTGTCTGTTTGTCTGTGAGTATGGTACGGCTTCACGCCAAAACTACTGAATAGATTGATTTGAAATTCGGCAAAAATGTTCTTTGTAAACCAAGGAAGGCTTTAGGCTACATATTATCACGCCGTATGTTATAGGGGGTAAGCAGTATTGATTTTAAAAGGTTTTTCTCTGTAATTGAATGCACAAAATAATTGAATGCACAAAATGATATGTTATTAGTTAAAATAAAAATTTAACTCTGGGAACATAATAATCACGCTATTTTTATAAAGGAGCGGGGCAGTAATATTATAAATTGCAAGGGAACAGCTGTTTAACAATATGTCGACCGTCAAAAATGTTTACCGCATTAAATGGTGCAAGTTTAAATCCCATAATATTGTTTTGAAAAATCGTAATTTTTGTTTAATTTTTGCACTTTTTATGTACATTAGGAAATCCGGGAACTTTACATGTCCCATCTGATTGTATGGAGAGTTTCACACCAATATTACTAAACAGATTGATTGGTGGTACAACAAGTTACACTATCATGAAGTCAAGTCAAACTTTTGGTTCTAAGTTATCATCCTATAGAAACGGGGGTTACCTTTGTTGTCTGTGTTGGTTGATGTGTTTAAATTTCCTACGAATAATTATTATTTTTCTACTATTACGTACTTATTCGATAACTTTTCATTATTTTGAATATCGTTAGTATCGGATTAAGAAGGAATCTAGCTATGCCTTTTATAAAAATATCAAATCTGTCTCGAAACTCAAGGGTTTTTAAGATGCGCAGGTTAGTTAGTAGTAGCAGTAGTTTCTCTCGAACCCACGCAGAGCGTGAACAACGGCTAGGTCCGCAAAAACTACCACGCAGCGCCAGTTACGACTAGAATTTAAACGAGTCCGCACTACTGCTTCTCGATCTCAGGAAAGTGCGGAACAACGAGAAATGCTTTTAGCTATCTACCGGGATCATCATTCTTTGTCTCGTGCATCCGAAACGGTTACACAGAGGGATCAGAGGTTGAGTTTTCAGAATATCCGCTCGGAGACTGCTCGATCACTTGAGAGCAGTCAGGAGCGTGAGATACGACTTGCGCGTGACCGAGAACGTGGGCAAAGCCAAGGGTACAGCTATAGTTATTTGAAGATCTGGAACACTTGTTGTGGAACTCCAAAACCCAGCGACATTATAACATATATAGGAATGACGCCTTAGCAAAAGTTGTTTAATCTGATGGGCATTTCGTGTTGACTTACAGAAATGAAAGATCTGGAACGTCTCGAATCGTCTCGCACATCACGTTGTTTTCCCGTCCCCGGGCTCTTAGAATTCGAAAACAGACGTTTTAGATCTTCGATTTTGACGACCCCGTTGTCGCTGGCGTAAGCAACATCATCCGCGTACAAAGTCGCGGGCAGCAGCTAGTAATTAAATATGAGTAGCAGATTTGCCATATATATAACAGGCCACGTAGAAAATTTTGTGAGAACGTTTTATTTGTGGGTAAAAACACGGAAGTTACAAATTAAAATTCCCCACCACATTTTTTACGAGCCAAATTGAAATACCTATCCTGTTTTAATAAAAATTGCATAAATGGAAACATTGTCACGCAATTGAATTTTACGTTTTCAAATAACTCTTAAAACTACACAGATGAATCGTTTATCAGGCTTCACATGACGTTTATGAATAAAGGGTACCGTATGGAGCTGGCATAGAATACTATAATTATATATTCTTCTATGCCAGCGCCATACGGTTATTTATTATAATAATACATACACAAAATAGAACGGGGGAGTGAGCGGAGCCCGTGTAGCTACTAAAATGTCACTAACACGTCAATTTACATGTATAAATATTGGTTGGGCTGAAAAGTTCGTATCGTCTCTATGAGATGGCGCCACTAGAGTAAAATCCATATCATTTTTAGGTAGTACCAACCTTCAAAAGCAACTGAAGCAACTTCTGAAGCAACTTTTGTTATTTTGAAAAAAATGGATAAAAAGGAATTTCGTGTTTTGAAACACTATTTTTTGATGAAAAAAAGTGCTGCTGATACCAAAAAGTGGCTTGATGAGTGTTATCCGGACTCTGCGCCGGGCGAAGCAACCATTCGTAAGTGGTTTGCCAAATTCCGTACAGGCCATATGAGCACCGAAGACGATGAACGCAGTGGACGTCCAAAACAGGCTGTTACGGACGAAAACATAAAAAAAATCCACAAAATGATTTTGGAAGATCGTAAATTGAGGTTGATTTGTATAGTTGGCACTCTAAAGATATCAAAGGAACGTGTTGGACATATCGTTCATGAATATTTGGGTATGCGAAAGCTATGTGCAAAGTGGGTGCCGCGCGAGCTCACAATCGACCAAAAACAAGAACGCGTCGATGCTTCAGAGCAATGTTTGGAGCTGTTCAACCGCAATAGAAGTGAATTTTTGCGTCGATATGTGAAAATCGATGAAACATGGATCCACCACTACACTCCGGAGTCCAGTCGACATTCATCTGAATGGACTGCACGCGATGAACCGAATCCAAAGCGTGGAAAAACTCAACAGTCGGCCGGTAAGGTTATGGCGTCCGTATTTTGGGATGCATATGGAATAATTTTCATCGACTATCTTGGAAAGGGAAAAACCATCAACAGCGACTATTATACAGCGTTATTGGAGCGTTTGAAGGACGAAATCGCGAAAAAACGGCCCCATTTGAAGAAGAAGAAAGTGTTGTTTCATCAAGACAATGCGCCGTGTCACAAATCGATGAAAACGATGGCAAAATTGCATGAATTGGGCTTCGAATTGCTTCCGCATCCACCGTATTCTCCAGATTTGGCCCCCAGCGACTTTTTCCTGTTCTCAGATCTCAAGAGAATGCTCGCTGGAAAGAAATTTAAAGCCGATGAGGAAGTAATCGCCGAAACAGAGGCCTATTTTGAGGCTAAACACAAATCGTACTACAAAAATGGTATTGAAAAGTTGGAAGATCGCTATAATCGGTGTATCGCCCTCGATGGCAACTATGTTTAATAATAAAATCGAATTTTGGCAAAAAATGTGTTTTTCTATAAAACGATACGAACTTTTCAGCCCAACTGTTATCAACACGAGATTTTTTTTGACGTAACAATCGCTTCCAAATTTCGCATGCAAATTATTTAGAAAATACCAAATTGCACGCTATTTACAAATAAATATGTATTAAAATTTAAAAAACCTTTTTAATGATGATTTTGAACATTGATCAAAAGTCTAAAATATGTAAATTTTCTCAGTCTATTAAAAACAGCGAATCGGGTTTGTAATAGTGATAATACGACGTAATTGCTTGTATTTGTGCTCGGCAACGCGGAATCTCGTACAAAATAAGTTTGACAGCCATTCTATTGTGAATTATAGTATTCTATGGGCGCTGGCATAATAAATTTCAATACGGTCAACTAACTTCAGAGATAAAGAAAGAAGTCGTCACCCTTTAACAGCTGCTACGGATGAAAGCGTGCTGTCGGTGAAAAACTTTAATTGAAGAAAATACTTGAATTACGTTGTCGCGAACTGACAATAAAAAACTAAAGAACCTAACTTAACTACAACGAAAACAACCAAAATAAAATAAATTATTTAAAAATTTGAAAATTTTTACAGTTTGTTTTATAAAAAAAGGTATGAAGGTGATGATGGGATGTAATGAAAATAGTGATTTACAATATTATTAAAAAAAATAACAAAAATAAAGATACTGCAACGAAGTATGCACAGGCTATGCCTATGATAGGTGCACAGCTGCTGCTCTAGGTACACGCAGAATCTGGAGAAAGCACACGCAGCGTCTGGAGAAGGTACACGCAGCGCTTGGAGTAGACACACACAGCGTCTTGAGCAGGTACGCAGCGTCTGGAGTAGGTCCAAGAAACGTCTGGAGTAGGCACGCAGCGTTTGAAGTAGGTACACGCGGCGCTTGAAGTAGGCAAACACAACTTCCGGAGTAGACACACACAGCGTCCGGAATAGACACGCAGCGTCTGGAGTAGGTCCACGCAACGTCTGGAGTAGGCACGCAGCGTTTGAAGTAGGTACACGCGGCGCTTGAAGTAGGCAAACACAGCGCACTAGTAGGCGGAGGCGTAGGCGTGGCTAGGCGACGACTTAAGGAGCGGGCAGAGGCTTGCAGGATCCCGAGGCAGTGCGGAAAAGGCCTTTAGGAGATGCTTCAAGTATCAAAGCTCAAGTCAGACTCTCCCATTCGCCGATTGTTCGGCTATCTTTTCCTTTTTTTGACGGATCTGGCATAAGAACGGAAAATTATTCTCATTAAATTTGAAATTATTTAAATTAAAAGCAAATTCTTGTAAATGGCCAAGAAGAAAGGAGTATTTTGAAGTAAAAACATCAGGCCGGTAACGATATTTGAATAAAAATTGCCATGACAACCTGATAAACAACGATGTCAAAACATGTCAAATTTTGGTTTTAGGCTCGTAATACAGAAACGGCAAGATTTAAGTGAAAAATGAGATATTATTTATATAGGAAAAAAAAGTAGCGCAACAGCGCGCACGAAACCCGAAATTGCAGAGTTATGGAGAACTAAATAAAAGACCGAAAAAGGTAGACTCCATTGACACCGATTTAAAAAGTGCTGATAGCATGAAAAATACGAAGTGAAAATGATTTGTTATTGTGTTCTTATGAATTAAAAATATTACAGGATCCTATGGAAATAAAGGTGATGCAAAATATCAAGTTTTGAGGCGAATGCAGAACATCAAAAACAGAATGGAAAAATAAGTTTAAAATAGTGTAAAATGATATGTAAGTATGTATAAGCATAACACTACATTTTCCCCCCGACCCTGGAAAATTTTTGACTCAGCAAAAATTTTGACATGTACATTCTAAAATAAACCATAAAAACACAGCTTTGCAGTAACAGACATCACCAGGCAAAATCAGATATACTATCTCTTACATTCATCATCTGCATTCAGGTAAGGGTGGAGTTCACATTCGATGACTACCACTCTAAAAGTGTGTTTTCGAAAGGACATTCAGGCTTATTTAAGGAGTTGTCATCCGCTCCTGCGTGGAAAAAAAAACATTTTGAAAGGACATCCAGGCTTATTTAAGGAGTTGTCATCCGCTCCTGAGTGAAGATAAAGATAAAGAAATTAATCTTAAGCAAGCTTTAGTCGCTATGACTTAAGTAAAGATTAAGAACGGCCAGAGCGGTAGGGCTCAAAGCCAGAGATCAGCAACATCACTAACGAGATGTGTCTGAAACAAAAAGTGAAGATTAACCAACGAAAATTCGAGGTCCTAAAGCAAGATGTGTTGAAGAACACTGGATCACCAAACAAACAAAGAAATAAAAATAATAAGGTGAGAATGATGGTGATATTTATACATATATACAGTTAATAAAAGTTAAAAAAAAAATTTATGATTTTACATCTTTGATGTGCCACTTGCCTCTAACTCCATTAGGGTCTTCAAGCACATAGACTAGTGGTGACAGTTTAGCTATCACTTTGCACTTAATGAACTTAGGGGCAAGTTTAGCATTAAAGTAAGCGCCGGCATTGCTTAAAACATGGTTTTTACGCCAAACAGTGTCTCCCACATTAAATTCTTTAAAAGACCGGCGAAGATCATAGCGAGCGCTATTTTTAGCGTGAGCTATGTGCAGTTTAGTTTGAACTTTGTGAAAAATAGATGAGAGGAGACCAGCATTAGACGCGTAAATATCACGAGGCATAAATATCAATTCCTCGAGGTTCTGAGTTGGAGTATAGAAGGAACCACAAGGTATTGTTTCCCTACCAAAGACTAAAAAGTTTGGAGTAAAGCCAGTAGCTACATTTGTAGCGCTGTTCATTGCGTACTGAATCTTAGCAAGATGGTTGTCGCAGGATCTATGATCGTCTCCTACTAGAGATGCTAGAGCTGTAATAATTGTACTATTAAACTTCTCCGTAGGATTAACCTGAGGACAATATAAAGCTGTGTGAAAAATACAAGGAACGTTATAAGAATTTAAGAATGATTGGAATTCTCGCGACTGAAATTGAACCGCGTTGTCCATTATAATAGTTTGGGGAATGCCATGAACTAGGAAAACTGAATTTTCCAAAAGATTAATAATATTAGCTGAAGTAGCACGTTTAAGGGGAAAAGTCATAGTATATTTAGTAAAATTGCAGTTAATTACTAGAATATACTGATTTCGTCTACGAGTCATAGGTAATGGACCCATAAGATCTAAGGATATAGTTTGAAAAGGTCTGGAGCAAAGTTTGGGTTTACCCATAAGACCATAGGGAGAATGATTAGGGTGTTTGTAGGTTAAGCAGGTTTCACAAGACGAGATTAATTTGGCAATGTCCTTAAACATACCAGGCCAATAGTATTTTAAAGATATTTTCTTGAATGTCTTGAAGATACCAAGATGGAGTTCTGAAGGGGAACCATGGTTAACTTCAATAAGTGCATGTCTATCTTGAGGTAGTGGAACTTCTTTCCAAATAAAGTCATCGTTTAGACGATCGAGAGAATGGATGCAGCGGTAAAGTTTGTTATCCCTGATAGTGTAGTTGGGATATGCGTCTGGGTTGTTAGAGCATCCGAGAAAAATCTTGTTGTAGTGCTCAAGTTCACGATTAGGTGGTTCTTCAATCGTAATAGGATGTACGCCTTGAGGTGAAGTTTCTCGTGTATCAGGACGTTCTTGATTCTTATGTCTTGATAATAAATCTGGAACAACGTTATCCTTTCCTTTTTTATGTTTCAGGACAAAGTTAAAGCATGATAAGCGTAAAGTCCAGCGAGCAAGTCTTCCTAATGGATTTGATAAGTTCTGAAACCATTTAAGTGCAGCATGGTCAGTATATATTGTAAATTCTTTACCATTGTCTAGGTAACATCGCCAATGTTCTAACGCAGTTATTACAGCCAATGTTTCTCTTTCAGTAGTTGAGTAGTTCTGTTGATTTTTGTTTAGTGCTTTACTCATGTAAGCAATCACGACTTCTTTGTCATCTTGATGTTGAGTAAGCATTGCTCCTATGCCATAATTTGATGCATCACAATGTACAGAGAAGGGTAGTTCGAAGTTAGGGCAAGCAAGAACAGGAGCAGTTACCAAAGCTTCTTTAAGTTTCTGGAAAGCAGCTGCAGCTTGTGAATTCCATAAAAATTTAGGAGCGTTCTTCCCGGAACAGGTTAGTTGGTTGAGTGGAGAGGCAATGGTGCTAAAGTTTGGAATGAATCTTCTGAACCAGCTGCAGGTGCCTATGAATCTACGTACTTCTTTTCTGCAAGTAGGTACAGGATATTCTAAAATAGCTTTTATTTTATCTGGATCAGCACGTAGACCATACTCGTCCACTAGAAAACCAAGGTATTTCAGTTCTTTCTTGAAGAATTGACTCTTCTCAAAGTTAATAGTCAGATTAGCATATGAAAGTTTTTCATGAACTTTCATGAGAAGCGATATGTGTTCATCAAAAGTCTCGCTAATAATAACGATGTCATCCAGATAGCAAAATACCTTGTTCTCAAATTCAGGAGTAAAAAGCATATCCATTAATCTTTGTAGAGTTGCAGGTGAGTTAGAGAGACCAAAAGGCATTACCTTGAATCTAAACATACCTCTTCCAGGTACATAAAATGCAGTTTTATCCTTATCAGCAGGATTCAAGGGAATCTCCCAAAATGCTTTCGCAATGTCGATGCTTGATAAGTATTTGGCATTCTTCAGGTTGTCCAAAATTTCGCTTATTAGTGGCAGACTATAAGCATCACGACGTGTAACTGAGTTAAGCTTCCTGCTGTCTACGCAGAAACGCCATTCACCATTCTTCTTCGGAGTGATGAGAACTGGAGATAACCAAGGACTTTCGCATTCTTCAATGACGTTCCATCCCAGCATCTTATCAACTTCATTAATTAACGCCTTTTGTTTTTCAGGAGACAGTCTGTAACATCTTTGTTTGATTGGAAGAGAATCACCAGTATCAATCTTGTGGGTGATTAAGTGTGTGCTCCCCAGGATACCTTTTTCTTCAAAAGAAATTGTCTTGAAGCGTTGGATGATGTCGTTATTATTAGCGAGACTTTATTACCCAGAATAGTTACTGAGCTGCCAGAATCTAGTAAACCAGATAAAGTTAAGTCATAAATTTTGACATTAACGAATGGACGATTAAGATCTTGTTCTTTGGAGTAGAGTGTAGAAGAGATTTTGTAACAAGAAAAGAAGTTTTGAATTGTTTTAATCCAACTAGCCCAATCGTCATTATCAAAGTTTAAGTTACTTTTCAAGTCAGCAGTTAGTTTTTTGAACTAGTATGTGGTTTGGGAAAACAAGTAGGGCAATCTGCAGTTTTAAAACCTTTAAGACCACATTTGAAACAAATCACGAATCGTGGTTGAGTACAAGTGTTCAAAGTATGACCTTGTTTACGACAGCGAACACAAAAAGAGCTTTCTTGAGGAGCTTTAGTTTGAGAGAGACTATTAACTTGTCTAGAAGGGTATTTGTAGGATGAAGTGAATTTATTCATAAAGGGAGGAGAAGGTTGTGAGTTATTAGAAGAATTTGAAGAGCCAACTGAACTTGAAGTGGAATGCTTGTAGTTGAATTCAGAAATAAGAGGACTTTGTTGTACATTTGGTTCTTTAAATTGTTTGTCTCTGTCAAGGAACTTTTCATAGTTTTGGCAAGTAGCCAGAAGAGAGTCGATAGAGTCAATGTCTTTTAGAGCTACGAAGACTGAATAACATGGGCGAATATTCCTCAAAATAATCTCCAATTGTTCTGTTTCAGAAAGTTTCTTCGAAAGACGAGTGAACATTCCAGACATGATGGAAATATAGATAACGATAGGTTCATCACGGCCTTGAGTTCGGTTCCTAATCGCTTCTAGAAGTTTATAATCATAATCAAAACCACCAAAGTCTTTGATTAATAAAGAGGAAAGTTCGTTCCAAGTTAAGTTTGGATTCTGATTATATTTAAATCTGAACCAATGAAGAGCATTGTCGGTGAAAATTTCAAACGCTTGAGAAATCAACAAGTCTTTGGGTAAGCCACGAGCTAAGCAGTATTCTTCAAGTTTTTGAAGAAAGGATCTTGGACAGCTTTTACCATTGAAGGTGTGTCTGAAATTGATATTTATACATATATACAAACTTATATATACAAACATATATATACATATATACAAATGTAGTGACATGCAAAACAGTATTAGCTGGTTCCTCACATCTAATCTTCACTTCGTATTCGAGTTCGGCCTTGTTAAGAAATTTGTACTTAATAACCCTTTTCATTGTTAGTATTAAGTGCAAAGTTAAGTTTAAGAAATAAAAATTTAATTAAAAATTGTACCTCTTTAAGTTATCTAGAATAAGAATATTAAAGTGATGAATGTAAGTGAAGTGTTATATGTAGGTCTAAATATAATCCAGATAAGTTGAAAAACTAGATGAAGTTTTGTTTTAGAATTTGGAAGATTGTACCTCTTTAAGTTATCGAGAATAAACATATTAAAGTGATGAATGTAGGTGTAGTGTTATATGTAGGCCTAAATATAATCCAAATAAGTTGAAAAACTAGAAGAAGTTTTGTTTTAGAATTTGGAAGATTGTACCTCTTTAAGTTATCTAGAATAAAAATATTAAAGTGATGAATGTAAGTGAAGTGTTATATGTAGGCCTAAATATAATCCAGATAAGTTGAAAAACTAGAAGAAGTTTTGTTTTAGAATTTGGAAGATATGATAAGGATGAGTAAATAAAGAGTTAAGAACGAAAGAGAAAGCAATTCAATCAAAAGGAAATGGATAAGGCGTAGCTAAGGTGAAGAAAAGAAGAACTTTTACGTTGGGCGCCAAATTGTCGCGAACTGACAATAAAAAACTAAAGAACCTAACTTAACTACAACGAAAACAACCAAAATAAAATAAATTATTTAAAAATTTGAAAATTTTTACAGTTTGTTTTATAAAAAAAGGTATGAAGGTGATGATGGGATGTAATGAAAATAGTGATTTACAATATTATTAAAAAAAATAACAAAAATAAAGATACTGCAACGAAGTATGCACAGGCTATGCCTATGATAGGTGCACAGCTGCTGCTCTAGGTACACGCAGAATCTGGAGAAAGCACACGCAGCGTCTGGAGAAGGTACACGCAGCGCTTGGAGTAGACACACACAGCGTCTTGAGCAGGTACGCAGCGTCTGGAGTAGGTCCAAGAAACGTCTGGAGTAGGCACGCAGCGTTTGAAGTAGGTACACGCGGCGCTTGAAGTAGGCAAACACAACTTCCGGAGTAGACACACACAGCGTCCGGAATAGACACGCAGCGTCTGGAGTAGGTCCACGCAACGTCTGGAGTAGGCACGCAGCGTTTGAAGTAGGTACACGCGGCGCTTGAAGTAGGCAAACACAGCGCACTAGTAGGCGGAGGCGTAGGCGTGGCTAGGCGACGACTTAAGGAGCGGGCAGAGGCTTGCAGGATCCCGAGGCAGTGCGGAAAAGGCCTTTAGGAGATGCTTCAAGTATCAAAGCTCAAGTCAGACTCTCCCATTCGCCGATTGTTCGGCTATCTTTTCCTTTTTTTGACGGATCTGGCATAAGAACGGAAAATTATTCTCATTAAATTTGAAATTATTTAAATTAAAAGCAAATTCTTGTAAATGGCCAAGAAGAAAGGAGTATTTTGAAGTAAAAACATCAGGCCGGTAACGATATTTGAATAAAAATTGCCATGACAACCTGATAAACAACGATGTCAAAACATGTCAAATTTTGGTTTTAGGCTCGTAATACAGAAACGGCAAGATTTAAGTGAAAAATGAGATATTATTTATATAGGAAAAAAAAGTAGCGCAACAGCGCGCACGAAACCCGAAATTGCAGAGTTATGGAGAACTAAATAAAAGACCGAAAAAGGTAGACTCCATTGACACCGATTTAAAAAGTGCTGATAGCATGAAAAATACGAAGTGAAAATGATTTGTTATTGTGTTCTTATGAATTAAAAATATTACAGGATCCTATGGAAATAAAGGTGATGCAAAATATCAAGTTTTGAGGCGAATGCAGAACATCAAAAACAGAATGGAAAAATAAGTTTAAAATAGTGTAAAATGATATGTAAGTATGTATAAGCATAACACTACAACGTATGAAGATATTCCGAATATAGTACAGATTGTATCGGTGAGCGTTTACGACATTTTACACGAATACCTTCTTGAGAGAAGTGCCACCATAACCTCATAGATATTCAGAAGCATTGCAAGACAGGTCGCGTGGAAAGGTACCGAAATGATTGAGAAGCGCGGGAAAGGTTTTGATCGCTATTTTTTCACTTGATGGGATATCTGGTGTTAATTCTTTCACTAAATTAAAGAAATATCAGTGCCGAATGGTGAGCTACTAGTTAAAAGATTATTAGAAATGTTCACGGGCCTGAAGCAACGCGCGGCTGCACACGTGGTGCCATAGGTCACTGTTCCAACGTGACGTCGCGGATGGGTGCTCAGCGCTCCAGACGGGAGGATACGGATAAACACGTTTCTGGTGATGACGCATCGACAAATCTAACTGCATCATGAATATTTATATCGTTGTCTTTGTTATCTAAAGACAAGTTATTGCATCTATGACGAGGGTGTGAGAAGTAATGGACTACCTAGTATATTGTTATCGTTGGATGCATGTCCAGGCCGAGGATGAAATGATCCTTCAAGGTCGTCTTCATAACTATATGGAAATCAAAATTGCTTTTTTGACCTGTAGGTCGCGCTGCCCATGACATTCCTTCTAACGATTACGACTTAACGTAATTGGACGAGCTTTGATTGTAATCCAATTTCCAATTCCTGTGTATCAGTGAGATGTGTAAGAAGTATTCCTCTTCGATATATCTATCTTAGTAAATTATCTATTTATCTTAATAAATTGCGTCAATATGCTCCTGAATATTGACCTTTCACTTGACTTTTAGCCAATAACGAGTAAAATTCTCAAATATGTCATCGTTTTTTTACAAATGAGTAATCCGATAACATCCCCAGTGCAATGTTATAAAACAACAACCGTTCCCGTGAAACTCTCATTTATTACTGGATGGAATGGATATGACAACTGGGCGACAGAATACACGTCTATCTATCGTCTATATACCCACTAGCCCACACCGTCCGGTGCGTGTAGCAAGAGGTGGCAGCAGGTAATGAAACAGGAGGTGGACTGAAGCACTTGCCTGACAAAATTGCGACTTCCGACATTCTTACCAAGCGAGGCAACTACAGCAAATATGAGATAATCCATGAGACGGTCTATGTTCAACAAAGGACTTTTGATTTTTATTAGGCTATAATGACAATAATAATGGTAACATCTGGACATAACGACTTGGGTGATCTTTCGATTGAAATTATTTCTGTAGTCGTTTCTGAGAACAAGCTAATCCCGGTCAGCCTTTTGGGTCATCTGAGGCTCCAGACTCAAATGCAGAAGCCCATCGTCCGCAGATTTCTTTTCGTTTCTTACTTACCCTCGGCAGTTTGATCTCTTCTTGTATTTTTATTTATATATTTTACTATACTAATATTATATATTTATCATCCTTATTTATATATTTATAGAACCCAACCAGATGAGAAAACTATATAATTATTCATATTCCAAATGGTGATCTGAATGATATAGTGTTATGGTCATATTATATTATAATAGTAACTTACTATAATATATTATAATAGAGGACTAAGATAGATGCTTCACAGGCTGTATTTATTATTACACTTTTCTCTTATTTTGGAACTGATGTATGCTGTGTAACGGAAAAAGTATGTCCAAAATGGCTTAGTCTGGATCTATGCAAGAAAGAAAGAAGAAACATATTTATTCATTACTACAACTTACTTTTACAAAAAAGAAAAAGTAACAAAGTTTTTAGTAAAAAATATGGATTGCACCATACAAAAAGGCTATCGACTCAGCACGACGCTATAGAAACAGAGTTACCGAAGCGCAGATATTCTGCCGGAGCCACAGAAGTCGATTTGCGAGTACTGTACCGGAGACCGGAGTTGTGACATTTTTTTGTAATGATAATTAATGTAGAATCGGGTATTACTTTGTTGAAATTCATTCAATATGAAAACGTAATTACCTAATAATAGCACTGCTAATGATGACGCAATCTGTTTAATTTACTCAGTACACAAATTACACAATACAAACACGTGTCAGTGCTTAATCAAAAAGAGTAGACCGTGTCTTATTTGGCTGTTATTGTTGTAAACACAACCAAATTAATGTCGATGAACTTGGTTTATTGAATTAGTTAAACAATTTAGATCTTATCGCAAAGCTTTAGGAGCGATTGTACTACATCACAGTTAATAGAAGTAGCCTCCGGCTTGCCATCCAACAAGCAAAAGTGAATGTTGCCCGTCAGTCCGTGCGTTGCAACACGGCTGTTACACAAGGCGAAGCCGTAGCATCCTGGAGCACAGCTCCATTACGTATGGTATTAAATAACATTAATGAAGTATAACGTCGTAGTTACAAGGCAAGGGCTATTTTTATAACGTGATTTCGAACGGAGCAGAGCTATACGCTGCAGATGTATTATGGTTGTAGCACGAATGGTTTGGCTTGACCGGGGTAAAACCACGCCCTCACAGAAAACCGGCGTAAAAGTGTTTCGTATTGGTTCGGGGTTATGTTTTCGTTTGTGTAGTTTGTATTATATTACACTCGTGTACTCTATTATATAAGAAAAGGGAACGTGTGGCGAATTTTCAATGCTACTGAGATTTTATTTTTTTAAACAATATTAGAATGAAGCTGGGGACGGATAAGTGTGCGATGCTCCATGTTGATAGACTTATCTATGTCCATTAACATTAGGACACTTTCCGAGGCTGAAACATACCGATACCTGAGTATGTCACAAAATATAGGTGTTGATGAGGCGGACATGAAACAACCAGTTTGCGATCTGTTTCATGTGCACTTGACCAAAATGCTTAACAGCCTTTTGTCGGGCGTGAATAAGACACAGGCGTATAATGGTTGGGTTGGGTCATGCCTGTCCTTATGCATACCTCTGGCTTACTCAGGTGGACTCAGACCGAACTAAACGCTCTGGATAGAAAAGTCTGCACTGTTATGACGTCTCATAGGATGCACCATCCGAGATCGAGTCCTGTACTTGCCGTGAAATCATGTTAGTTTTTTAAGCGCGCTCACCATGCTTAATCGCGAAGTGTGCAACCTCCGTAATTACTTCCTGACGAGATCGGATGATCCATTCTATAAGGACGTCATTTCTTGTGATAAAGGACTTACCCCTCTATCCTTAGCCAACGAGCAATGGCAAGACCCGGCAGTGCAGAGCATTTCCGACCGGGAGACCGCATAGAAGAAGAAGGAATGCATGGGAAGTTCTACAAGGCTCTACATGAGCCTTTTGTAGATACGGTCACCTCCCTTCACTGGTTACGCTTCGGTGACCTCTTTGGCGAAACCATGGGTTTTGTCTGAGCGACACAGGATCGTCGACATCGTCGAGCTTGTTGCCATCCCTGTAAATCACTTAGGCATGTCATCTCCGGTGGATCGGCTCTTTCTTACTCTGAGTACTTGCACGACACAACCTAGTAGCCAGCATTCTTCACCAGGAATCGCTCTAAAATACTGTCTCGTGGATCGGAAACTGCCTTATTATAAGTATATGCCGGAAGTCGTGCTCGAAAGTGACCGCGCCAGACTACTGGGACCGGGCCATCATCACAGACAGGATTATTCTTACGAATTAGTCTCACATTATGATGAGGGATCGGGGAAAGTCAAGAATTTGGTCGACGTTACCATCTCTTATGACGAAAACCTCGTGAAAGGCGACACAGATTAGAAAACAAAATATCTGGACCTGGCTCACGAGGTGACCGACATGTGGGGACATCGTTTCTGCGAACGGGCTGATCCCGGTTAGACAATTGAGTCATCTGAAGCGACTGGGAGTCCGTGACGGACCGCTCCGGGCTCAAATGCACAACGCGGTGCTCCTCGATACTGCCCGCGTCGTCCGCGGGTTTCTTTCCCTTTCCTCCCAACTCTCGGCCGTTTGGTCTCCCCTGTCGAGGGCTTCCATCTGCTTTGGCTGTTATTTATGCATGTGTTTTTTATGTATTGATTTAATTTTAAAGATATTTTAAGCTATTGCATAGCTTCTATCGCGGGCCTTGAGCGCGGGGACCGAATCCAGAAATTTATTCCGTAACGAAAAAACCTCACGCTCCCCACTCCGACGGGCACGGAGGTGTGGCTTGAAGGCCGTGCATTGTCTAACGTCGTTTCTTTTCGGCAGTCTTCGACACGGTGTTTGTGTGCGTGCAATTAGACGTATTGTACGACTCTACGAAGCTCGCACGAATCGAGACGAGCTGCTCCGAAATCGGACGAATACATAAGCAGCTGTTTATGAGAAAGTATATAGGTGTATAGGTATTTATGTACAACAGTGAATAGCTGTACTTGTAAAATGTGTGTATAAAGTGTTTTGAATATGAATGAACAAAGTGCATTTATTATTTATTTATTTAATAAAAGAAAAAAAATTGTTTTCTTAATGGTCACCACGCTCAAATAGTGTAACTTGAATTAATATCAAAGAAAAAGAAATGCTGCATAAAAAAATAAATAAATAATTATAATTGCATAAATTAATACAAAATGCTATGCAATACATTAACCGCGGCAGTCCCCCAGTGCCACACGTCTTTTTATATATTTGTCATTTTCATTTATATATTTGTACAGCCTAACCGGATGAGAAAACTATATAAATACCCCAATAATAATAAGATAACATTTCCTTTTACATATTTGTTTATTTAGCCCAACTAGATAATAACTAGATAATACTCCATGAATACCCCAACATAATAATAATAATAATAAATAACTGAATTACAATGAATTTACATAAATTATGTATATTAATATTTAAATATTAATCTGAGATGGTATTAGAATCTGACTTCTGAACTAGTACTTTAAACATTTAAGTATTGTACTTTAATGTAACATAAATTTGCTTTATAACTTAAAAAAATTCCATTTTTAAATGTTTTAATAATATCTAAATGATCAATTTAAAATATGGTGAAGTCCTGTTCGAAAAACGTTTGTGTGTAACATGGTTAACCAATATTTTATAAAATAAATATAAAATCACTAAAGTATCGTCGTTAAAATGACCCAAGTACAAAAATAAGTCACTTTGGGTATAGCAAAGTAACAATACACAACCGGTTGTATCCAGCCGGTCATACAAGAGTATCTTTTGTTTTTATAATAAGTGTAGTAGCTGTGTTATCAGAATTATGATAACACAGCTAGTACACTCATTATGAAAGCAACATGGAGTCTGTTAAGCGAGATTTGCTACATCGCACCTACACTGCTTCCCATCGCTCGCCAGATAGTTATAGCACTACCGTACGACTTCAAAATACCACCAACTTTTTTGCTCCTTTAAGTCAGTGCTTGACTACTTTTTCACCTGACAAGGTCAGTGATGCTGTAGCCGAAGTCTTAGCCCCAAAAAAGCCTATTTAGTCTAAAGCGCTTATTACATTATACAATTTTTAGGAAATCTAATTAGGAAATAGGAAGGTGTAATCGTAGTTAGAACAGTTAGGATCCGATTTAGTCAAATTGGAGGTCCCAATCGCTCTACTTCCTAAATTGTTTACAATTTAGGACAGTGTAATCGATACGTTACGATTTAAAACAACCAGTCGGCACCCGTGCTTTGATCTAAGTGGAAATATCGTGGCTTCTTTTTCAATATGTTTGGATACCAAACTTAATAAATAATCAAACTGCTTAGAATCAACTCTTAAAAAAATTCTACAGTCGCCAGGTTCGAACATATGCACTATATTCATATTGGACAGTTTTTTTCTCATTGACAAGTATTCTTTAACCCAGCATTTTCTCTTTTTTGTTTTTTTAACATCCATTGTTCCCACCATGGCTAAGGCAAGTCCTATTTTCTGCTGTTTTTATAAATACGGCGCCATCGATCAAACGTGCAACCCCATCGATACTTCTTTACGAATGCGGTTCGTCACGATTTAGAATTCAATTTAGTGTAGTGTGATCACTAGCTTCCAATTTAGGTTCCTAATTAG
Organism: Parnassius smintheus behrii; assembly: GCA_036936625.1. NCBI lineage: Eukaryota > Metazoa > Arthropoda > Insecta > Lepidoptera > Papilionidae > Parnassius > Parnassius smintheus. The sequence continues at coordinate 42,958,433 of JAUPFT010000026.1, forward strand.
ATTTCCTAAAAATTGTATAGTGTAATAAGCGCTTTATCGGATGGAAACAGATGCTGGCAAAGTGTTCCACATTTTGATATATGCGTGATGAAAGTTTGTAAATGAATGAGATCCTGCAGTCCATACTTACTATAACGTGTAACTATATACGAGTACGTGCAGTGAAATTATGTGATAGTTATTCTACCACATAACATTTTAAACGGGAAACAAAAATATTGCATTTGTAATTGAATTTTTACTAGAAAATTGTTTTTATACAATGGACAACATTTTTTCAAGTATTTCAAATATCCTAAATTTTATGTGGTCTTAATTTTTTTTATATATTTAGTTATTTTTTATTAATAATAATTATAATATGTACTATTTTTTGGTAATTAGTAATTTTTTACTTCATGGATTTTTGCAATGTCTGTAAAAGGTTACCAAGTTAAATGTACCATTTGTCATTTATATTAAGACTGTTGGTAGGTACACTTAGTGAGTAAATAAATATTCGAATAGTTAATCTGATTCGGGTTACCAATAACCATAACCCTCGTGGCAGATGACGTTATCACATACATATTATTATCTAATCCATGTAATATACTATCTAATGCAAAGTAAAGTAAAGTAAAGTTACAGCCTATATACGTCCCACTGCTGGGCACAGGCCTCCTCTCATTTCTGAGAGGGTTTCAGAGCAAGAAAGTGTCCGCCGCGGTGCCCCAATGCGTATTGGCGAACTTCACATGAATCACATGTCTTCGAAATATTTTTTTTCTTAATTCTTAAACATGCAGGTTTCCTTACGATGTTTTCCTTCACCGCCGAGCACGTGGTAAATCAGCACTTAAAATTGCAATTAACAATTTCATTGGTGCCGACGGAGATCGAACCCGGGTTACTCGCGTTCTGTTAAATTTACAGCGAGCGTTAACCATCTGAGCTACCATGCAATACCATGTAATGAACTCGATTAGGATATACAATACTCGTCTTTTAGATGCAGGATGGATCCTCTTACGCCGTCACACGGACAACATCTATACACAAGAGTCGTAAAGAAACGGGGATTCTTCTGAGAATCAGGGATGACAACGCATCTTTCTTTTTCATTCACTTCTTTTATTTGAGCCATATCATAAGTAGAATGGACACAACGAATCACCAATTTGATTCATAATCGAGAATATAATATTATGTATGTCTCCGGGCTATAGCATTCAGTTGAACTGGCGATTGCGTGATTGTTCGTCATGCTTTTTACTAGTATAACAAAAAAAAAATATTTTCAAGATAATGCTATAATCAGTGCAATTTTATTTCACAATATTTTTGTTTTAAGTAGGCCAGAAATTCAAATTTATTTTATTTGCATTTTCAAACATTCTATACTACTCTGTGTAAAAAGTATCGGGAATATGTCAATAAAAAGACCCGCGTAAAAGAGGTCGTTCTTATTTTTTTACTGCATGTTGGTAGCACTGTACTGATTTAGCGCGCAAAGTTTGAGCGGGATCTGTCATTTAATTTGTTTTAAACTACACTTTTTGTTGGTCATAGTTTTGAGTTCTCGGCGATTTTTACAATGGAAAATATTGTTGAACAAAGAGTGTGCCTTAAATTTTGTGTTTCGAATGATATTTCATGTGGTGAATCACTAAAAATGTTGCGAAATACCTACGGCGAATCGTGTATATCGAAAACAAGGGCTTATGAATGGTATAAGGCTTTTAAAGAAGGCCGAGAAATAGTAGTAGACTTGCCTCGTTCTGGTAGATCTTCAACCGCTACGACCAAAGAAAACATCGACAAAATCAAGAAGCTAGTGTTCGAAAATCGACGTATGAGTCTGAGAGACTTGGCTAGTGAGGTAAACATATTATCTTTTAAGTCCGTCCACAACATTCTCATTGACATTTTAGGCATGAAACGCGTCGCCGCTCGACTAGTTCCAAAAGAGCTCAATTTTGTTCAAAGAGCGCAGCGAAAGCATGTCGCTGAAGACATGGTTTCCCGAACTTCTACGGATTCGACCTTTATGAAACGTATAATAATTGGCGACGAGTCATGGATTTATGAGTACGACATGCAAACAAGCCAACAGTCTTCAGAATGGCGTCTCGAAAACGAGCCGAAACCCAAAAAACCGCGGCAAAGTCGCTCCAAAATCAAGGTGATGCTGACAGTTTTTTTTGACTACCGTGGTGTGGTTCACTCCGAATTCCTTCCAAAGGGAGAAATAGTGAATAAAGAATATTATTTAGGCGTCATGAAGCGTTTGCGTGAGAGTATCCGCCGAAAACGTCCAGATTTGTGGCAACACAACTCATGGATGCTGCACCATGATAATGCACCATCACACACAGCCATTATAGTGAAAGAGTTTTTAGCGAAAAATTCAACAAAAGTTCTCGACCAAGCACCGTATTCACCTGATGTGGTTCCGTCTGACTTTTTTTAATTCCCAAGTTAAAATTACCACTTCGAGGAAAACGTTTTGAGTCGATAGAAGCCATAACAAAAAATTCGCTGAATGAGCTAAAGGCCATACCGCAAATAGCCTGTGAAAAATGTATGGAAGACTGGGTGAAGCGTTGGAGATGTTGTATTGCAAGCGATGGGGCCTACTTTGAAGGCGATAAAATAAATTTAGATGAATAATTTGTATTTTTTGTTTTATTGACAAATTTCCGATATCTAGTACACAGAAGGTATATACTGTAAATTCGTATCTGACAGACAAATATTTATTTTTGCACATGCCGATAACAATACATAAAAAAGCTGTGTGAGTTGAACTAGTGGGTACGTCGACGTCATATAGTACAAAGTTCTGCGAATCAACAAACATAAAGGAGAGTTATCTCATTGAAGTAAAGTAGGTACAGTAACAACATATAATCATTTCAGCTGAAGAGCTTTTCTAATTTTTAAAACGACTTTAGGACAGAAAAGTGTAAGCTGCGTTGACACAATTTGCAAGTTTTATTTTTCCTTGGTATTTTTTTAAATACGTGACTTTATCAGAGGCATTCCATCTTAGTCCTCAGGGATGACAACGGATCTGCATGTTGATTCTTCATCGAGGATTGATGTAGATGTCTATGGACTTTGTGCTCGTTTGTCACCCTCATTGAATTGTGTTACAACTTCGAGTTAGCCGGCGGGCACCCAACTAGGTTTGCTCACGTATATAACATATTGTGAGATTTTACCGCGATCCTCTGAGCTACCATGGCTCTTTATAGATAATTCACGTCATCTTAGTCTGTAGAAGAGTACATTTAGAATTGCAATCTTGTTTGTGTAACGTATTTTATATTTTTTTTTAATATTTTAAGCTTTAAAATTAAAGTACAACGGTTGAAAATAAAGTATTATTTATTTGCTTTGCTTATTTTTAAGCTCCGACCTCGTACAAACTGCGCACGACTGTGACTGCGTACATGTTGATAGAGCATTATTAAAATAACATGCAGTTAACAGGGTTTTGTTTATTGTTTATATTGTCATAACAAAGAGAATGTTCAATCATTGATTACTATGTTTATGTATCTATCCTACTGTTAAATGTCATCATTACAACCCTTCACAAGCCAACTGCTGAGCAAAGGCCTCCCTGTAGTAACGCAACAAAGCACTGTCCTGAGCTACCTGCATTCATCTAGAAGTGGGTCACTCTATACTTCCCTTACCGGTATAAGGCTGCCACTCTAAAATCTACTCTACTTATATTAACTACGATGAAGATTATAACGAATATAATCCCAAATGCAACAGCTTTTATAAGGTCTACGAAACAAGTCTGTTTACTGAAAGTATGACACCTTGGTTTGACCAGCTATTAGCATGGAGTCGGCGTCTTCCTTCATTACATGTTTTGAATAATCCGGTATCAAAAACTTAGTAAGCACAACTCGTGATCAACATGTAAAATTATGGCTACTTGCAACTATCATGTTTACGAGTAATCTACTTCAGGACAATGTGGGATCAACAGGTTGTTATGATACTTACTACTTAGACTACATAACTATATTTACAACACAATTAAGTAAACACTATGTGAAGCCCAAAGATGTTTTATAGGTTTATCTTTGGTGAAGCCTATACACCTGCAACAAATAAGCAAACATAATATGTTTAGTAAATTTACGGACTTTTTAATACAGTTTATCTCGTACGAGTCAAGGCCAAGTCGACAACGTTTAACCTATTTTTGGCACTCTGTATTTTACTGTACATTGGTAATTCCGCGCCTAATTTATGCTATGGGACGGATAACACATTGATATTAAATTGTTTGTAACATTCCTGTTTTTTATTAAGCATATTATTATTCTTACGTATTATTAGACCACAATGTGGCAATGTCATGATTTATTGATATATGAAAGTCCACCTGATAGTAAGTGGATGCTGTGACTCATAGACCTCTACATCCGTCTTCGATTGAGAATCAAAATGCAGATGCGTTGTTATCCCTGAAGATTAAGGTGGAAGGTCTCGTTTCCAGTAATAAGGTATGCGGTTGTCAACACTCACTATACGGAACACTATCAACATTAAGCTGATATTTTACGCTGGTATTCTATGAGAGAGTAGTATTAAGAAAAAAGTCTTTTCTTACCTTGAAAATGAATCGAAGTTTCGGGGGCGTGGCTTATTCCTTTGTCGGTAAAGCTAACGGACAACTACGGGAGTGTCAAAATGAAAGTGATGCAATGACTTCATCGTACGCAAATTATGAAATAGCCATACCGAGCAAGCGCTCGGACAAAAAACTAAGTAAGCGCCAAACAACATTTTTGTTTATTTTAACAAAATTTCGTTATGGATTAAAAAACTGGTTCATGAGAACTCATACATGTACATATTCACGTCACATATATAAACATATTATTTACTATGCTTTAAAAAAATCCATGAAATTATTCGTAATAATATTGTGGTGTCATCGAAAAATTTAAGCGACAGTAGCCTAATGGCAGGGCGCGGACCGCGAACTCAAAAAGGTCGTGGGTTCGAATCCGACGTTTGACTACTGGCGTGAACCACTCGTAACACAAGCAATTTAAGCTTACCACGAGTGGTTAAGGGGAATATTAGTAATGTTTATAGCATTGTTAATATTCTTTAAAAAAATAGAGCCTACTTTGCAAATTTTACACGATATCGTGTTTTCTTTTTATGCAATCTAAGATCATATAGTTAAAAATCATATATCAAAATGTTGATTTGTAATCTATAAAACCTAAAAAAAATATGTTAAATAGAAAAACCACCAAATTTTCGAGGTATCACCGCCGACGGCCCATTCGTGCTACAACCATAACATACTTAAATATGTTGTTTACATTTATATGACGACTATTATGACTAACTCAATTGGAGCTTAAGCGTGATTTAAGTCTACAAGATAATGTCACCATGAAGAATCAAATCATTATCGTAGTTGTAATTTAGAAAACAGAAGTAGTTAGACGGCGCTGAAGCAAATTGACTTGGCGATGAGTTGCGGCGCTAAAGTTCAGGGTTCGAATCCCGCACGGAACAAGTATTTGTATGATCTACAAATAATTGATCCGGGACTGAATCTGTCTTTATGTTTTTAACTGCATCCACGATACAGGAGAAGATCCTAGTGGGGGTAACATAAAAAAGGGTAATTTCTTTTGCGATGAGAACCATCAACTTAACTTACCATTTCCTCATGCACGTGTCGATCGCAATAACCTTGAGTTCGATGTAGCGGCAGGCAAACTGGTTCTACACGCACACGATCGTAAAGATCACTAAAAAGCGATCACTGCCAGATTGACTAAAGAGATGCTGTCGATTATTTAATACATATTAATATACAGCGACGCTCCGTAGAGCTGGGCTTATGAATCGAAAGCGGCGGTTTCGAATCATGTACGGATCAAGTACTTGTATGGCCTACAGATGATTGTTCCAGGTTTGGATGTTTGTCCTTCTGCAATTTATGTATCTAAACTACCTTCATGATACAATAAAAACATACATTTTACAAATATAGTTTTTATAATATAATATATACTTACATTTTGTTATTCTGGTGTTTTTGGATTATATGGTGCTCTGACCTTAACACTAAAATCAACAATCAGTTTTCTTTGGTATGCAGTCTAACCAGGACCTGCGACGTATTAGTAGTTAGATACTCACTGTATCTAATTAAACATACTAATACCGGTTTTTTTTACTCTTACGCTAGTACGTCGCGGGTCCACACACATAGGGGTATGGGTCCTTATTAGCGTTAAAACTTTGCAGCCTTATCCGATAGTATTTGTTAAATTAACTTTTAAATATTATTTTTTGTTACGTATTTGTTATTTTTTGTTACTATTTTTTTTAATTATGACGTGTAACTTATAAAGTAATTGATGTACTGGTAGTACCACAGAGCTATTCATTATACTGTATATTGAATAGCTAGGGTCGTTTTTAAGCACTTGACTACCTGAGTTTCGTAAATTTTGGAAAACATATTTAAAAAATATGTGGTTTCTTGAACTTGAGAATACGGTTTTTCCTCTACTTAGGAAGTGATTTATTGTAAACAAGTCTTTGTGACACGTGTGTTGGGTTTGCGCTGATCACTGATCACAAATAATGTTTTTTGAAACGACATTAGCGTAATGTTTAATGATGCAAAACTTAAAAACCACGTACGACTGCTCAGTTGTCCTCTAATTTACTACTTAGTACCTACTTAATTATCTAACTTACTGATTGTGGTTAATTGAAGTAATTATTTATCTCAGGCGCACACAATAGCTTAAAAGGGTTGACCAGGGCTGACAAGGCATTTGCATTTTGATTCGTAATTGAGAATAGATGTAGATGTCTATGTGGTAAACATCTACATCCACTTACCATCAGGTTGTCTTTGTGTTTGTTTGTCACCATTATTCCATATAAAAAATAAAACCGACTTATGATAATATTAATTTAGCTTCAACTAAATATTGAAATTTACTTTCAAGTGTTTGTAAGCAAAAATGTGGATACATAATAATGTAATAATTTAACGGGGCTTGGACGGCTTCCTTGATTTTACCGGATTTAACAACTCAACTTTTAGTAAAGTTGAATTTGCTTCCACACCATTTCTTACCAGCTACGAGACAATTTCTTGCTTTTTATTTGCTTGAGTTGGTGGTTTATTAACTTTACAGAATAATACGGTGCATTATCCATAATAATTTTCGATGGGTTTTCTAAGCTGAGAGGAGGCAGTCTGCAATAAATCCTTGAGAAGCTGAGCTCGCGTGAGATACAATAAGGCGGGCTCATTTTTCCGGTGGAACTTTTGTGGTGGTGGCCGCTGTACCATCGGTCCTTGTCCGCGTAACCGTATGGTTTGCATTCAACCATGTTTCGTCAATAAACACGAAATTGTCCCAATCTTTAGTTTTATTTGCTTGACATAAGAATGTCATTCTCTTCATAATAATATCGTAGCGTTCCAACAGGATTTTCCGCTTGTTAGATTTTTAAAATCTAAAGCCAATCGATTTTTAAACCGTAGATAGAGACTATTTACCGCCAAAAAAAACGAGCCGGCCTTTTTTAACGAACCCAATAGCTTTTTCCGTGTACGATATTCTTTTCTCGAGTGATATCCGTAAATGTGGTTGCGAATTGCAGCAGCATCAAAATTATCAACGCCAACAATTTTCTTGTCCCTCTTTCTTTTGTCCGGTGTACGTAAAGTGTTATCTTCAGAGCTTGATGGTCCGTATTTCTATTAGAAAATTTGAGTTACTGTCCTTTTCCCTATTCCTAATACTTCGGCAATACGTTCTCTCGGTTGTGTCAACAGTCAATGGTAAGAGAGGCGCTCGCTAACTGATTCAAAATATTCACCACTAGTTCGTGAGTTTGACTGTTTATCGTTTTTCCTTGTTTTGACATGATAAAACAAGACTGTTATTCTTTTTTACTAATCGTTAAGCAATCGGAGTCTAATTTATAGCCAGGTAAACGTCAGAGTAAGATCAATCCAATAAAAAGCCGGGTCTGAAGAAAATAACAGAGAGCACACCATAAACGCACTGTCATTCATGTAATGGTGATCGCTCGCTACTATTTTAAGGTTGATAAACGTAACGAGTGATGTAACACATTTTTTTTATAGAATAAGGGTAACAAACGAGCACACAGTCCACATGGTTGTCACCCCTGAGGACTGAGATGGAATGCCTGGTTTTCAGTAAAAAGGTCTGTGATTTTCTCCACTCACCATACGAAACTGCAGCCTAAACTACTATTTTACGTTGGTATTCTGTAAGAGCGTAGCGTGTCTTGTGCTACAACTATAATATAGCTCTACCACGTAAAAAACGAAGTATACTGATAAGGATGAATGAAAATAAAAACTAACATGTCCCACTGTCGAGTAGTAATGGAACAATAAAAGCCTTTCTCACAGATACAATAAATTTTTTATTTTAACTATGTTGCTTCTAATCCTATGACGCCAGTGAATATTGTGTTTTAAATAGGATTATGATCTTAGATAGAGTTAGATCTTTTGTTACCGAGTCTTCGAGTGATTGTGCGGAAAGTTTCGAAATACACATTATGACCTATAACTGTTTTAAAGAGTACATTGTAATCTCAGAAGAACTAAAAACATCTGAGGTTGTAATAGTGAAGATTCAGTGAACAATGAAGACATCGTGACGTGAACCAATCAGTAAGTTTTCGAGGTCACGCGGATTTGTTTATTGCAGATTTAGGCTATTATTTTAATTACAATTTGTCTATAGGAGAATATAAGTGAACAGTTTTTTAAGTGCTCATAAAAGATTAAGAGGAAACAAAAGCTAGCAAACGTGTTTATTTATGATCCATTTTGTTATTCTGGTGTTTTAATTGTATTGATAACTATTGAATATCTTCGGTTGTGTGGACATTATATATTATAGTACCCAGACTCTGAGTAAAAAGCTATAATCAGTACGCAGTAATATCTGACTACTAACAGTCAGATTCACCACGGTTCGGATATTTACATAAAACCACTCCCACTCACACTCCCAGGCCGCCATGGAGACCTACCACCTACAGATAAATACATAATTATAATTTCGTGTGATTTATAAACGAAGTCGAATTTAGTACTTTGAGATGCTAATTTACTTATCCAAATATCTTTTATTCCTTAAAAATCCCATTTCCTCTCAGATTTGCTTAGGAATGTTTTATGTGCGTAAATTGTTAAGAAATTACTTTTACTTTATGTAAAAATAATCATGGTTTAAGTCAAATTTATTTAGTATCAACTATAATATCTTGCCGTGCAGAGGAGGTGTAAGAATATCCGCCACCTCGTTGCATCGCGTCGGTTGTGCTTGTAGTAAGAGGCGGTAGAGGGAACCGGAACATGAGAACCAGGAGCAAGAAAGCTGCAGCTGCCAGGTGCAGCAACCATGAGGTATGAGGCGATCCACAGGGAAAACCTATTTGTACAAGTATACTTTACATAGACTGTATCGAAAGAAAAAAAATGGCTTACACGTGAATAATAAATGATTATGGTTATCGAATGAGTTATTCAAAGTTCTAATGACGAACACTACAAGACATTAAATAGATTTGAGCTAAGTCGAATGAGAATCACCTCATGACTTACAATACGCCGCACGTAAGCAACGGGCCGCAGCACGAGTACTGCGCGCGCTGCCATCTGCCGCTACCGGATAAATTAATTGAATTTCCTTTAAGTACTACAGCGTCTTATTAGTTGCGACACTTAACTCTAATTTGACTTAGAAATAACTATTTTCGTCCGATCATGTTATTGCGATAAATGAAACGCCTGCTGGCCCAGTCGGAACGGTTTTTCCGTTTTCTCTTGCGGTTGCGCGGAGATAAACAGACATGGTTTATTAATCTAATGGAATGTTTTAATTAAATCGTTTGCTGCGTGACGTCTTGATGAGATCTCGACACCAGCGACGCGTAGATAATGTTTTATCTAGAAATATTTATTTTTATTTTTAACTATAAGCGTATAGAACTATAGAATTTTATTGAGTTAAAATATATTTTATTTTATTTATTTATTTATAAACTTACACGTAACACCTTAAGCTAAAGGGTACATAGGGCGGACTTAATGCCATGTGGCATTCTCTGCCAGTCAACCCTGGGTGGCAAGGATAATTGTTGGCAGGTGCGACCATTATACGTAAATAAGTGCTTATACACTAAAATATACATATATGCAAATTACATACATACACATTACATTTAAATATACACACATATAGTATCAATATACGTACAATAATACATACATACATATATATACATATATATATATATATATATATATATATATATATATATATATATATATATATATACATACATACATACATACACATATATACATATATATATAATATAATGTTTGAATAATATATATTGAGATAAATATTTGAAGTAAAAAAGAAGAAAGAAGACAAAATTAAGGAAAAATAATGTTAATTAGTAGTTTCCTTCAGGTAATGTTTTCGGAGAAGAACTTTGAAAGCTTTTTTATTTGTGGCATTCTTAATATCGTTGGGGAGGGTGTTCCAAAGTTGTATAGCTTGTATCGTAAAAGACGACCTGAAAAAATTTGACTTATGCTGTGGAAACCTTAACCTCAGACGGTTTGACTGTCGGGATGTTCGACCGTCGATCGGATGAAAAAAATGAAAATTATCCTTAAGATAAGAAGGTGACCTGGGATCGTTTAAAATTGAATATAGTACAAGTAAAATTCTAGAGCATCGCCTTTGACGTATAGGTAGCCATTTAAGCTTTGAACGATAGGATGATATGTGGTCATACTTACGTAAACCAAAAATAAACCTTATGGAATTATTAAGAAGGCGCTCCAACTTGTTTAGAAGATTTTCTGACAGATCTGGGTAACATACATCGGCATAGTCGATAATAGGTAGAATAAGGGAATGAACCAGCATTAGCTTGGTTTTGACGGGTAGGAAATTTTTAAGACGATAAAGGGAACGCAAGGTAGCAACAACTTTACGACTAACTTCAGAGATCTGCAATTTCCAGGTCATAGTTTTATCCATGTACAGGCCAAGATTTTTTATGGAATCACAATATGGAATCAAACTTCCATTATAAAATACAGGAGAGAGATATCCATAATCAACCTTAGCCAATAATTGCGAACTTCCGAATATTACAACTTTGCATTTGGCAGGATTAACAGAAACGCCATATTTACATGACCATTCTCTTATGGCTTCCAGGTTATCATTTAATTTGTGTATTACAAAGTTAAGATTGTTTAAGCTTGATTGTACATAGAGCTGGAGATCATCCGCATACAGATGGTACGAACAATCTAAAACTGAGGAGATAGAATTTATAAATAAGGAAAACATAATAGGAGAAAGTATTCCGCCTTGCGGCACACCAGATTCAATTTCAGCCCATGCAGAAAACCGCTGACCTGAGCGAACCGATTGCTGGCGACCGCGAATATAAGAAGAAAACCATTCCAAGGCTGGGGATGAAAATTTAAGGTGTTTAAGGATGGATAGGAGGATACCATGATCCACTGTGTTGAAAGCGTTTGAAAAGTCAATAAGCACCACCACTGTTAATTTTTGCTCATCTAAGCCCTTTCTTATATCGTCTGTGACTTTGATAAGCGAAGTGGTAGTACTGTGACCAGAGCGAAACCCCGATTGAAATTCATTCAGCAGGTTATGTTTTGCAACGAATACAGATATTTGCTTAAAAACACAGGCTTCCAGAACCTTAGAGAGGTATGGGAGAATTGAAATAGGACGAAAATGGTTAGGGAAAACAGGATTAGGTATTTTAGGAAGAGGTCTTACATATACAATATAGTAGTTTATTGACAATTTTATTGAATTAAAATATAATTTTTATTTATTTATATGGTCAAATCAAATTAGGTCGATATGAAACATGAACTCTCGATTTGAATGTAATTTTAAGCAGTTCATATAAGCATTCAAATATCTATTTATTTGCTCACTCTTAATATAATATATTACAAGTGGTACTATCACCTAGTAACTTAACCTTTTACAAGCGTTTCACAAAAACATTTAGTAGGTTTAATTTAACTAATTAAAGTTTTTTAAATATTATAATAAAAATATATTAAACAAGGATATAACACAACATAAAGCTATTTATGCATCTTTTTTACTGTTAATTAGCATTAAATTATACCACATTAATGACAATCTGGTGGCAGAGTGGCCAAATTTTTGTTAGCGGCGCTACAGGCCCGGGATTCGAACACCGTATTGAAAAACCTTTGTACGAGCTATAAATAATTTTTACGTCATAGATGATAAGGTAATAAAATACAAATACTTGTTCTATACTGGATTCGAACCCGCGGCTCTGCGCTACAATGCGCAACAAATTATTGTTAGCTGCTGCGTCTTGGAGCCAAAAATAGCTTCATTTTTACTAGTTTTTACATATTTTTAATTTTTTATTATTGATGCCATACACGATCCAGTTTACAGTCAAGTTGCAACGCGCTTGACGCGGCATTATACGTTGCTCTCCGTTATGAGCTGTGGTAGCTCGGGGTTGCAATTTCTAGTGCTAATTTACTACGTGCTAGGCGGTGAAGGAGACATCGTAGGGAAATCTGCATGTCTGAGCAATTACAAAAATATTTAGAAGGCATGAAAAGTCCGCCAACACGCACTGGGGCAGCGCGACGGACATTTCCTTGTCTTAAGTCTTGTCTCGAAAATTTGGTGGTTTTTCTATTTAAAATATTTTTTTAAGTTTTATAGATTACACCACCACCATTACCAAAATTTTGGTTTATGATTTTTTAACTATATGACCTTGGATTGTATAAGGAAAACACACAAAATTTTCTCGATAGAAAAAAATTGCAAAGTAGACTCTAATTAGTTACATTTTTCGATGACACCACAATATTCTTACGAATAAGTTCACGGAATTATTTTTAAGGCATAGTAAATAATCATATCTAAGTTCTTATAAACCAGTTTTTTAATCCATAACGAAGTTATGTTAAAATAAATAAAAATGTTGTTTTGCGCTTACTTAGTTTTTTTCCGAGCGTGTGCTCGGTATAGCTATCTCATAATTTGCGTACGATGAAGTCATTGCATCACTTTCATTTTGACACTCCCGCAGTCGTCCGTTAGCTTCACCGACAAAGGAATAAACCACGCCCCCAAAACTTCGATTCATTTTCAGGGTATCCTCTTAAACCCTCTTTGGAAGCCTGTACCACAGAGTAAAGAGTAAGCAGTAGGGATTCTAGTCATGCGCCCGTACCCACTACCCAGCGTGTAACTTTATTGACTTATTGTTCGTCGCGAGGCCGTGACGGTTAATCGTTTTATAATAGAGGACGCCATTACTAATACATTAAACGTCATTAAGATTAAATTAATTGTATTCTGATTTTAAAAAGGATAATGAGTAACTTTATTAATATTACATTAAATTGATGGTATAGTCTAAGAATAGACACAGGCTTAGCTGTAGCTAAACGACTGAAACGATCTTTCGACTCGACGTTTTAGATTCGTTGGCAGATCTTAAATCAAAGAAGTTAAGTAATCAGATACTCGTCGCTTGCAACCGTCGATGTACGAGTACATGTTTGTCATTATATGCATGAAGTACTTTTTTATTATTCGTTATTACATAGATTTAAACCAAATTACATAGACCGTTACCGTTACAGCTTGACGAACAAAAGTTCACTGAACACAAGCCTCTACATAAATATTGGATCAGGTGGGCGTGTTGGCAGCCGCAGTTTTATTTAATTTTTCAGTTGCAGGACGCTGCTGCCCGTCACCTGGTGTGGTTACCTCTGACGTCTCTTACGACACCGATGGGACGATATGGGAAAGGGGGTATTCCTTCACCACCACGCGGTCGTTGTCTACATAATTAATGCACAATATTCACCATTAAGACATGGCACTGTACAGAGATAAGAACGAAGAGAGAAACATTAATCAGAATAAATAACAGAAAATGCATATATGTAAAGTAGTTTTTAATTTTTATTATGAAACGCTAGATGTGTTTCCTAATTGGTTCCGTCCGACACTTCCTTGACAAGGACCATACATTCACAAAAGAAAGTGAAATCTGGAAGCGAGAAATTCCACGCTCTCACAGAATACCAGCGTGAAATAGTAGCTTAATGCTGCTGTATTTCGTATGGTGAGTGTAGAGAACCGGAGACCCTTTTTACTGGATATGAGGCATTCCATCTCAGTCCTCACGGGTGACAACGCATCTGCATTTTGATTTGTAATGGAAGATAGATGTAGATGTCTATGGGCCGCACCAACCACTTACCATCAGGTGGACTGTGTGCTCGTTTGTCACCCTATTCTATAAAAAAATCCATCATTGTAGTCAAGGATAACAATTTATCTTTACTTAAATTGTTCTCGTAAGATGGATTGAGACGAAATACAATAAACTATACATCAGTATATATTGTGACATTCAGTCGCCATTGTGAGTTTTTTAACAAACATGTTTTCTTAACTAAGCACGTATAAACCGTAGCAACTATTATTTAGAAATAAAGTTGAGGATTTTTTTATTAAAATATTATAAAGAAATCTTATATAAGTGAATCAGATCGAATTATTAGCTCTTGCAAGACGTCACGATACCACCTGTAATAAATTAACATTTTTTTAAATATTTTTTTATCTTAGCGGAAAACTGGATGTTTACCAGTTAGACCGATTGCTGAGTACGATCCTATTAATTGATCTTAGTCAGTCGTAGTTGTTCAACCCATAAGAACGTGGTGGAAGGTTGTTTAATAATATAACAAATAATATTTAAATTACGGTTACAGGTGTTAAATCTGGTTAATTGATAGGTCCTCTCAATTGGACTGTACGGTTAGATGTCTATAGTAACAAATGAAATTAAAAAAGTATAATTTTTTTAATATACCATGTTTCTTTCTATATGTTTTTACAGTTTCATCCGATTCTGAACTACTTGTATATTCAAAATTTTAGTCATACTAAGAGATTCGTTTCAAAAATCATGAATTATTTACTTGCTGTATCGCATTTTTTAATAATTTGTTACTTTGGCCATTAGGCATACAATCTGTTACTCTGGTCATTAGTAATATAAATATGATGTAAACAAAGCTGTGACCTCTCAATAGAGAAACATTTTGTTTGTTACGATCTGTTATTAAAAACTGTTTTGACAAATTTTGTAAAATGGTGATAATATTTATTTGCAGATATGATTGGCAGGCCACGGTAGTACCGAAGATGATTTTGTTACCATGGTCTTTGGTGATTCTGGTGACGATGGCGGTTGAAGCGTCATCGAAACCAGAAGCCGGTGTGCAAACTGTAATCGACAGCCCTTCAAATATGCAACTTGTAATAGCATCTGAACAACCTACACCCTTTATTAAAATTAAAGAGGTAACAGAACTAACTCAGCCGACGGAGACGAAATTTGAAACGTCGTCAATATCGCAAAATGAGACGTCACCTACGGAACAGGCATTATATGTTGTAATAGAATCCACGGTAGCTAACGAGAATAAAGAGCAAGAAAGTTCAGCTGTCGAGAATAAAAGTCAAGATGAGTTAAATGACAGGCTAAACTGTCCAGCTCAATGCGAGTGTATCAAACAAACTGATAGAACCAGCTACAATTGCTCGTTGCCCAGCGGCGTCGTCACGATTACCGAGTACGGTGATGGAATATTTTTTCAGTGCTTGGTGAGTACTTTTTTCATTTCATATTTTGTTAATAAAGTCTTATAGTCCTCCAAAACGAATTTCGGTCAAAGCGGCTATCCTCAATGTAGACTAGCCAACGGCGCAGGACAGGAGTATAGTGCCCAAGTGTATGCGCAAACACAGGTACACTCTCTATTCCCTCATTCTCATAGTCCAATGGGACGGTAAACCGACACGACCGGAGAGAGATCAGGCGCAGGGCACCGCCTACTTCCTGACTCCGTGCAGCTACTGAGAATTTCTTGACGGACTACTTCTTGACGGAAAACTTAATAAATTGTTTTTTTTTTTTGGCCCAACGAGGGATTCGAACCCAGGACCTCACGATCAACAGTCGCACTACTACAACCACTAGACCATTGAGGCAGTCCAAGCCTTAAAGTACTGAATAAGTAAAAGTACTATAGAATACTATAATACACAATAGAATGGCTTTTATTTTGTACGAGGATAGGCGTCGCCGGGAGCACACATACAAGCAATTTCGTCGTATTATCAGTTAATCACTACTACAAACCCGATTGCAGCGTGCAGTTTGGCATAAAGAGCCGTGGTAGCTCAGTGGTCAACGCTCGCTGTAAATATAACAGAACGCGAGTAACCCGGGTTCGATCCCCGCCGGCACCAATGAAATTGTTAATTGCAATTTTAAGTGCTGATTTACCACGTGCTCGGCGGTGAAGGAAAACATCGTGAGGAAACCTGCATGTCTGAGGAATAAGAAAAAAAAAATATTTCGAAGACATGTGAAGTTCGTCAACACGCATTTGGGCAGCGCGGCGGACACTTCCTTGCCCTAAACCGTCTCAGAAATGAGGGGAGGCCTGAGCCCAGCAGTGGGACGTATATAGGCTGTAACTTTACTTTTACTTTTGGCATTTTCTAAATAATAAAAAATAAAAATATAAATTTCCTCGCAACCTCCCGCTAAACAAATACAATGATGTGTCTTACCTGGATTGAAGAGCACCTCCCGCCCTCCCTCAATTGGATGCACTAACTCCGTCACCACTACTCCCAGCACCACTACTCCCAACACCACTATTTCAGGCAAGACACACCATCGACGATAATACTAAGAGGTACATGTATGTGACGATGTGGAGTGTGGAGTGGAAATTTATATTTTTATTTTTTATTATAATGGATTTCCGCAAAGTAACGCCTGATTCTACCAATTATTTTCTAAATAATTTGCTTGCGAAATTTGGAAACGATTGTAACGTCAAAACACATCTCGTGTTGACATTTATACGTGTGAATTGACGTGTTAGTGATATTTTAGTGGCTACACGGGCTTCGCCCACTCCCCCGTTCTATTATGTATGTATTATAGTATTCTATGAAAAGTACTTAATGCTTTATAGGCTAAATTAATGTTGATTTTATTAAACGATTTTATATAATTATGTTGTTAATTATCACACTATTATCTTTCTTTACAAATCGTAATCATCTACATCCACATACATCTATCTTCGATTAAGAATTAAAATGCAGATAATATGTTGTTAGTCCTGAGGACTAAGGTGGAATACCAGTGAAAAGGGTCTTCGGTTGTCTATACTTGCCATACAAAACACACCAGTATTACAGTGCTGTTTCACGCTGGTATTCTGTGAGGGCGTGCTCCTACGCCGTTTGAGCCGACTCATTCCTGCCGCAACTATGTGCAGCGTGGGTTTACCACGAGGCAATTTATACTCGTGGAAGAGGAATGAAAAAAATAAGCACTCACTCTCACGCCTGTCACCCAGAGGGGTCGGCAGAGACTACAGACTTCCATTTGGCACGATCCTGACACACCTCTCTCGCCTCTTCCACATCCATATACCTACGCATACATGTTCGTCAGTTGGGGGTACTCCACAAACAAAATACCATGGATATTTGTGACAATTACGTTTATTAATTTGGATTTTGCTAGTTTGCTTATTATTCGTTAATTTAATTACTATTATTCGCCAAAACACAAAACGATCAAATGACAAAAATTAACAAAATAAGAAAAAAAAAAACGACGGGTTGTACTCCGGGAGTGCCAGCGGAAGTGAAAACTTGAATATTAACGTTGTGCATTTTTGATATTTTGGAGTGGTTAGGGAATAATTTTGCACGAATTGCTTTAATTATCAGTATAAAAGTACTATCATTTATGTGGTAGAATACAATATTTATTTATTGCGCTATCGTACACAAACATGACAATTTATATTACATTAAAAAGTTTATCTCTCAGTAAATCAACTCCCATGTGGCCACTACAAAGACGGTCGAGCCATCAGCTGTCACCATCTGTAACATAAACACACACGAACATTCGCGAAATCGCCCTGCGCCGCCTGAACGCAACAGCAGGCCCAGGCATACATTTTCTCCGCGCCGTAGAAAGAGAGGGGGATACTTCCTCTCATACGCCGCGCCGGCTCTCTACTCTCCATCCGTCTTACGAATTTTCGATCAGGTCACGTGTCCTGACGCGAGTTTAACATTTTTTACCTATTACAAAAAAGTGTACAACGCCGCTAAAGAAGTTTTCTTCTTACGAATTTTCGATCAGGTCACGTGTCCTGACGCGAGTTTAACATTTTTTACCTATTACAAAAAAGTGTACAACGCCGCTAAAGAAGTTTTCTTCTTACGAATTTTCGATCAGGTCACGTGTCCTGACGCGAGTTTAACATTTTTTACCTATTACAAAAAAGTGTACAACGCCGCTAAAGAAGTTTTCTTCTTACGAATTTTCGATCAGGTCACGTGTCCTGACGCGAGTTTAACATTTTTTACCTATTACAAAAAAGTGTACAACGCCGCTAAAGAAGTTTTCTTCTTACGAATTTTCGATCAGGTCACGTGTCCTGACGCGAGTTTAACATTTTTTACCTATTACAAAAAAGTGTACAACGCCGCTAAAGAAGTTTTCTTCTTACGAATTTTCGATCAGGTCACGTGTCCTGACGCGAGTTTAACATTTTTTACCCATTACAAAAAAGTATACATCGTCCCTAAAGAAGTTTCACTTCAAAAGAAAAATTTTAACATTTTATTAATTTCTTTCATAAATGCTCGGAAAAGACGACTCCGTGGCGCAGTAGGCTAGTAATGAGTTCTAGGGCTAAGTGCCGCTGGTTCAAATTCTGCAATTTGTATGGCATAAATCTATCTCTTACAAAAGTGGCAATGGTACTACAATTTCTTCTAAAACATCAACTACATATGGCGCCGTTGTTAGTGATCAATTCTCAATGACGCAAAGTTCCATACTTGCCCCTATATAAATGCCTCCTCATACTAAAAGTGATCATATGCCCCTTTTCCAGTGATGTTGCATTTAGCGTACCTCTCTCCAAACATATTCAAACTTTAGTCCATTCATCACCTGACTTCAGACAAAATCTGGACCCTTATGTAAATAAGACTTGACTCCAAGCTTCGTTATACCAATTTTCGTAATTGTGAGCAAAATTAACTCGAGTTACTCGATAGCACGTGGTAATAGGGGCGTCTCTGTCAAGCAAGTGTGAATTTATTCCGTCCGATTTCGGTATTTTTCTCATAGTTTTTGTGTTTATTGCAACCTATCAAACTTCTTGGAGCTTCATTTTTATATAATGATTTCTTATATTTACGCGAACACTACACAGCTTCATTTTTACCTTAGAAAAAGTTAAGGTTCGATTTCAAAGGACGATGGTAATGATGAACCGGTCATCTTTGGCAACAGTTTTTCGCATACGTTCCTGTCCTGTGCGCCTCGTATAACTCTTAACAACTCGGTGTACACAATCCACAGATGTGGATAATTGTTTGGGCCCATGTTTGTAGGTTTACGCAGTTTCAATGAAAGCAAAAGCTCTAGCAACTTTAGTGGCGTTTAGATATGGCATCATTTATATGAAAAATTCACATTTAAAGCGATAAAAAGGTAGTCAAGGTAAAAAATTAAACAAAACCTAAATTCAAACTGAAATTCATAAATCGGTAAATTTTTTCGCAGTATGAAAGAACGCTATCATGTATTATTAATTATAAATAATAAATTAAATATAGGTATTTGGAAAATTACGCAATAATTACATGAGAACAAATTAGAGCCACGCGGCAGCTTTGCTGTTGCACGTATGGGCTGGTTCTAACCGGGGTGGTACCACGACCTCACAGAATACCGACGTGAAGTGGAAGCTCAGCTTCCGCTTTTCGTCTGGTGAGTGCAGGTGGCCAGAGGCCCAATTCCCCCTCCCAACGTAACTAAACGGAATTAAACGTAAGACTACCCCAGGAGGGTACCAGCACCCCTGGAGAATCTCTCGCTGAGCGTCCACGACCAAGCTGCTCCACTCCTGAGCGTGTGTGCTCAGGCTGCCCCGCGTATTCTGGGGGGGGGGGGGCAAAATTCCGCTTAAGACTACAACTTCTCGGGGCAAACGGAGCAACAAGACCAAGGCGACATATCAGGAGATATCAGGGGACTTCACTCGAACCTAAACGCTGTCCACTAATATCTCGAAACGGCGAAGCCGGCTTTGCTCTTTCTTACCGAGACGCAGGTGTCCTCTCTAGCCGGTGCTTCGTATCTCTCCTACACTAACTAGAACACTCCTTTGAACCTCGGGCTGGAGTTTGCGTGTACGTCAGAGAGGGCATCTGTTCTCGACGCCTCTGCAGTCTTGACGGGACGGACGAACCTGTCCATCCTTTGGTTAGGCGTAGACAGCGACGACCATCCGCGCGTCTACGTGTGCCTCTATAGGTCCAATAGCGGTAATGCCGAAACAGACTCTCTTCGACCACGTCCAAATGGCTACACATTCATTGCTATAGCACATCCCCTCCGCAGAGATGCGTGCTATCACCAACGCTCTTTCTTCTACATATCAATGATATGTTATATAACATTCATTGCTATGCGGATGACAGCACTGGTGATGCTCTGTACAGCGGCCTTGCAAATATTTCTCGGGAAAACGTCTCCGAGTACCGGAACAAACTTGTGTCTGAAGCAAGTCTTTGCTGAACAAAGTCTCAAATTGGGGGCGACTAAATCTGGTCCAGTTTAACATTCAGATGACAAAAGCTAAAGAGAAACCCTTTGTCGTATCTCCTCAGTTTCAAGGCACTACCCTTGTTGCCTCAGTCAGTATTAGAATCCCCGACGTCGACATATTGAATGATGTGCAGTTTCGTGGTCACTTGGAACAGAAGGCCAAATTGGCACCTAAAAACCTTGGCGTGCTCAGCAGAGCGGGACAGTATTTTATACCGGCACACCGCCTGCAACTTTACAAGGCGCAGGTTTGGCCCCACATGGAATTCTGTCCCATCTCTGGACTGGGGCTCCTCAGTGCCAGCTCCATTTGACAGCATTCAGCGTAGAGCAGCTTGAATCGTCGATGACCGAGTGCTTTCCAATCGGCTCGATTCACTGGCGCTGCGAAGAGATGTTGCATGTCTTTGCAGTTTCTTTCGCATCTTCCACGGGGAGTGCTATAAGAAATTGTTCGGATCAATCCCAGCCGCCAAAATTCATGGACGCACCATGCGGCAAACCTCCCGATACCATCCACACCATCTGGATGCTTGGCGGTACACCACTGTCCGTTTCATTAGGTTTTCTTCCGCATACGACCTTCAAGAAAAGAGTTTACTGCTTTCTAAAAGACCAATAACGCACCTGCAATTCCCCTGGTGTTGCAGTTGTTCATGGGCGGCGGTAGTCACTTAACATCAGGTGAACTGTATGCTCGTTTGCCCCCTCTCTTATAAAAACAAAATATATTTCGAAAAAAAAACTCCAAAACTTTTTTTAAGAGGATATAGTAAGTCATATCTATACATATCTATACAGATACATATATATTATCTTGTTTACATTGCCTTACATACAGGGTTGGCCACAGGAGAATAAAATAAGATATGATTTAAATTTATTAATGAATAATTTACCATGTAACAATTATTTAAATTTGACATTTAATTGTAACAATTATACCAATAGAATTAATTTAATAGATATTAATAATTTAATTAAAAAAATTTTGACTACAGATAGGTACTACCTATCCAAATATAATTTAAGACAGATAGCAAATGTGCTACCTTATTATTTATATATTAACTCAGCCAAGGACTTGGCTACCCAGACATCTGCTCCTATTGAGCAGCATAATGATTTGACATGTAATTTGAAATCCGTTCCAAGTAATTTAAATTAGAAAATGAGACAATAGAGGTAATCTCTAGCAGTTATAATAATTTAAATAGTTTAGAATGTAGCTTACAAATCCTTAATAGTTGCAATTGTATAACTCCAGAAAATGATAATAAAAATTGTTTACACATGGTGCATCAGAATATACAAGGCATGATAGGCAAAGAGCTAGAAATTGAATTGTTTTTAAATAGCAACAATATTCATATTTTATGTATTACTGAACATTGGTTAAAAGCTCATAATTTAATGTTTAACTTTAGTAATCACCAGGTGCTCAGTTCTTTCAATAGAGAAACGATTTTAAGAGGTGGCTCCTTAATATTAGCTAGTAAATTATTATCATATAAAGAACGTAAAGATATTGTGAGCCTCTCTGTTGAGCGAACTGTAGAAATGGCATGTGTTGAGTTTGAGCACCTCATTGTTGTGAGCGTTTACAGACCCCCATGTTCGTTATATGATACTTTTGAAAAAATTATGGAGGAAGTTTTCGCTAAGCTTAATAAACAGAATAAATCTGTTGTAATATGTGGAGACTTTAATATCAATCTCCTAGAAGCTTCCTCCACTAATATTAAATTTAGATCATTGTTTAAATCTTATGGTCTTTTTAATTTATTTTTGGAGCCAACACGTATTGCTGAATCTAGTGCAACATGTATAGATAACATTTTTACAAATGTTAAGCCGTTCAATAAATGTATAATTCAAAAATTGAGCTCTGATCACTGTGGACAATTTGTTTCATTACCTTATGTTCACAAAAAGCAAGTAGATAAAAAAGTAGTGTTTGTTCCAATAAATGCACATCGCTTGGAGAAGTTTAGAAGTAACATATTAAAAAAACTTCCATTACTTTCATACCAAAATAATCCAAATTTTTTGTATGCAACATTATTTAAGCTCATTTGCAATGAATTTAATAATACTTTTACTTCTAAAACATTCTCCTTGAATAATCGTAAAGCATTTAATGAATGGGCGACTGTAGGAGTCCATAAGAGTAGACAAAGGTTATATGAACTTTACAATGAAAGGTCATATAATCCTAGCGTCGAATTTAGGGAATATGTAAAAAAATATTCCAAAATATTTAAAAGAGTGTGCTCCTTAGCCAAGTCATTGTATTTAAGCAACAAAATAAAGACTGCTTCTAATAAAATTAAAATGACATGGAGTATAATTAATAGTGAAACTGGTAAGGTCAACTCTCGCAATTCAAACTACCAGTTAAGTTTTAACCATAAATTAACTAAATCAGATCAGGACGTTGCAATGGTTTTTGAGAAATATTTTACTGATATTCCGATCTTAACCACTAAGTCACTGAATTCTTCTCCTACCGTCGCCGAATCATTACTTAAACAAAATGTAAATGTGTGTACAAAGAATTTTACATTTCATAAAGTTTCATCAAAAGATATTGTAAAATATTTTAAGACTATTGATATTAAGAGAACCGCCGATCTGTGGGGGATTTCTGTTGAAGTTATTGCGTCTATAATAGATACAATCGCACCTCAACTATCTATTATTTTTAATAGTAGTATCAAATCTGGTGTGTTTCCTGATTTAATGAAGCATAGTAAAGTAATACCTTTATTTAAATCTGGTAGTACATTGGACCCCGCTAATTTTAGACCTATTTCTGTACTGCCAACACTTAGTAAAATTTTTGAAAAAATTATTCTTGATCAATTGTTAATTTTTTTTAATGTAAATAAATTATTTCATAAAAATCAATTTGGTTTCACAAGGGGTCGCTCGACAACTGATGCTGGTGTTGAGCTGATTAAATATATATTTAATGCATGGGAGAATTCACAGGATGCTTTGGGTGTGTTCTGTGACCTATCCAAAGCCTTCGATTGTGTTCACCATGAAACATTAATCAGGAAACTTCAACACTACGGTGTAAGAAATGATGCTCTTAAATTAATTATTTCATATTTAAGTGACAGAACACAAAAAGTTGTTATTAATAGTATGAGTTCTTCCGGGTCCATTGTACAAATGGGCGTGCTCAGGGCTCAATTCTCGGCCCTTTTCTGTTTCTTGTATATATTAATGACTTACCTTACATAGTAGGGGATAACCATGATATAGTATTATTTGCTGATGATACTTCATTAATTTTCAAATTAAAACGACAGTTATTAAATTACGACGAAGTAAATAATGCTATAGCTAAGTTAGTCAATTGGTTTAATGTTAATAATTTGCATTTGAATGGAACTAAAACTAAATGTATGAAATTCTTAACTCCTAATGTTAAACATGTCAATACTAATGTAATTTTAAATGGGGAGGAACTGAGTCTTGTTGATACCACCATTTTTCTTGGAATCACACTGGACGCAAAGCTTCAATGGCTCCCCCATATATCAAAACTAGCTAGCAGACTTAGTTCTGCAGCATATGCTGTAAAAAAGATTAGAACTCTTACCAGTGTTGAAACAGCTAGAATAGTTTACTTTAGTTATTTCCATAGCATTATGTCGTATGATATTTTGCTATGGGGACACGCGACTGACACTGAAATTATATTTATTTTACAGAAGAGGGCCATTAGAGCAATATATAATTTAAAACCAAAAGAGTCACTGAGACAAAAATTTAAGGAAATTAATATATTAACTCTGGCCTCTCAATACATTTATGAAAATGTAATGTACGTACACAAAAATAAAAGTAGTTTTGCGAAAATAAGTGATATTCATTCTGTAAATACTAGGAGCAGACACAAGCTGGTAGTACCAGTTACTCGACTCCACCGAGTCAGTAATTCATTCTTGGGGCGATGTATACGCTTTTACAACAAAATCCCAGAAAATATACAAAATTTGTCATACACAAAGTTCAAAAATGTTATTAAACTAAGTTTGTATAAAAAGGGTTATTATAATATTAAGGAATTTATAGATGATAATAACCCCTGGGAAGGGTGATCGCTACCAAGCTATTTCTAATTTATCTTGTGTTGTTGATTGTAAACATGATTGTAAGCTATTATTAAAAAAAAAATAGTCCCGCTGGGTTTCTTGCTGGTTCTTCCCAGGACAGAGGTTTCTTTTGCGAACCAGTGGTAAATTAAAAAAGTGACTTTCAATAAGTATTTTTATAATCTACATTGAATAAAAAAGTTTCTATTTCTATTTCTATTTCAGCTCAAATTCTAATTTCGCCCCCACTTCCTCGCGCGTCGTATGCTATGTACCAACATGTTTGTAATCACTAATACTGTAAGTAGATAGGTCGTTAGATACTTATTTCATTAGGTTTATCATATTTATGCCTGTTTCTTAACGCCAACCCAGTCGCTTCTTATTTTTATCACAGTTATTTCCCATTTTAATTTTACGTCGTCTTGTTGCGTAATGTGTATTCTGATCGTAAGCGACACAACTTCTCCCTTCAAAAGCCTAAGCGATACTAACGGGGTAACGGGGCGACAGGAATCAAGCTTCAGGGCGCCGATAGTTTAGGTAATTTCTGTTTACTTTTTTACTTATTGTGAAAATAATGGTATTTTAAAAAAAGTAAATAACATAAGCACTGCTTTATAGTTAGTTCAGTTAGTATGCAAAGTTTCATGATCTTATTTAAAGTATTTTATGAATAACAGCGGTTTATTGTTCAGTTTGGAGGTAATTTTGGATTTTTTTTTCTATCGAGAAAATTTTACGGAATCGTGTTTTCGTCTAACATAATCTTTAACATTAATCCTCAACTATACCATATATTTATTTCAAAATTTATGCTGCAATACTTTCGGCATAACGGAGGATCTTGCTAAGCCATCTCAGGTTATATTTCCCCATACCATTTTCTAATGTTTAAGGCCACGCACAATAATTACAACAGGAGACATTAAAACTTAGTCTTTGCGTGCACTTAAATTTGCCCATGAGTGTAGTACGAGTATATGTCAATTTTTATAGAACACCTTTGTTTGTTATTGAGCAGGCTATAGATATATGGAAGTGAATATGTTCCAGAATGGAGTGCTGCGGTGCTCGGAGATCCCGGAGCGCGGACGCGGGGTGGGTGCGGGCGCTTTGGGCGCGGGCGCCATGCTGCGCAGCGTGATGTTGCGCGGCTGCGCCCTGGCGGACGA
Organism: Parnassius smintheus behrii; assembly: GCA_036936625.1. NCBI lineage: Eukaryota > Metazoa > Arthropoda > Insecta > Lepidoptera > Papilionidae > Parnassius > Parnassius smintheus. The sequence continues at coordinate 42,984,597 of JAUPFT010000026.1, forward strand.
GCCGCTAGCGTGCACGCTGCGGCGGCGCGGGGCGACAGGCGCGGCGCGCCTTACACTACAGGCTCCGCGCGCGCGCCTGACCGCAGCTCACGTGCGCGGCCTGCGCGAGCTCTCCATGCTGCGTCTCACCGACCTCGGTGGGTACCTCGCACTGTAGTGGGCGTGCCTCACGCTGCTGACGCAGCATGCGCTCCTGGCCGCGGCGCACGTTCGCGGCCTGGGCGAGCTCTCCTTGCTGCGTCTCACCGACCTCGGTGGGTACCTTGCACTGTAGTGGGCGTGCCTCATGCTGCAGATGCAGCATGTGCTCCTGGCAGCGGCGCACGTTCACGGCCGGCGCGAGCTCTCCATGCTGAGCCTTTTTTGACAAAAGGGAATGCCTACTTATGGCTACATCCTTCGACCCACTGTTGGCGTACAATACGCTGGCATCTCCCTCCGACCTCGGTTGTTAATCAAGTAATATTAAAGTGAACTGCATAATGTAACATACAGACTGCCTCTTTGGTCTAGTAGTCGTAATCGGGACTATGATCAGTCGTTTACTAGGTCCCGGCTTCGAATCCCGGATCGGGTCAAAAACAGTTATTGGTTTTTTCGGACTAGAAATTCTCAAAGTCAATAGAAACTCGGAGTCAGAAAGTTAGCGCATGCGTGCCTCAAAAAACATGTCGAGCTGTTGGTCCTGCGCCTGATCTCTCTCCGGTGGCGTCGGATTACCGTCCCATTGAAATATGAGAGTGAAAATAGAGAATCTGCGGTTGCGCATGCACTCGAGCACTATTAATCCTGTCCTGCATTGAGACCAGCCACCATGACAGAAATTCGGTCTGAAGGACATTATATGATTACACACTGGTCACAAGGAGTATTAAAACAGCAAACTGTATAAATTAAGTCTGTTTTGTTATTAATGACGTTCTAACACTGTAGCGTCCTGTTTCGCTTTTAGAAAAATAAACCCTTGTTTGAGAATGATTTTTTTATTCAGTTAGATGATGACGATGATGTAAAATCTAGTAATTACCTTGTACTTGTACTCACTTACGTTTTAACATTTTCTCGTCTTCATCAACTCAGATATTGTTAGGACATAAACATCTCCCACAGTTACAAGCACTTGTCATATAAAAGCCCACTGCTGAACATAGGTCTTCCCCATACATTGCCTCATGTGGAAAATTTTGCTACAGTTGCCACTCTTGGCAGACGGGTTGGCAACCGTAGTTTTTTATATTTAACTGTTATCAGGAAGATGCCGTTGCCCATCTGCTGGTTTACTTTCCCACTGCTGGCTCTCACGATACCCACGGGACGATATGGGACAGTGGGTTTACTTAAAACGCCACTACACGCTTATAAGCTATAAAATATTTGGTTATAAAATTCTAATAAATGAAATATAAAATTTAATTACGCTGGTACAACTTGCAGATGGACAAGAAATGGAGCTACCACTACAAGCCATGTCGGTGCTGCCGGAGCTCAAACACTTTACGCTGAACAACGGGCGGCTATCGCTGAAGGAAGCTTTGCCACCCCTGCCACTGCAGGCGCTGGAACTGGCAGATGACGAACTGCAGTCACTGCCAACCGCAGCTTTTCAGCATCTATCAAGCTTGCGCCGCCTTGGACTCTGGCGTAATCGGTTCACCGAGCTACCTGACGATACTTTACAAGGTATGGTACTTTTTACTTTGAAATTGAAATAATTTGCAGGTGTTGCTACTTTATAGTACTGTTACGATAGCCAGCTGCGTGTTGCATACAGTTAATAAAACGTAAGAATTTTTATTCTTACGTTTTATTAACGACGTTCATTCTAATTGATTCAAGCAAATCGCACCCTTATGTCTACGAGTAAAAACTTTTTTGTCCTATGGCCATGTTAATGCCATAGGACTAAAAAGTTTATATATAATAATGTAATCGCGCATGTTCTAGTACTTTTACATTCGAAGAGCAGAATGACTGTGTGATCCGGATTGAAAAAGTATGAATTGATAATCAATTTTTTTTGGCAACGCAACCTCATCGAAGAAGCTTGTCTATTTTGGACGACTTAATTGTTTACTTTCTGAGTATGTGGAAAAATAAATCCATTTCTCATATAAATTGGCATTTTGTCTCAACCCACTTGTAACAGTACGATAATATTGATTTTATAGACGCATGAGTTTTTAGCTAATAATATATTAAGTTTATTTTCTTAAATAAGGGTTATCACATCAATAAATATATCATCAATAAACTCTACGTATACGGCTGGAGCGATTTTAACGAATTTTCTCTTCTTTAAAATCGCTTTTTAGTTGAGTTGTAGTAGTTGCCTGAGATGTACAGAAACCACCCAAGCTAAGTCAGGTATAGTCTCACCAACTGATGATAAGAACATGAACGAGGGGGGTATAAACTTAGGACCACAAACAAGTTCACAATTATCAACTCATCTGATGTAATTACTACACATTTATTTTATTATTGTGAACTCAGCAACGCTGGTCACTTACTTAGGTATAACATATTTTCAATGATAGGTAAAGCTTGTTACAGAGTATAACTTGACATCGATAATATCTTGTTATTCTTAATCTAGAAGTAAAATCTAAACACAGTATCGACTAACAAACATTGTAGCCTTATGGTAGGATATATGACACCACTGCTCATTAGTTTTTTTTTAAAATGGTTGTGTCGTATATTTCATTATCTACTCAATGAGTATTTGTTTTTGCAAAAGTTTATGCCCCTAATACGTGGTAGAGGTTTGCGAACAGATAAAAACTAAATTCATTGTCTGCCTAGCATTCCGTCTGGGAAGGTGCCACGTGCTTACCTGTGTTAGCTGTGCCCTGGTTCGAGTGTGCGGGAGCCAGTGCCTTTGACCATTAGAGTTTTTAATTTTGTAATTATATACTTGTCTCAAAAGAGACACCAAATCTGTAACCTTTTTTAGTTGAAGTTGGTTTCAGGTGCCCATAGGGGCTGCAGTAGCCTCTCACCACCAGATGGACTGTGAGCTCGAGTGTCACTTCGATTAATTAAAAAAAACTGCACTACTTTACTAAAGAAAAAAATAGAGAAACCGAGTATATTTAGTCATGTTGATTATTCATGTTCCGCTGGGTTTCTTGCTGGTTTTCCTAGGATAGAGGCTTTTTTCCAAACTAGAGCTAAAAGTAAAAATGACTTCCAATAACAGTTACATGCAATCCGTATAAAATAAAAAATATTCAACTCTACTCTATTCTATTTATTCATAGGATTGGAGCAGCTGCAGCAGTTGAGCCTGAGCTCCAACGAGCTGCGTTCGTTGCCCGCTGGTTTGCTGGCGCACACGCCGCACTTGAAACAGCTCGACCTCTACGGCAACGTGCTGGAGACTGTACCACGTACCGTGCTCGCTGGACTCAAACATTTAGAGCAGGTAAGTCACTAGATCCAGTTATGGATTACCGGAGTTACGTGTAGCGGCGGCGAGTGGTAGTGTCTTACGAGGCGCCGGAGGGGAGTTGAAACAGGTGAATGGCAGCATCTCATCTCCTGCTTGATAACAACGAAAAATAATTAAAAAACTTCGGTTGCCAACTAGGCAACGTACTCTTATACGCGACCTCGTAAATTAGGTTAAAAAAACACTTCTATTTTACAATAGAAAATAGTAATATTTACATAGAAGATTTAGAAATAAAAGTTACAGTATTGAATTGGCCCGGAGTCGAAACTGGCAGACACGTGAGGATACAGAGAGAGATGTTCGGGATTCAGCGGTCGGGCAGACACTGACTGCACACCGGGAGCGCGAAGCAGAGCTGCCTTTAGATGATCAGAGACGTGGTCCTTCACTGCTGGCCGTATGAGGATGCTCAAGGTCGCTCAGCGAGCTATGGAGAGGGCTATGCTCGGAGTTTCTCTGCGTGATAGACTCAGAAAAGAGGATATTCGCAGTAAAACCAGAGTGACCGACATAGCCCAACGGATTAGTAAGCTGAAGTGGCAATGGGCCGGTTATATAGCTCGAAGAACCGATAACCGATGAGGAAGAAAGGTTCTCGAGTGGCAGCCTCGTACCGGTAGGCGTAGTGTAGGGCGACCCCCCACTAGATGGAGCGACGACCTGGTAAGACATGCAGGAAGCCGACGGATGCAGGTGGCTCAGGAACGTGCTTTGTGGCATACCTTGGGGGAGGCCTATGTTCAGCAGTGGACTTGTGAAGGGCTGTAATGATGATGATGATGAAGGGTTTTACCTAGCATTGGGAAACCGAAACAGTTCCTTTGAGGTAATATATGTGTACAGTCAGGTGGCTAGCTCTATGTTTAAATATATAACCAGTTAGCCTTCAGTAGCTCGACTATCTGGCTACACATGAATATAGTAAGAGTAGTGGATCCTTCAGACCCTAACTAAATTCCCTGTACCTAGAAGTCCCTAGCATTTCTAAAAACCTTAGTCCCACTATATACATACACACACACACACACACACACACACACACACACACACAAATATATATATATATATATATATATATATATATATATATATATATATATATATATATATATATAAATATATATATATATATAAATTAGATAAGTATGGGATGTATGCACCGTGAGACCTAAGGTAACAAATAGACAGAGACAGAATGTCAGGGTTAGGTGATGGGGTTCTCTCACTGCCAGTCAAGCGGACTCACGAGACTGATCAGAAGTTCTGACGGCTAAAGGTGTATTTTCCGCAATGAAGCGAGATCTTACCAGGAGTGTAGCGGTAATAACGAAGGCATCGTGCAGGTTTCTGCTTGCATCGTTTCTGAGATTACTGAAAAAAACTATACTGTAGAAACTATTGGTGTACGTGTTTTTTGGTAACGCGGTCACAGTGTCGCTACGTTGCTATGTTCAGAGCTGAACAATATGCGGGAGGCCTATGTTCTGTAGTAGACTTTTATAGGCTGTACTAGAATCATTATATCAATTCTCATCAGCTATTTTGATCCGAGGATTGTATGATTGTTTGTGATGTTGTTTATATAATGGCCGTGTAATAGGACATACCATTCCGTGGGTGTTATAGGCAAGAGACGAAAGTGGGATATGAAACAGTAAATAAGTAGCAGCAATTTCAAGTAATATAAAAATTGCGTTTGCCAACTCGCCTGCCAAGCGTGGTAACTCTGGAAATTCACCCTTTGAGGTTACGCTGGGCAAATGAAAGTGCCTATATATATATATATATATATATATATATATATATATATATATATATATATATTTCTCTTTCCACAAGTAAAGTTCGAAATACCACTAGTACAGTTTGCTCCGGCGGCACGAGTCTCACGCTGAGGCCGTTTAAATGCAGATTACCGGTAAAAACGAAGGCACCCGGACTGTCACGAAAGCAACCAGAACGTAGGCGAGCATTTCCGACCGTCGCGTCGGCACGTACGACGCTTAATAGATATACAAAATAAAAAGATAAAATTGCATGTGACCACAAGGTCTTTGCGGGAGGCATATGAAGTAGATTTGATAACCTGTAATACTTATATAATTAAATGACTAGATAATTTGAAGGTTTTGTCCACCTCATAATTTGTTGCAGAAGGGTTACTTATTGCATAGAGCTAATACCCTTTGTTCTGACGATTTGCTAATTAACGGTACATTTGCTAATTAACGGTACATTTGCTAATTAACGGTACATTTGCTAATTAACGGTACATTTGCTAATTAACGGTACATTTGCTAATTAACTTTCAAGCTCAAGCAATTAATTTTTCAAGCTCTTATGATAACTGAAATACAAAAATTCTATAGAAGCAGAAAAGAAACTGCTGGGTACAGTAGTTTCTTTTCTGCTTCTAACTAAGCATGCCTTGAACCGTTTCTAAGACGCAAAATGTAGATGCGTTGTTACCCCAGAAAACTACGATGAAATGCATCGTTACTAGTAAAAGTGGTCTTTGCTTCTCTATATTAATTTTATGAAATACAACAGCATTTCGCTGCAGTAACTAAGAAAGAGTGTGTGTGTGTGTGTGACGCCAGGTGCGCCTCTACGATAACCGCGGGTTGCTGTCGCTGGGCAACGGGACGTTCGCGTTACTGCCGGCGCTGCGCGACCTCGACCTGAGCCGCGCCGGCGCGCGCCTGCTGCCTCCGGACCTGCTGCAGGTACTGCTCTCAACGAATACTGAACATGCGTACTACCGTCACACATGCTGCAGGTACTGCTCTCAACGAATACTGAACATGCGTACTACCGTCACACATGCTATGTACTGCTCTCAACGAATACTGAACATGCTTACTACCGTCACACATGCTGCAGGTACTGCTCTCAACGAATACTGAACATGCATACCGTCACACATGTTGCAGGTACTGCTCTCAACGAATACTGAACACGCGGTCAGTTATATGTATACTATGTGGTACTGGCAGGGTTCGCACGCACTGGAACGGCTGGCGGTGGCAGGCAACGCGCTGCGCGAGGTGCCGAATGAGCTGCTGCGAGGGCTGACCGCCCTGAGCTACCTCGACCTCAGCCGCAATCTGCTGTCTCGCCTGCCCAACGCCTTCTTCGTAGACCAACGTAACCTCACCGACCTTTACCTGGATCGCAACCTGTTTGAGACTTTACCCGGGTGAGTGGACTTTGTTTGATATCCTTAGTTATAGTTGTACATGTGTACGCTAAAGTATTTTTATGTATTTAATCCGAAAACATTTCTCAAATAAGTCATAAAAGTAGTAGATTTATATAATATAGACTACCCTATCTCCTAGCGGTTAAACCCACAAACTGTAGTTGCAGCAAATTTGGCTCTATTATATTTGTTAGCGTATTATTATCTATTTCCTTTTTCTCAAATTCACTTCGCTGAATAAAAATATCTAATGAGGTGTGCTACCTATTAAAAAATAAACACATAACACCTGACAATGTTGTCATATATTTTTCTCCGTGTTATGTATATCACGTGTCCCCGAAATCAACGTCAAGTCGAAAACGGACAATAGGCCAAGTCGTGATAGATAAGACAATAGACCAAATCGTGACAAAAATATAAAAAAGATCTTGGTCATGGACTTTTCAAATTTATAAGGATTCTAAAATAAATCTCAAAAACTGACATCCCGTGATGATCTTTCAAGCCCTGTCACTATAACAACTATTTTTACGTCAATTTTTCCCTGTGATGTAACCATGAATAATCATTCTGTAAATTACAGTTAAAGTCTTAAACATAAATTGAATTAAAAAAAATTAGATCACCCAATTTTAACCGACTGTACTGAAAAAACATGTATTAGGTACACTATTTTGGCAAGTAACTTTAAAAAATGGCGCGTTTAGTGTGAATACCTAAATATTATGACACTTTGATAGAATGTTGGGAAAAAATCCAACATTTTATTTAAAACAGACATTTTATTTAGAACATTTTATTTGAAGCAGTTATGTTTTAACTCTTAACTGTAATTCCCAGAAGAATTACTCACGGCTACATACAGAAATAAAAGCGGCCAAGAGCGTGTCGGGCCACGCTCAGTATAGGGTTCCGTAGTTTCCCGTCTGTCACAGTAAGTGTTCCCACTTATGAGTTTGTACAAAAACTGTTGTTTCCATCCAAGTTCAAAATAATTTTCCTAGAAAGTCCTTATAAAGTTCTACTTTCCAGATTTTTTTCATATTTTCTAAACTTATGGTTCAAAAGTTAGAGGGGGGGGGGGACACATTGTTTTTTACTTTTGGAGCGATTATTTCCGAAATTGTTGACATTATCAAAAAATGATTTTAGTAAACCCCTATTCATTTTTAAATACCTTTCCAACAATATATCACACGTTAGGGTTGAAACTAAAAAAAAATTATTAGGGTAGCCCCCCCCTATATTTACATATAGGGGGGGGCTACCCTAATAAAACATTTTTTTCCAATTTTTATTTTACCACTTTGTCGGCGTGATTGATACACATATTGGTACCAAATTTCAGCTTTCTAGTACTACCGGTCAGAGATTAAGCGAGGACGGACAGACGGACAGACAGACATGGCGAAACTATAAGGGTTCCTAGTTGACTACGGAACCCTAAAAAACTGACGATAATTTAATATTTGTAGTTACAAGACTTGAAAGATCATCTCAGGTTGTCAGTTTTAAGATTTATTTTTGAATCCCTATAATTTCAAAAGTACATGACAAAGATTTTTTTAAATATTTTTCTAATAACTGTCGCGATTTAGTCTATTGCCCGTTTCTGACTTATCGTTGATTTCTAGGAAATTTTTTATAGGACATTTAGAACGAATGGATCGGCTTGATGGATAAAAATTACGCTTGTAAATACCAGCGTGAAAAGGAAGCATCATGCTCCTGTTTCCTATGGTCAATTTTGAGAATCGGAGACCTTTTTTAAGGTAATGGGCATTCTATCTTTATCCTCATTGTTGACAACACATCTATAAGTATAAATACACATTTATTCCTATAACCACGTTTTACGAAACTGTTATATTACTTTTTTTTACCCATTTAGAAGTCAACTTTTATTGACTCCGATATTCGACTTATCGCATTCCATCTTCACCTCTTGTTTCTAAAAACAACATTGTAATAATCTCCTGGCAGATTAATCACCGTTACGGCGGCCGGTCTCCTCGAAGACTAGTCATCTATGCAGGACAGGAATAAGTGCCAAGTGTATGCGCAAGCACAAGTGCACTCTCTATTCCCTCACTCTTATAGTGCGATGGGACGGTAAACCGACACGACCGGAGAGATGTGGCGCAACAGCTTTACGTGCTTTCCGAGGTACGGAAGTGCAACATCGTCAATTTCCTAATCCCGGGCTACTATGAATATCCCGTAGAAAAAAAACTTATTTTGGCCTGGCTAGAGATTAGAACCCGAAACCTAATGATCAGCTATCGCGTTCACGAGCACTAAATCAACGAGGCACTAAACCAACAAAACGTGTCAACAGTTCAATGTTCGTGGGTCTGAGCGAGCTGAAGGTGCTGTCGCTGGAGTACAACCGGCTACGGCACATCGAGAGCGACGCGTTCGTGGGGCTGCGCGCGCTGCGCGAGCTGCGCCTCGCACACAACCAGCTCGCACTGGCGCCGCCGGACACAATACACTTATCCGGACACGGTACGGATACACATCTTTAATCTCTTTTTAGGCCCTGGACAAGTCCACAGAAGAAAAAGGGCCAAGGAGATCGTATTTTCTTTAAGAGAGAACCCCACAAACTACGATCGTCCACTACCAAAATCCATCGACTTTCTGCATATCTTATCAAGTTGTCACTCTGTCTAGGGAGTAGTGTTTCAGGCTAATAAAGACCGCTGCTGAACGCAGGCTTCCCTCACAGAGTGCCTCATAGGGACGATGTTTGTTACTCGTGGCGAGCGGGTTATTAGGAGGAAGCTGCTGTTCATCTCTTGATTTTTTCCCTACGTCACCTCTGTCGCCTCTTACGACACCCACGGGGTGATACGGGGTAATGTATATTCTTACAACACAATTACCTATAAGACGTAGCTAACCTCTAGCAATACCCAGAGTTAACACATATTATCGTTGCAACTGTTACTTTACACGCGCATGTAATTTTTTCAACAATCTTTCATCTGGTAGGAGCAACTTGTAATTATTTTCGACTAAATCTTTAAATATTAACATACTGTTTTCGCCTCACCTTAGAGTTTTTCGCCCTATAATCTATACGTACCACAATTTTTAGGTGTTTCCCCCTCTTCTTTGTATTTTTAGTTGATCGACATTGCTTTAAAGAAAAGCCTGTGTGGTCTATATACATTCTTCATCGTACGTGAACTCCACGTGCCGATAGTCTCTATAGCAAATATCACGAATATGAAATCATCTCTCAGAGATTAATATTTGCGCTACTTAGTTCGACGCTATTGAACCGCCCCGGCTCTAAGCGAAGTACCCTTAAATGAGGGGCTACCAAAGTGATTACACATGTGTTCCCCACACTGCGGCTTTATCTTACTCAAAAGGGTCCAAATACACACCGTCTAGTGTTCTGTCATCATCTCATATAATTCCATAAGGATTTAAAACCGAGAGAATATTTATAAAGAAAAATGCTCTTCACATAACGTCGTTCAAATGGCCATGATGTGCAAATACTAGCACTATTCTTAATTGTAATACGTAGAGACCAAACTTGTCGGCACCGCTATCACAAGGGTACTAATAAGATTGACAGATCACCCTTCCTACTCGTATTGCTACGGCTATGCGCAAGCTTTCGCCATCAAGTAATGTGTCGAGTGTAATGTTCTGACAAGATCTAGTGATGACTATGACTATGTAATGTGGGGAGATCTCGTTGAGGAGACATGTAGATCTGTCTAGGTTTTTAATTGGACTACCCTTCTTACTACAGTCATAGAATAAATAATAGTACTACGTACAGAAGTTGCAGTCCTTTGATGCTGACTGCTTGCCGACGTTTAATAGCCTACATAATCATTATTAATTAGATAAATCGCGCTCGCAAGCTATACAAAACTTTATCGTTGCGCGAGTGTCCGTATTACTTTTCGTCTTTTCCTCTTTCTACGTTACTGCGGACTTTTCGTTGTTACTATGGCATGTCAATAAAGAGTAACAAAATACATTGCAAAATGTTAATTAAGTTACTTAAGGTGAAATACTTATTCTGACTATGATCGACTGACTTTTCGCACCTATGTGAGTTTTACGATGCCCAACGCATGCAACTTGCAAGGCCATTCGTCGGAATTCGATGCTTGGCTCGGAAGAAAAAGGTAGATAGTGGAAACAACAAATAAACTTGAAATACGATTCCTAACAGAAATGTAATCGAATTCCACTTAGTTAAAATTTTTGTTAGTAAACAAAGTTTTAATTTCAGTGTTTTGTGTTATTATTACTTAAAATATTTTAAATACAAAAGACAAGTAATAGGTATGTAAGTAAATACTTGGGTAGTGAAGTAAATTTCAACTAAATTTTGTAAAGTTCGTAGGTGTTAGATAAATTATTACTTAACTTTTTTGTTGTAAGTACATACCTAACAACAAAAATTAAATAAATTCACGTTTCATAACTTCCTACTAAAATCTTACGGTAACTTAAGTAATGATATATCTGAAACATTTTGTTGGTCATATAGCGTCTATCCACGCAACAATTATGCATAGTAGGAACGACGTTTTGCCATTAAAAATGATCAAATAGAGAGGTAATATACATGTTAAATATAATTTTGAGGTTGAGTGTTGAGTGTCAAATTGAAGTGGTTGTGTGCACAAGTGCTGTTGATGATTTGGTACCAAGAAATTCAAATAGTGTGTTCCATGTTATAAAAGTACAATCAAGATATGAGGCAGGCTAAAGATGTTTAGTGCTAGTGTTTCCTCACTGTTATTATAAACTTAAAGTGCAAAACTTTGAAAAAAACTATTCGCGTGAATTACGAACTTTTAAAATCTACCTTCATAATTTTATATTTCTTTTACATCATTGATTTCCGGTTCTGTCAATGAAAGCGACCTATAGACAATAGTGTTGCCATTACAAGAAATTTTCTACTAAATCAGTAAAAAAATAAAAAAATAAAATGAGTCCAAAAAGCTTTAAATGTTCTAAATGTAGCAAAACCACAAACGATAAGAAGCTATCAGTAAGTTGTGACTCCTGCAAGAGCATTTTATGTGGTGATTGTCATGGAATGTCACCAACTGAAGTAAGAGTGTTCGAGTTAAAGACAATAGCTCGAGTGGTTTCTTTCTTATGTGTCGATTGTAAGTCACTAATGGCACAAATACCAAATATAATGAAACAACTGGAGGAACTTACTAAAGAAGTACACCACTTGCGATTACGTCAAAACATGCTTGTAACTGAAGGAGCAATACAAGAATTGGCTGAGCGCACCAAGAGAGCTAACAATATAATAATTTACGACGTACCAGAATCAACCTCGGATAAACCTTTACAAAGGCAGGACCATGATAAAGAGGAGTGCAGGAAAATAATAACGTGTGTGAGCAAAAAAGTTAGCTGTGATAATGTGAAACTATTTCGTCTTGGTAAGTTTCAAGCTGGAGCTCCTCCTCGTCCCATTAAAATGGTAATGAAGTCTAAGAATGATGCTATTGAGATACTTCGTAACAAAACTAAACTGGATAAACCGTCAATTATTAAATCAGACCAAACTGCCATGCAACGCGAGTACTTAAAATACCTCCGTGATGAATTAGAGAAACGTAGTAATAATGGAGAACAAGGCTTGACTATCAAGTATATACAAGGCCAGCCTAAAATTATCTGTAAACAGGAGATAAAAAACTAGTCCAAATTCACCAACCCTCACTAGTAAATCTTTTTAACAAAAAAACGCGACCTTCGATACCTTCCGCACTCTTAACAATAACAATCTTATACACAAACATACAATCGATAACATCTAAACTGGATTTATTCATTGCAAGAGTTGATCAACTAAAACCATCAATTATAGTCCTCTCAGAAACATGGCTAAAACCAAATATACCTGACTCACTGATAAAGATACCGGGTTACGACTTATACAGAGACGATCGTATTGATAAACGGAGTGGAGGGGTCGCTATTTATGTGTTGAACAATATTACATATATGACATCAAAGCGAAATAGTCAGTATAATACGAAGTATGACTCTTGGGAATGTTTATGGGTAGACATTGAAGTAGGTTTTCAAAGAATACTCTTATGTGGACTATATAGAGGGTACGAATCAACTATCGATCATGACAACTTGCTTCTACAAAATTTAGAACTGGCTTCCCAGTCAAACACAGTAATAATAATGGGTGACTTTAACTTTGGTGGAGTCAAGTGGCCTCTTTCAAATTGTGGGTATCTACTGCCAAAAGAAACCAATTTCTTGCAATGGTACAACAACAACAATCTATACCAATTGGTAGATCAATATACGAGGTTTCGCCAGGGTCACCAGCCATCTACTTTAGACCTAATCTTGACAAACGATGAGTCTTTGATAGTTGGAATTATTTATGAGGCCGCAATTGGGAAAAGCGATCATGCATACTTAGTATCGACTATACACATGCTTAGTATCGACTATACAGTTACAAACACAACAACAGAATAGGCAGCAATCTAAATCTAAAAAGAACTTTAATAAAGGAGACTACAACAAAATCAAAGAAGAAATTCACTCCGGCTTAAAAAAATGTTTAAAGATGTACTTTGTCCAGTTGAACAGTTTAGAATAATACATAAAGCAATAACTAATGCCATAGACACACATGTTCCTCTTGTAAAAACATTTAACAAAGTAAATAAACCATGGATAAAAAATGACCTATCTGAGTTAATAAGAGAAAAAAAATTCTTTGGAAGAGATATACTGTAACAGGGTCAGATAAAATCTATAAGGAATACAGGAAGCTAAATAACAAACTGACTAATTTAAGGCGCACGGCAAGGGCAGTTTATGAAAATCAACTATTAGATTTAGGACCAAAGAAATTTTACTCGTACATCAGGCAGCAAATCACCTCTAAAGTTAGTACACCAAACATTTTACGGAACAGTAATGGGCAATCTGTGACACGTTCTAAAGACATAGCGGAAGTATTTGCAGAACATTTTCTAATGTATTTGAAAGAGAACCACTAGAAGAACTTCCTGCGCTTAACCCAAACCTAAGAGCAACTGAAGTTATAGAGGACATCATGTTCACAGAATCCAAAGTACAAGCTGCTATCAAAGAAATGAATATAGACTCTTCACCTGGCCCCGACGAAATACCCGTACATGTTTTAAAGAACTGCGGAATTGATAGTCACCTAGCATCATTAATGCAAGAATCATACGACAAAGGAGTTTTGCCTTATTTATGGAAAACGGCTTTAGTGACTCCTGTTTACAAAAAGGGAAACAAATTAGATCCTGCAAATTATAGACCGATAAGCTTAACTAGTGTGGTGTGCAAAGTCATGGAAAAGATAATAGTTAAGCACATGAGGCAGTTCCTTAACGAACAAAAAACTATTGGTAAACAGCAACATGGTTTCTGTCCTCATAGATCAACGATTTCTAGCTTGATGTCATGCTTATCATCCTGGGTCAACAGTCAAAATGATCGAGAACCAATAGATGTTATATATTTGGATTACGAAAAAGCTTTTGATAAAGTACCAATAGGCAGGCTTTTACATAAATTGGAATTTGTTGGTGTTCGAGGGAAACTGTTAACTTGGATTGAGAGTTTTCTACGACAAAGAACCTTCAGAGTAAGGATTAGCGACACATTGTCAGATGAAAAAGAAATACAAAGCGGTGTGCCACAAGGTTCTGTACTGGGACCGGTATTGTTTATACTGTTTACCTTTGATCTACCAAAAAGCTTGAGTTGTAATGTAAGTATGTTTGCTGATGACACGAAGATATTCGCAAACCCACTAGTGGACTTTGATCGCCTTCAAGCAGATCTAATTAAAATATCAGAATGGTCAAAAAGGTGGCTTACTAAATTAAATATAAATAAATGCACAGTCCTCCACATAGGAAACAGAAACCCTCGTTTAATATATAAAATCGATGATATACTTTTGGAAGAAGTTAAAGTACAAAAAGACTTAGGTGTGCATATAAGTAACGATTTAAAATGGAATCATCATATAACAGTTATAACTAAAAAAGCAAATAGTTTTATTTACCTGATTAGAAAAGCCTTCGGACATCTTACACCAGAAATGATGCTAAAAATACATAAGGCATACATTCGACCTATTTTAGAGTATGCGTTCCAAATCTGGAGCCCCTATTTCAAAAAGGATATTGAGTTACTGGAGAAAGTTCAACGTAGATTTTCAAAGGTCCCTAGAGTATTGAAAACCATACCATACGAAGAAAGGTTGAATAAGCTTAAACTAACGACACTGAAGGATCGCAGAGAACGGGGAGACTTGATCGAAGCATATAAAATTATACATGGACACTACGATCTGGAAAATTTTGACAGAGATTTATTCCAGTACTCAACAAACACACATCTTAGGGGACATCACTTCAAATTAACCAAAACCGTGTCACATAACAACCCACATAAGCACTTTTTTAGCCAAAGGGTGGTTGAAGCATGGAATAAACTACCATCAGAAGTAATATCTGCACAAACTATTAACCAATTTAAGAACAGATTAGACAAACATCTAAAATAAGAATAATTACATATTTGAAAATAGGATACGGGCTTACATCAGTTGTTTCAACTGCTAGCCTGTTAAGTAATAATAATAATAATAATAATAATAATAATTTTTAAATTAAATTAAAACTTTTTTCCTACAATTAAATATATAGGTGTGCTGTGCACACACACTTATGTATACCATTGTGAGGATCTATATACTTTGTGAATAAGATTTTTCAATTAGTCACTAGTTGCCCGCCAACTGTATTGCACGTTCCTCTATAATAAATATTAAAAAGTTATTGCATCTTTCATTATGGTTACCAGGTAAACAAAAACTATTTCAACAAATATGTACAAATAATTATTTACATAAACGGCGTTAAAGAACTTCAAAATTCAATCGCCTATAACGCGCTAGCCCCGACCAGTGTTGCCAAGTCAAAACCGGTCCGAGTCGCTAAAAATTTGACGCCAAGTAGCCTAAATTCGCCCATTTTTAGGGTTCCGTAGTCAACTAGGAACCCTTATAGTTTCGCCATGTCTGTCTGTCCGTCCTCGCTTAATCTCTGTGACCGTTAGCACTAGAAAGCTGAAATTTGGTACCAATATGTGTATCAATCACGCCGACAAAGTGGTAAAATAAAAATTGGAAAAAAATGTTTTATTAGGGTAGCCCCCCTATATGTAAAGTGGGAAGTGATTTTTTTAATTTCAACCCTAACGTGTGATATATTGTTGGAAAGGTATTTAAAAATGAATAGGGGTTTACTAAAATCATTTTTTGATAATGTCAATAATTTCGGAAATAATCGCTCCAAAAGTAAAAAACAATGTGTGCCTCCCCCTCTAACTTTTGAATCATAAGTTTAGAAAATATGAAAAAAATCTAGAAAGTAGAACTTTATAAGGACTTTCTAGGAAAATTATTTTGAACTTGAATGGAAACAACAGTTTTTGTACAAACTCATAAATGGGAACACTTACTGTGACGGACGGGAAACTACGGAACCCTACACTGAGCGTGGTCCGACACGCTCTTGGCCACTTTTTTTTATTTTCTGTAAAGTAGCTTAAAATCTCCTGCTATAATATAAGGTATGCAGCCTATAAAGACTATATTTAAACAGAGACCTACCTTAATCAACCTTATTTTTAACTGTATCAGGATAAAATAATGCTGTTTTTTGTAAAAATTATTAATATTTACAAATTTAAACGAAATATTTTATTTACATATAAGGAGATCTATGAAATAGAAGAAGATGAACGTAATTTTGTACAGGGGTGAAGTAATTGGATTGAGCGTCAAGTCTGTGGTATTTAGGATATATATTATGGAAATTGTGTATCTTATATACGTGTGAAATTGATGCAACACACTTGTCTGATAGGTGTCAAAAACGTGTGTCCATCCGAGTCCGACAGGTGGACAGTGTGCTCGTTTGTCACCTTGTACTATTAAAAAAAAGTGTGTTGCATCAATCATCAAAATTCGGGGACGTTATAATAAAACATACGAAATCAACCAACAATCGAATATGTAGAAAACAGGGAAGGGAAGGGTAATAACGGTAGTGGCGGCGGTGGCAATGACAAACAATGCAAAATATATCCATATTTTTCTTCATGTCTGAATCACTGTCATTAAATAATATTTTTGAATACCTTTATCCAGTTTTCTTTGATATTTCTCTGTGACAAAAACATACGTTTCGTTACACGCATTTTTATTACATATGAGACATATTTAAAGAGGGATTAATTTAGCACACGTAAAAATCGTAGCAGTGGCGAAGCTAGGGCTCCAAACTGGGACAAGCCCAAGATATGGTTTTGTTTTTTTAGCAGTTTTAAAAATACATCAATCTTGTTCTGTCTCCACTCTTCAGTTTCATATTCAGTGCTGTCGAGGACGTGTTTAACAAAGCACACAGAAGGCATACTACCGATAGATAGGTTGTATGACCGAAGAATCAACTTTTGAATTTAAAGTTACGAAGTGACAATTTTTAATTAATCTACAATAAATTATTAAATAACGTAAGTTAGTTCCAATTAGTATTCATTTGATGTTCAGAATTCACTTTAGATCATTAAAAGATTCAAACGACTATGTGTTTTATTTATAAACCTATATTAAAGGGCTTGATTGAATTTTGGTAACAAGGCCATTCTCAACGGAAAATAGCCATCTGCGCATCTGAATTATATTGCCTCAGTGTAATACTACTGCTACTGAGAATTTTGTGACAGAAAAACCCAATAAATGATTTTTGTCCCGACTCAGGTTTCGAACTTGGGACCACATGATCAGCAATTGCGTTTACGACCATTAGACCAAGAAGGCAGTCAAAAGTGTTAAAACTATAATAATTTTAAAGGCATCCCGCTCTGAGGAAAAAATTGATGGTCACTAAAATGCCGGGCTTTTTATCTCCATACTAATTGCTATTTATACAATCGTAGTTATGTTTCATTGTAGAACATTTTGCCACAGGTTAGAAAGGGAGCGATCGCCTTCTCGAAAGCCTGGTAAAAAGCCCACGTGTGCGAGGGAGACAACCAATGGCTCAATTCAACTCTCCTTATATGTATGACGTACAGACAGACGACAGTATTCGTAAGGCTACGAGGTCGAACAGAGTGCGCGGGAAATTTGAAATTGAAAAATGGCTTCTGGGCTTGTATAGACCCTTCGCCACTGAAGCGTAGGTACCATGTAGGCACATTTTACTCTCGTAGACTAACACAGACAGACATTGCGTCATTTTGACGCTCATGTTTTGTACTAGACTGCGTTTTTATTGGGTGATAATTTTATGTGGTAAAGCATGTAACCAGTGGTCACTATCGTAAATATAAAACAAATCTTTATGCACGCCCCGTAAAAATGGAATATCCCACTTTCGCTTCCAGTGGAACATTTTTCTGGGACAGAGTGTTTGCGATGTCGGCCTTGCTTCTGCAGTAAAGCATATGTTTACTTTAATATTTAAAATTAAGTTAGATAAATGACTGCCACTGTGTATGGAAGCAAGGAAAGCGGCATTGCAACGCTAGAAAGATTTCTTACACCGATACCTCCTTATATGCAAACAAGTTTGAGTTCAGGTTGTTGTCTTTGAAGATACATTTAGAATTTTGTGGGGAAGGCTTGTGTCCAGCTGTGGACTTTGATAGACTGTAATGATGATGATTATTGCTTTGCCAGCATCGATGCAATGTGTTTTAATAACAACCCGCGTTAATGTTCAAGTATGGACGTTCATAATAAACATGGATGTCATCACCGTTGTCACTTGCTCCTGCACAGGTTACGGGCTGCTGGCCGAGCCGCCGTCGCCCTTCAACTCTCTGTTCCTGCTGACGCACCTCGACCTCAGCCACAACCGCGTGCAGCGGCTACTCGACGACTGGCGCAACGTGCTCGTCAGTCTGCAAAAGCTCAACCTAAGTTGGAACAACATCACTGATTTGAATGTAATTTACTTGCTTTGTATTTTTTTACTTATGATACTCGCATCAGCGGTACACTACAAATCGCACTGTCTTAGCTTCAGCCATCTATCCATTACAGCTTATAAAATCCCGTGCTGAAAATAGGTCTCTGCCATACATTGCTTCGTCGGGAGGATTTTGCCATAGTCGTCACGCTTGGTACCAGGCTGCACTAAAAGTGTCGGGAATGGAATATTTCCACTGTTCCTGTCATGTTAAAGTCTTTTTATTTGAAATTCCTTGGTTTTAAAAATCTAATACCATTTATTTATTTAAAAAAAGATTCCCGGTTTTGTCATACTCACACTAACATTTGTACAATACTTACATTTGTTAAACTTTGAAAAAATGGAACTGACACGAGAAAATTCAAGAGCGATGATTTATTATGACTTTCGAAGTGGTTTAACACAAAACAATGTGTTGACCGGATGATTTCTGAATTTGGTGATGAAGTCCCATCCAAAACCACAATTTATCGCTGGTTTGCTGAATTTCAACGTGGACGTGTCAAGCTCAGTGATAATCCCCGTCAAAGTCGTTCAAAAACTGCAGTCATCCAAGAAAACGTTGACGCTGTGCGTAAGCTGATTGAGAAAGATCGACATGTGACATACCGCGAAATTCAGGCAACTTTAGACATTGGCATGAGTCAAGTACAAATAATCTTGCATGAACAATTAGGTGTAAAAAAGTTGTTTTCCCGATGGATACCGCATTCGCTCTGTGAAGAGCAAAAAGCGGCTCGCGTTACTTGGTGCGTCAGAACTCTCGAAAGATTCCACGCAGGATCCTCAAATGCTGTATACAACATTGTATCAGGTGACGAATCCTGGATATATGCGTACGAACCCGAAACAAAAAACCAGTCACGAGTTTGGGTTTTCGAAAATGAGTTAAAGCCAACAAAAATTGTTCGTTCACGGAGTGTTGCAAAAAAAAAAACGGTGGCCACGTTTGTCTCCAAAACCGGCCATGTTACGACTATTCCTGTTGAGGGACAAAGAACGGTTAATGCAGAATGGTATTCTAGCATTTGTTTGCCACAGGTCGTTTCTGAACTCCGTAAAGAGAACTGCAACCGCCGTATCATCCTCCATCACGACAATGCGAGTTCTCACACCGCACACAGAACAAAAGAGTTTTTAGAGCAAGAAAACATAGAATTATTAGACCATCCGCCGTACAGCCCCGACCTAAGTCCTAATGATTTCTATACTTTACCTAAAATAAAGAATAAATTGATTGAAAAAAAGATTTCAATTGAATAATAAAAATCAAAAAAAAAAAATATTAAACTTAAAACATGTTTTATTAGATTGCTAATACATGACTTTAATGGAATAAAGTAAAAAAACATGTTTTTTAAAGTTTAATTTAGCCATAAATAAGAGTTAACTAGAAAATTTTGGGCATTTTTGCTAAAATTCATAAAAATTTATTTAAAAAAATACTTAGACTTCATCTAAGACAAGCATGGCTCAAATAGTTCTAAATTGTCTAAACTAGCGCCCTTTGAAAGCTTTGTACCCATCTACCAATCAGCCTGTATATCTTTTAAAATTATTTTTTGAAACCCCCTTCCCTTATACAGAAGTTAATTATTTACTATGAATAATAGTGATGGGCCGTCACATAGGCATAAGCCTAATACATTACTATATACAGCATAATATATAAAAACTACCCTAATGAAGTACAATATTTGTTCAACTATATAAGTTAATACCCATTAAAAACACAAAAGACTATAACTTAGAATATAATTGTGTATTCTCTGATTCAATATGATCCGACGATCCGTGTTGTCGAATCCTAATTGAAGTCACTAAAACAGAGGCGGAAAACATTTGGAAATAATGTGAGCGTACCGGCGTGCTTTAATACTATCTCTAGAACACGTGAAGTTCATCACCGCATTATGTGAGAGAATGCAAAAACACTGCAAGCCGGTGGCGGTGTCCGACCATCCGACCATCCATCATTTTATACGTGGTAGAGCCATGCTGCAATTATATTAGTAGTATAGTTGTAGCACGAATGGGTCGGCTGGACCGGGGAAGGACCACGCTCTCACAGAATACCAGCGTGAAATAGTAGCTTAATGCTGCTGTATTTCGTATGGTGAGTGTAGAGAACCGGAGACCCTTTTTACTGGAAACGAGGCATTCCATCTCAGTCCTTACGGGTGACAACGCATCTGCATTTTGATTTGTAATGGAAGATAGATGTAGATGTCTATGGGCCGCAGCAACCACTTACCATCAGGTGGACTGTGTGCTCGTTTGTCACCCTATTCTATATATAAAAAAAAAAAAAAATCCACGGTCGCGCGGGTGCCGCAAGAGGCGGCGCAGGGAAACTGAAACAGGTGAACCAGGCAGCAGCATCTTTCTGATAACACCTTAAAATATTAAAAAAGTGCGGTTGACAACCGACCGTGTCAACTATGGCAAAATCCCCTCTATAATAAAATCTATGGCGGATGCCTATGTTTAGCAGTGGACTTTTATAAGCTGTGATTATGACTGCATAACTGCAACATCATCAAAGAGAAAAAATTGTTAAAAGAACTTTTGGTTTTATGAGAAATCTTATTTTTATTTTAGCTGAATTCTTCAGGTTTAAATAATTTTATCAAAAATTTCTCTGTCTCTGCGCCTAAAGTTATTTCTGCGTTTATTCGTTTTATGTTTGCGGCAATAAAGTGTGCAATTAGAACATTTCTTATCTCAAAAAAAGATTATTCTAAGAATATTATCATAGATGGCAACTTTAACGTACACTTCCTAACAAATAATAGCGAAAAAATAGGCTCTCTAATTTAATGTTATAGTATAACTTCCACCAAAGATTAAACAACTCACCAGAATTACACCAAACAGCTCCACATGCATTGATCTAATATTTATTCATTTTAAATTAAAGGATATGTAAATAGCTGTTCATGAATATGTTTTTTGGATCGCTGTAGTTTATTGATTTCTATAACGTCTCCAACACAAAACTTACAGCAATTTTTATTATATAAACGAATATACAATAACTTATATATAACTAAATTCAAGAATGACATTTCCAATATAAATTTGGATAACGTACTCAAACCTAATAAAAATGTAAATGAAAATTATAACATATTTAGTGTAATCTTACAAAGAGCTTTAAATAAATGTATACCAAAAATCCAAATAAAAATTAAAAATTCTACAAAGAAAAATTATTTAACTGTAGGATTAAAAACATCGTGTCGCTAAAAAAGATTTTTAAAGTTATTGCTTTCCAAAACCAAAATTGAAAAATTTAAATATCATTATAAACATTATTGTAATATATTAAAAAAAGCCATCAATTTATCCAAAAAATTATGTAACAAATATAAATTTGAAAATTCTCAAAATAAAACTAAAACTATGTGGTAAATCGTAAATAACGAGACTAACAAAAATTCACGAAAATATAGAAATGTTCAACTATAAAATATAAATATATTATGTGATCCTAAAATAGTAGCGAACTTATTTAATACCTACCTTTTATACATCAATAGGAAATTTACACTCAAATAACTGTAATTTAAATAAAACAACTTTAACAAAATCCATTGAAAATACTCTCTTCTTAGAAAGTAATGAAATGAATACCATAATAAAAATCTCAAAAATAAATCATCCTGCGGCATTGATGAAATGATTCCTATTTTGAATAAAAGTTGTGCTGATTTGTTAACGATCCCCTATACAATATTGGTAAACCAATCTTTTTCAGAAGGTATCTTCCCGGATGCTTTCAAAATATCCCTAGTCAAACTTGCTCGATATGAGTAAAGCTTATGACAGAGTCTGTTATGGAACTCTATTGGGTACACTATATCAAGCAGAAATTAGGAGAATAGCTCATAATTGGTTCAAATCCTATCTTGATAACCGCTTCCAACATGTAGAAATTGAAAATACCGACTTCGAGACAGGCAAAATTACTCATGTTGTCAGATCGTATGCAACATTACTGGCTCTATCCCTCAAGGTAGCGTTTTAGGTTGTATTTTGTTTCTTGTTTACATAAATGATCTGCCAAACATACTGGACGATCTATGTGTGCTCTTTGCCGATGATACCTCCATCTTAATCTCTAGCACTAATTCCACAGATTTAATTACAAAATAGAAATATACATTAGATACAATTACTAGCTGGGGGTTGGATTTAGAATCGTTTGGCAGGAATTGGGGGGGGGGGGTAAGGTATTTTATTTGGTAGAGGTTTGGCCCCCGATTATAATAATGCCACTCACATTAAAAGGTAATGCACCGTTATCGAAAAAATAAATAAAAACTATTATAACCTTAAATACGTAAAGTATGGAAAGTGATACATTTTTTATTATTAACTGACTTTACGGCTCTGGGTTCTAGCCCTTCTGAGAAAAAAATATACGATATTACTGTGAAAGCTGGATGGCATACAGAATTTTGTGTCTGTGGCGGGAGCAAAGGCAACCTACTACTATAGATATCTGATCTGATCGAATCTGTACTAAAATTAAATCAGCACGCCCCGAATCCACGTAGTTTTGTCTGCCCTACTCCTAAACATGTTTTTATAAAGCCGTAGGTGCGGAGGGAGAGCAGCCCCCGCCCGTCGTAGCAAATCCCAGGCACCTGTGCGAGCCGTAGTGTGGTTATTATTGTATTATATATTATGTTTATTTATTTATAATTTAAAGTAATTATAAAAGCTAATATTTTGGTGTTTCGTTGAGTGCAAGAGCGAGCGAAGCGAGCTCGGGGCTTAGGGCACCCCGACTCGGACAGGTTAGGTTAGAAGGGGATGGGAATGGCGGGGTCTATTCGCTCGCTTCGCTCGCTCACTCGACCCCTCCGTTCCCTTTGTAGTTATTTGTTTGTAAACCACTCAGAAGTAGGAGCCCCGCTTCGCGGGGCTCCGTCGACCGGCCTTCCAGCAACTACACTTCGTGGTGCTTCCCTCCTCCAACTCTCCCCCCCAAAAGTCAGGTTAATAGTCAAAAACATTACAAAAACATTACCTCAAAATTAGATTTTTAAAAATTTATAAATAAAAATTAAGCATATCCGGCAATATGTGGAAGTGGGGGGCGACTCTACAACTCTCCCGCCTCCCTCTCCACCACCTCCCACCCCCTTAATTTATTTTGAGTTATGATTTTGAGGTTAGTTCTATGGGATTTTCTTTTTGATTTTTCTCAAGAACGGTGCATTACCTTTAAATGGGAGTGTTATTTAGTATTATTATAATCGGGGACCAAACCTCTACCAAATAAAACACCTTACTCCCCCAAATTCCTGCCAAACGATTCTAAATTTCAACCCTGGCTGGCTACAATTACATAATTTACAACTTATTAAATTATTCAATTTAAACCCTACCAAAAAACTGGTTTACAAATATCTTTTATGTATAAAAACACAAAACTAGATAGTGTTAACTCTGGCACTTTGTTAGGAATAGACCTGGACACACATTCGAGTTGCAAACAGCACATACAAAAAGTTACAAAAAAAATATCCTCATTTATTTATGTTCTGCAACACCTTAAACGTGTGACAGATTTTAAGACTGCCCTTGCGGCTTACTGTGCACACGCTCACTCCGTACTCTCCTATGGCATCATCTTGTGGGGAAACTCTTGTGATGTAAACAAATTATTTATATTACAAAAGAAGTGTCTACGAATATTAATAAATTTAGACAAAATGGAATTATGTAAACCCCACTTCATTAATAATAAAATGTTAACACTTACGTCTATCTATGTCCTCGAGTCTTGGAAATTCGTTAGGAAACTCCCAAAACTCTACTCACCTATTAAAAAAACTAAAAGAAATAATAGAAATTTATATAAGCTTAAGATACCCTACCCCAAATTAAAATTAGTGTCGAATAGCCCTCACGTTATGTCAATAAAGATTTATATACATTTACCGAATTCCATAAAAATCCTGAAAAATCCTGTGCAATTTAATAAACAATAAAAAAAATTCTTATTACAGTCAACCAAATCTAAGAAATACATTTTGCCAGCTGTCAGAGTTATTGCACCAAGCATGCCAACCAAAAAATGGGAACGTACAATATTAGATTATTAAAAATATCGATATCGATTATTTAGAGTTGGTAATCACTCACAGTTTGGTTTGAATAATACCAGAATAAATTAAAAACTGATAATTTCAAACACTAGATTTATCAGTTTCTTCGTATTTGTTGCTACTGCTTATTTCTAGACGCACAGTTATAAAAAATTAAGATTGAAACTAGATTAAAAATAAATTTATTCAATCACTTACAGTACAACTAGTAGGGATGTCAAATTTAATGTCTCTTTCAAAGTCATCCATAATATCATTTTTTTTGTTTCTTCTACCACTTTTGCCCAATCATCCTTTGTGACATGAGCACATGCTTCAACGAATTTTTTTTATAACATTGGGTGACAAACGAGCACAGAGTCCACCTGATGGTAAGTGGATGCTATGGCCCTATGCTATAGACACACACATTTATCCTCAATTAAGAATCAAAATGCAAATTCGTTGTCACCCCTGAGTTCCAGTAAAAAGGGTCTCCAGTTCTCTACACTCACCATACTAAACACATCAGCATTACGCTGCTATTTTACGCTGGTATTCTGTGAGAGCGTGGTCCTGCTCTAGTTGAGCCGACCAATTCGTGCTACAACTATAATATAGATATAGCGTGGCTCTACTACGTACAAAAAGTTATAGAAAAAACAGTCCAAAAAGTTAAAACCGAGTCACCAAATAAGAAGACAAACACAAAATCACAAAATTACGCAAAATAAGCTCTCGAAACAGAAACAGAAACTTTTTTATTCAATATGGATTATGAATAATACTTATTGAAAGTCACTTTTTCATTTACCACTGGTTTGCAAAAAGAAACTCTGTCCTGGGAAGAACCAGCAAGAAACCCAACGGGACTAGTTTAAAAAAATAATAGCTTACATTAATGCGTGTTACACTTAACATCATAAAACAAATTAGAAATAGCTTGGTAGCAATCACCCTTCCCAGGGATTATTATCATCCATAAATTCCTTAATATTAAAATAACCCATTTTATACAAACTTAGTTTAATAAAGTTTTTGAACTTTGTGTACTTATATCAAATTTTGTATATTTTCTGGCATTTTGTTGTAAAAGCGTATAAATCGCCTCAAGAATGAATTACTGATTCTGTGGAGTCGAGTAACTGGTATCGAAATAGGGAGCGGGATATCGAAATTATGTAGTGGTTATTTTAGCACGGACTTGTATAGGAGTTTTTTGTCTACAGAAATTTACTTTGACAAAGTGAAAAATAAACTTGTTTTATTCAAGATTCATGTAATTTAAGGAATTTTGAAAATAAAAATTAAACAAATAATACATTAAAGAAATTAATGAATCGATTAAGTATTAGAATATTTTTACCGATTATTAGAATATTTTGCCGATTATTCGCATAACAATGAATTTTCCAAACACTTCGGAAATATACATAGCGACATATAATTGAAACGACGTCAATTAAAAAAGTTAATACTGGTTATTTTTTTAATATTTTGCTTTGTTTGAAAAATTTAAATTAGTGATAAAAAACTATATACGTTGTAATGAAATATAGATAACTTCATAATTCTTCGGATTTACGTAAAAGGTTATTTTAAATCGTGTGAGTACGATTGTGCAATGTTATTGCGGAATGAATAATGTGAAACGTCAAAAAGTATTTCTTACATTTGGTTGACTATAATAAATGTTATTATAATTTAAATGAATTTTTTGACAATAAATAACGACAAAGTAAGAATACTTCAACAAGCTACATTGTATTTTAAATTAAATTAATTTAATTGTACCATCTTAAATTTTAACGTGACATGCAATAAACAATTTGAATTCTTTGTTTCAGTACATTAACATGAATTTCTTGAGTTCCGACGTGGTAGTGGACTTGCGACACAACAACATATCCACGGTGAAGCTATGGGGACCGAGCGACGGCAACGCGCAGTTTCTCCTTGACGACAATCCGTTCATGTGCGACTGCCACCTGCCGGCACTGCAGCGCGCACTGCTCGCGGGTGGTGTGGGAAGTGGACCGCGGCTAGTGGCAACGCGTGCGCGCTGTGCAGCGCCACCAGCGCTGAATGGGATGAACCTGATGTCGGTGCCGCGCTCGCTGCTGGAGTGCGCGCTGCCGCCGCCCACCTGCCCGCCCGCCTGCAGCTGCTCGCTGCGCACCGACTTTCTGGACCTGGACTGCACCGCCCTTCCTTCCCTCGCCGCCCTGCCTGCGCCCGCCGCACACGGCCTCGCCGTCGCTCATTTACGTCTTCGCCGGGCCCCCGAATCTCTCGAATCGATCCCGCGATATTTCCGCTTACTCAATCTCACCTCGCTTAATATCACCGAAGTACCGCCTTTGCCCCCGGACGTAGAAGTAGACCTCATTGATAATCGGTTGACGCGAGTTCCAACGGCATTGCTGACGAACAATACGCTACGGTTGGCGTTAAATCCTCTCGCTTGCGACTGCGGTGGCACCGTGGACGTGGCCGCATTGCAGCGAGCGAGTTCGAACATTCTAGATTACGGTGACGTGACGTGTTCGAATGGCGAGACGTTGCGGAGCATTGCGACGGAGACACTCTGCGAGGCGCGAGATGCCGCCGTTCTCGGGGTTTCGCTCGCCATCTTGATCGTGATCGCGGTTATTATCGTCGTGCTGCTGCGTCGCTACCGCACCGAGTGCCTGCTGTGCGCTCACCGCTGTGGCTGTTGTCCGCCGGACGACGACGACGACGAGAAAGAGTACGACGCTTTCATCTCGTTCGCGCACAAGGACTTGAAGTTCGCGGAGGAAATGGTGACGAAACTCGAAGCGTCCCCACATTCGTTACGCATATGCGTGCACTACCGGGACTGGCCGCTCGGTGATTGGATCCCGGCGCAGATTTCCCGCTCTGTAGAGCGGTCGCGGCGCACGGTGGTCATTCTGTCGAAACACTTCTTATCGTCAGTGTGGGGGCTGCTGGAGTTCCGAGAGGCGCATCTGCGTGCACTCAGCGAGGGTCACGCTCGCGTCGTGATAGTGCTGCTGGACGACGTGATGTCGGACGAGCGTTTGAACGACGAACTGCGCGCGTACCTGTCCACCAACACGTACCTGCACCGGGACGACCCGTGGTTCTGGGCGAAGCTGGCGGACGCACTGCGGCGGCGCGGTGGCGTGGCGGCGGCGATGCGCCGGCTTGCGAAGCACCGTGCCCGCGCCGCGCCCGCGCCCCCGCTGCCTGTCGACAAGCTCGTGCGCTCTGCTCTCGACGCGAAGCTCACGCAAAACGGAAATATCATAAATGCCGCCTTTACTGCGCCTTCACTCTAGAGCTGGGTTACTGCATTTAAGAAACTTTTAGCGTCTACGTGAATACGTCTTAAAATTTGCTTCATAGTGGGAGACAATACAGAAAACTGATGATAGCAAAATCGGGTGATACAGTTTAGTGTTACAACTACATAACTATTGATTTCACTCAAAATTTAATTACACCATGCGATAGCTAAAGGATCAATGATTTTGTTACGATGAGTGAGGACTATGAATCATGGCGCGTGACGGAGGGAGGAACGCTGCCATTTTGAGGTCGTTTCGTTACACGTAACCACGTAAAACACACGGCCGAGTCCATGACACAGCCGTACCCCGATTTTTACATTATGATTTAGTGTATTTTTTAAAGTAGAGGATACTGTAGAAATGTTGTGTTTGCAGCACGAATGCGTCTGCTCAACGGGAAGATCCACACCCTCACAGAACTCCAGCGTAAAGTCTCAGATCATCTGAATGCTTCTGTATCATATGGTGAATGTTAGTATGTGAAAACCAGCCGCATCTGGAGTGGTTGTCACTCAGTACCTAAAAAGAAGAAAAAAAGCACAAACGGAAAAATAAACTTTATTTCGTTGTTCTAGCATTTAAATCTCAACTAACTAACTACTCAGTAGAAAAGGTATACTTTTAGTACAGTAGTATAAGAATCTCAATATTAATTTTCAATAAAATTATCAAAAAGTGAATAAAGCAAAATAGAAATCGTAAATTAGTGGTATAAAACATATACGATTGCGTAATGCGTATGCATTTGATTAAGGCTGAAAATGAAAACATTTGTAGATATAAGATGTATGAAACTATGTAAAGCAAACTTATATTAAATATGAAATATACAACGTATGTTTATGACTCGTATATTTAATTTCTGATAAAGGCAATAACTAAAATGTAAACGCTTGACCGACATAAAACATAACGTCATAATTGAATGTAAGTCTACAAATAGTGTTGAAAAAAAGAAATTACTTGTAATCTTATTACCTAAGGTAAATATGTTAGTTGCGTGATATATATAATGAGCCATGGCGTAAAAGTTTGCATTGGGTACTTTATGTAATTAGATTGATAGAGTTACGTGTAAGAATATGGAATCTCAGTTACAAGATTTGTAAATAATATTTTATACTGTATATTTTTTGTATAGTTGTTGTTCCATTAGAATTGAATACTTTAAGATGTTTATCCGTATGTTTCATCCAGGAAGGCATAGAATTATTTTCAGTTATCTAAATATCCCAGCTTAGAGTGAATCTAGTCAACCAGCTGGCAGCGGCGGGAAGGTGCACTGATATGATTATCGAGCGATACACGCTATTAAAATACGTCTAGTTCAGACCTGAATTCTGCGATGAATTACCTATTCCATGTCTTCTGTTTTAACAATAATATTATAAAATAAATATAAGCTTACTTTGTAAAACCCACCGAATGTTGAGGTGTTGGATATTCAAATTTATTTGAAGAAATAAATCGAGCCCGAACCATTTGCGTGACAGGATCACAATTATTGCAGGTTTCAAAATATCGTAACCGATATTCTTAAATGAAGTGTTTCGAGAATTTATTAGGGGCAGGTTCTCCACGCTTTCACTCTCACTTTGTATGTCGTAATGGTGTTTAATCAATATTGATCTAAGATATGTTAATTTTAACAGTTTCAAATGATTATAGAAAACAACTACACAATATTATGTTTCTTTCTTTGAAAATAACATAAAAAGGACGTATTTTAAATATATCTGTCGACGTTTCTTTGCGGAATGGCCGCAAAACTCTCTGTAAGGTAAAAAGTGTTAATAGAATTTCTGCATGTCTCTTTCCCTTAAATATAATACAAAGTGAGCTGCCCGAATTCGATGCAATGGATATTGCAGAATTTATTCGACTATTCCGACATTACCATAATGAAATAAAAAAAGACTAGCAGTAACGTGATGTGACGCGCGCAAACGGCTAATGTTGGTCACAATTTTTATTTAGATTTTTTGTTATTTAGATTCCAATAACCATTAGCCCTAGCGAAATTTAATTACTAAAGCGCTGGTAATTTATTTGAAGATTTCCATGTACTTGTAACTTAGACAAAATAATGAGTAAAGTGTATTTTTTAACAAACTGGTTGTCGAATCCAATTTATTTTTTCACTTTTTCAAACAGAAAAAAATAGACAGAACTTTTTTGATTTTTTAAAAAAATTGACAGCAATGTAAAATAGACAAATTCATCACTCAATTTCGTCTCATAGAAGTAAGAGTTAGAGTTATAGGCAACTAAGGGGTACTCCAAAAATATCTTATGTGGTTTCCGGCAGGTGGTGTAGTAAGTATCTCGTGTACACCACACTTAATAACCAGACCGGCGAAGGGAAGTAGTGTGCGAAAACAGTACGAAAACATTTGGTATTGAGACCCTAAGTTCTCCTGCCAAGCATAATGATTGGGGCAAATGGAAAAGAGCCACAAAAATTAGCCTAAAATAGTCTCATAGAAAAAGAATTTTAACTGATATAAATATATAATAAATGGGAGCAATATTATATAAGCAATATATTTTTTTCCTTTATAAAATTTTGAAATACATGTGATATTTGATAACGATTGTTTTATTTATATCCATCAGTTCCTAAACATAATAAACTTTTTGTATATAAACAAGTTGTTTTACCACTTTCCTTTTCCAAGGACACTCGGCAAGCTACGGAGAAGCTTTTCTGGTTGGTAGAATCAACGAATGGTTGATTCTGCACGAATTTGCATCGATCGAACGTTTAAAGTCAATATAATGATTTCTTATATTTACGCGAACACTACACATTGATTTAAACTACTTTTACGGATTTTATCGCGTTTATTTTAATATTTTTATTTTATTCCCGACGTATCGGGTGCTTTCCAGCACCCATGTTCACTGACTGACTGGACTGTCCCCCGTGACCATGGGTGCTGTATGGACCATGTAAAAGTAGTTTAAATCAATGTTTAAAGTCAACAATACTAGGTGGGAGTACTCGTATGCTTTGTTTTTCTAACGGTGTAGTGGCGATGTAAGAACGATCTGCCTGTGAGGCAATCTGTGGTGGAGACGTAGGGGAGAGGGGGGCATGACGGGGACGCGAGGCACGACGGGGCCACCCACACTTACAAAAATCAAATCAAATCAAATCAAAAATATAGGCTCTAGATGTGTTTTGTTTTCGCTAATAGGTAGCCATTTTGTATCTCTCTTTAGTCTGACAGTGACCGGCGACTAGACTGCGCGCGTTTGATTTTTAAAACAAAGAACGATTTTCAACGTAATTTTATGTAATTTTGAGTGAATACGGATACGCATATAAAAAGGTAAGTGTTAATGTTGCTACTATCATGTATTTATTTTGTTTTTGCAGATAAATTACTTATTGATATGTTTTGAACAAAAATACTCTAACCGTCATTCATTTTATTTGGTTTGATATTTTAAATAATGTGAGAATTGGGGCATAACGGGGACATGGTTACGGGGCACGATGGGGTACCCCGTTATGCCCCGCAACCGTTGTCCCCATTATGCCCTTGTTTTGTAAATTAACTGAAGGATCGTTCTTGTTCATTTGATAATAGAAAATATTTTGTTTTAGGCATAAAAATGGTACGGACGTATAAGAAGAAAAGTTCGAGACTTAGTTGGTCCATGGAAAACATGAAACAGGCAATTGATGCAGTCTTAAGCAAAACAGTTGGCTATAGAAAAGCAGCTCACCTGTATAGTGTACCACAGACCACATTAGAGCGTCACGTCGCTAAAATAAGGAAAGGCGAGCTGTCTCTTGACTCTACTCCAGGTAACTTCAAGCCTGTGTTTTCCAAACAAGAAGAAGAGGAGCTGGTAAGGTAGGTACATCATAGAAATGGAGAAACGTTTGTTTGGTTTAACCACTATCGTCCTACGGAAGCTTGCTTATCAGCTAGCGGAAAAAAATGACAAAGCTCACAATTTTAGTCACGATAAAAAGATAGCTGGCGTAGATTGGTTAAAGGGATTCTTTAAGCGCCACCCAGATTTATCTATCCGAAAACCGGAAGCTACATCGGCAGCTCGAGCAATGGGCTTTAATAAAGTGGCTGTGGGTAAATTTTATTCTCTGCTCGGGGAAGTATATGACAAATATAATTTGACGCCAGACAGAATTTTTAATTGCGATGAGACTGGCGTATATCATGCATCTCAAAAACAAAGAGCAAAATTATTGCAGAAAAAGGCAGAAAACAGGTAGGATCGCTTTCTTCAGCAGAACGGGGGCAGACAGTTACGGTTGAGGTATGTTTTAATGCAGCAGGAACTTACATGCCTCCTACGCTAATATTTCCTCGACAGAGAATGAAGCAAGAGTTGCTGGATCGAGCTCCCCCTGGGACGACAGCAGAATGCAACGCTAAAGGATGGATGATAACTGAAATATTTATGAGCTGGTTCCAACGGCTTGTCACGTTTTCTGGTGCGTCAATAACTAACCCGGCCTTGCTTCTTTTAGATGGTCATGTAACACATACGCAAAACATTTCAGTTATTGAATATGCACGCAAAAATAGCGTTGTAATGCTTTGCTTTCCCCCGCACTGCACCCATAGGCTCCAACCCTTAGATGTTGGCTTTATGAAACCTTTAAGTGTATACTATGACCAAGCCTGCTCTAATTGGTTAAGGTCACACCCTGGGCGAATAATAACAACATTTCAAATAAGCAAAATATTTGCAAATGCATATATTCAAGCTGCAACAATGTCTACAGCAATCAATGCCTTCCAAAAATGTGGCATATGGCCTTTCAATCAGAATAACTTTACAGATTCAGAGTTTTCAGTTGCATCAACCACAGGCGTACCGCTAGCAAACAATGAGTCTGAAACAGGTCTTTTAAATTTCGGGATCCAGCAACAACCGCCGCCATCTATCCTTGAAGAACATCCCCTTGAAGCAGATTTGTCTGCTTTAACAACACCTCAGCCTCAGCCTGGACCATCAAAATTTAATGAGCATAGCCTAATCCAATCTCCGATTTGAAAAGTATGTCGTGATTTGACAACTTCGTTTGCAAATGCTTCGCCTCAAGAAATTCTTGCGATCCCGACAGTCGAACAAAGAAACCAAACTAAAAAATTCTATCGCCGAGGGAAAACTGTTGTTCTAACGTCAACCCCTTACAAAATTGAGTTAGAAGAACGAGAACAACTTAAGATAACGAAGGAGTGTTCTAATCCAAATGACCCCAAGTTAAAGAAGAACTATAAGAAACAGAAGACCCAAAAAGCTCCCTCTGATGTAGAGAATACCGACGAGGATACCATATGCCTGTACTGCCTTGACGTTAACCACACCTATTTAAAGTCTTCGGAAGGTTGGGTGGCTTGCTAACTATGTGGAAGGTGGGCTCATACAGCTTGTGCTGGTGTAGACGACGACAATACACAAGAAATCCACATCTGCTTGTACTGTGACGCAAAATAAATACGTACCCCATACTGCCCCTACCCTGGGGCACAATAGGGTTTTCATTATAGTTTCAAAAAATTTAAATTATAACGTCATATGATTATTTACACCACCAAATTCTACGCCAAATGATAGTTTGATAAGTAACTAGTGTTGTGATTAGTTTTAATTAATAAATACATAGCGTTGATTATTATTTTACTGTGTATTTTCCTTAACGTCCCCATTATGCCCCCCTCTCCTGTTCAGCGGTGGAATTTTGATAAGCTGTAATGATGATGATGATGATGAATATCTTTCTCTTAACAAATACTAACTATAACTCAGAATAAATAATAGTACTACATACAGAAGTTGCACTCCTTTGATGTCGACTGCTTGCCGACGTTTAATAGCCTACATAATTATTATTAATCAAATAAATCGCACACGCAAGCTGAATAAAACTTTATCGCTGCGCGCTAGTGTCCATATTACTTTGCATCTTTTTTGTCACGGCGGACTTTCCGTGGTTAAGGGATGTCAATAGAAAGTAAAAAATACATTGCGCAATGTTAATTATTTTACTAAGGTGAAGTACTAACTAATATTCTGACTATGATTGACTAAACATACTTTCGCCCATATGTGAGTTCCGCGATACCTAACGCATGCACATTGCAATGTCATTCGTCGGGAATCATAACGCTTGGGAGAAATTGGTAGATAGTGTAAACAACAAATAAACCTGAAATACGATTTCTAACGGAAATGTGATCTATTCTATTTAGTTAAAAATCTTGTTAGTATACAAAGTTTTGATTTCAGTATTTTGTGTTATTATAAATTAAAATATTTTAATTACAAAAGACAAGTATAGGTATACTGTAAGTAAATACTTGGATAGTGAAGTAAATTTTAACTAATTTTTGTAATGAAGTACTTAGGTATTTTTTCTGTAGACCAAATTATTACTTAAATAAATTCACCTTTCATAACTTCCTTCTAAAATTCTTCTGTAACTTAAAGAATGATATGAAACCTTTTGTTGGTCATTTCATTTAGTATCCATCTAAGCAACAGTTATAGTAGGAACGACGTTTTGCTATTATAATTTATCAAATAGGTAATATACATATTATATAATTTTTAAAATAATTTTAAAACTTTTACAACTATTTTTACCTACAATTAAATATACTAAACACAAAACAAAAACTATTTCAACAAGTATTTACATAAAACTATTTACGTAAACAGCGTTAAAAAACTCTTAACATTCAATTGCCTCCAACACGCTAGCCCTGACTGCGTTATTTCGCACGGGCGCGTCGCGATTTTAGGTAATTATTTCACGCAGCTAGCAAGAGTGATAGAGGCCTGCTATAACTAATATAGTTTTAACAACGTTTTGAATACATTGTAATGCGTGCAGCGAAGTTGCAAGTTATGTAATAACGGAATCCGTCGCCCTGTTTTATCTTCTGAGTAGATATGGAGAGGAGTTGAGCTCACTCCAGAAGAGGGCCACTAAGGGGCGAATGGTGCTAGAGGGCCACGGTTGCGTGCGAAAGCGTTCCCGTGGCCGGAGTCCAAGTTCCTATTCCAGGTTAATCTAATTAAATCCCCCATTTCATTCCTTTATTACAGCCGTACGTCTAGGATTGCTTGGAGCAAACTATTACTGGATAATTTGGCTTAACGGTTACTTTTGAGAAAGTACGTGAGAAATTCCTCACGTTCAGCAAGAACGTTATTTGGCTACTGTTTTGATTGAATCTGAAATAAAGGTTGTCTCCTGCAGGCCGGAAGCTATAACGTGCCAGGTCTAAAAAAGTTTTGATTTATTTTATGAGGCTGTTTATTACCACTCGTTTGGGAGTTGCAGAGTCCACGGGTGTGTTCCAGAGTTCATTAATCTCCTTTCGTAATTCTTCTATGCTAGCTTGTACCGAGGACAACGAACAATTTGGAGGTCAATTAGTCTTGGAAATTTTGTGATATATCTTAAGGATCTTAAGAGCTTAACTGCGATATGCTGTAGCAGGTGCTAAGATGTCATTCCGTGTTGTAGTCTCGCGGACTCTTCTTGATATTGGTGCTCAGATGGTTGATTAATTAACAGGTATAGACACTTAAGTAAGACTCTTCAGTAATAACTTGTTGAATGTGTGACGCAAGTTCCCGTATTTCGAAATCAAAGGAAAAATTCATCACTGAGATCATAGGAGATAATAAGTCTGTTTGTTTTGTAAGTTTCATTATACTTTATTTCCGGATCAGGGCATACTCGTATCGTCCCAAGTTCTCATGCAAACCATCGTTCAATTTTTGTTTGTGAAATTCAAGCATGTGTATAACATTCTTGATTCAGACAATAATTTAAGAATTATTTTATATTGAGTGTATAATCTCAAAACGACGCCCCCTAAATTCTCCCTCTTAAGATTTCCAGATTTTTCTGGATCTGTCTTAGCTCGCTGAATCATTTCATTTGATGCCTGGATAGTCAGAGATAAGATAAGATAGAGATATATAGTTGTACGTGTGTCGCGGGTTGACGTGTTGTCATATCGCTCTCAGTAATTTAAAGTTTTTTTAATTGTAAAAGACATTTCATAACAAAGTGATTGGTGTTAACGAATACATAAATATACGGTCTACAAAGCTGTTATGTTTACATCTGCTACAGTATATCGTTATAGCGTGGTATTTAAAATTAAAGTGATCCAAGATGTGTTTTAGTGATGAAGGTACTTATAGAGTTATAAACTTACATGACCCCCACAAGAATAAAATTAAAGTACAAACAAAGTGACTACTAATTTTAATGTGTAAGAATTAAGTACGCTAGCCCTGTGGTTCTGGTGCTTGATACGCTACGTCCGAGAAAGCTGATTCGAGCCGCATCGAGTTGCACTTTTTGTGTATTTTTAAAAGATTAGTAACTTTTCGTAATAAATATATCATTCTGCGAGGACCGTACATAGTGCAGAAAGGAGCTAAAATTTAATGGAATAAATACATTCAGCATACGAATAGAAAATTGCAAAGTTATAATATATACTTGCATATTACCATATATATACAAAAAAAATGCAAGATGAGTAAATGGGGATGTTGTAATATTAAGACCGGACAGAATGAGGAGATTATTGATTGTATGGATTGTAATAAATCATTTCATTTAGCCTGTCGTCCCATACCGGGGATCAATAAAACTGAAGTGTTATCAAATTGGAATTGCCCCCAATGTAAAAACAATGCTCCCAGATGTTCAAAACAAGATTCGACTCCATTGCGTAACATCAATACCGGCAGAGGCACTAAAAGACCTGTATTAAATTCACCGCCAAATACGACAGCTTTAACTGGCGCAGATGTAAAGCGCCCTCCACATTCACGCAGTGAACACCCGTGAAAGGCGTGAACCGCGAATGTGGATGGCTTTCGCGCCTGTTCACGGGCTTCGTGCCTTTTCACGCCATGTTCCCCGTTCAGTGTCGGTATTTTGTGACCGCTTCAAAGGGTTTACGACGCGTGAACCTCCCGTGAACGCCAGCGCATCCACACTCGCGCTCGGTCGCGCGTGATAACAGTAACGTGCGAGACTCGTTGCTGTGAGGTTGTGCTTATTTGCATTTTTTTACGGAGGACGGTGCGTCATAATGAGCGTCAGTTGGACGAACGAGCAGGAACTCTTGTTGTTCGAGTATTATCATGCCGAACCCATTTTATGGGATGCTAAACATAAAGATCATAAAAATAAAATGAAAGTACTTGACGCTTGGATACGAATAAAGGAAATAATGAATATTATTTTATTTTATTTTATAGGAAAGGACAAACGAGCACATAGTCCACCTGATGGTATGTGGATGCTGTATTCTATAGACATCTACATCTATCTTCGATTACAAATCAAAATGCAGATGCGTTGTCACCCGTGAGGACTAGAATGGAATGCCTCGTTTCCAGTAAAAATTATTATTATTCGATTCTCTACACTCACCATACGAAACACAGCAGCATTAAGCTACTATTTTACGTGTGGTATTCGGTGAGAGCGTGGTCCTTCCACGGTCGAGCCGACCCATTCGTGCTACAACTATACTACTAATATAACTGCAGCATGGCTCTACCACAAAAAGCGTTGAAGTGACTGATTGAAAAAAAAAGAAAGTCTAATGTTCAGTTATAGAAATTATAAGAAAAAGGTGAAGGATTCTGAAAGGAAGTTTGTAGCAAGCAGCGACAAAATTTACAAGCCCATTTGAATTGCCTTTGACGTGATCGATGCTTTTCTAGAAGAAAGCGATAATTGTAAAAAAAACTACAAATACGGTTTTTTTTATCTTTTATATACTTACACGTAATTGTCGTGAGCCAAAGCGCATAGCGTCACGGCATTAGCAGTGCATATTTCAGCGTCCATTCTCGACGAGCGCGCGAACTAAACTGTGAACGATTGCGAGTGTGGAGGGATGTGTTTTTCGCGACGAGTTCGCAGCAAAATTACGGCGTGAATTCACGCCGTGAATCACACAGGAGTCTGCAGTCCGTATAAAAAATATTGTTCAACTATAAAATATAAATATATTATGTGATCCTAAAATAGTAGCGAACTTATTTAATACCTACCTTTTATACATCAATAGGAAATTTACACTCAAATAACTGTAATTTAAATAAAACAACTTTAACAAAATCCATTGAAAATACTCTCTTCTTAGAAAGTAATGAAATGAATACCATAATAAAAATCTCAAAAATAAATCATCCTGCGGCATTGATGAAATGATTCCTATTTTGAATAAAAGTTGTGCTGATTTGTTAACGATCCCCTATACAATATTGGTAAACCAATCTTTTTCAGAAGGTATCTTCCCGGATGCTTTCAAAATATCCCTAGTCAAACTTGCTCGATATGAGTAAAGCTTATGACAGAGTCTGTTATGGAACTCTATTGGGTACACTATATCAAGCAGAAATTAGGAGAATAGCTCATAATTGGTTCAAATCCTATCTTGATAACCGCTTCCAACATGTAGAAATTGAAAATACCGACTTCGAGACAGGCAAAATTACTCATGTTGTCAGATCGTATGCAACATTACTGGCTCTATCCCTCAAGGTAGCGTTTTAGGTTGTATTTTGTTTCTTGTTTACATAAATGATCTGCCAAACATACTGGACGATCTATGTGTGCTCTTTGCCGATGATACCTCCATCTTAATCTCTAGCACTAATTCCACAGATTTAATTACAAAATAGAAATATACATTAGATACAATTACTAGCTGGGGGTTGGATTTAGAATCGTTTGGCAGGAATTGGGGGGGGGGGGGGTAAGGTATTTTATTTGGTAGAGGTTTGGCCCCCGATTATAATAATGCCACTCACATTAAAAGGTAATGCACCGTTATCGAAAAAATAAATAAAAACTATTATAACCTTAAATACGTAAAGTATGGAAAGTGATACATTTTTTATTATTAACTGACTTTACGGCTCTGGGTTCTAGCCCTTCTGAGAAAAAAATATACGATATTACTGTGAAAGCTGGATGGCATACAGAATTTTGTGTCTGTGGCGGGAGCAAAGGCAACCTACTACTATAGATATCTGATCTGATCGAATCTGTACTAAAATTAAATCAGCACGCCCCGAATCCACGTAGTTTTGTCTGCCCTACTCCTAAAGGTGTTTTTATAAAGCCGTAGGTGCGGAGGGAGAGCAGCCCCCGCCCGTCGTAGCAAATCGCAGGCACCTGTGCGAGCCGTAGTGTGGTTATTATTGTATTATATATTATGTTTATTTATTTATAATTTAAAGTAATTATAAAAGCTAATATTTTGGTGTTTCGTTGAGTGCAAGAGCGAGCGAAGCGAGCTCGGGGCTTAGGGCACCCCGACTCGGGCAGGTTAGGTTAGAAGGGGATGGGAATGG
Source organism: Parnassius smintheus behrii (assembly GCA_036936625.1). Taxonomy (NCBI): domain Eukaryota; kingdom Metazoa; phylum Arthropoda; class Insecta; order Lepidoptera; family Papilionidae; genus Parnassius; species Parnassius smintheus. The sequence goes on from JAUPFT010000026.1 coordinate 43,024,160, forward strand.
TGGGGTCTATTCGCTCGCTTCGCTCGCTCACTCGACCCCTCCGTTCCCTTTGTAGTTATTTGTTTGTAAACCACTCAGAAGTAGGAGCCCCGCTTCGCGGGGCTCCGTCGACCGGCCTTCCAGCAACTACACTTCGTGGTGCTTCCCTCCTCCAACTCTCCCCCCCAAAAGTCAGGTTAATAGTCAAAAACATTACAAAAACATTACCTCAAAATTAGATTTTTAAAAATTTATAAATAAAAATTAAGCATATCCGGCAATATGTGGAAGTTGGGGGCGACTCTACAACTCTCCCGCCTCCCTCTCCACCACCTCCCACCCCCTTAATTTATTTTGAGTTATGATTTTGAGGTTAGTTCTATGGGATTTTCTTTTGGATTTTTCTCAAGAACGGTGCATTACCTTTAAATGGGAGTGTTATTTAGTATTATTATAATCGGGGACCAAACCTCTACCAAATAAAACACCTTACTCCCCCAAATTCCTGCCAAACGATTCTAAATTTCAACCCTGGCTGGCTACAATTACATAATTTACAACTTATTAAATTATTCAACTTAAACCCTACCAAAAAACTGGTTTACAAATATCTTTTATGTATAAAAACACAAAACTAGATAGTGTTAACTCTGGCACTTTGTTAGGAATAGACCTGGACACACATTCGAGTTGCAAACAGCACATACAAAAAGTTACAAAAAAATATCCTCATTTATTTATGTTCTGCAACACCTTAAACGTGTGACAGATTTTAAGACTGCCCTTGCGGCTTACTGTGCACACGCTCACTCCGTACTCTCCTATGGCATCATCTTGTGGGGAAACTCTTGTGATGTAAACAAATTATTTATATTACAAAAGAAGTGTCTACGAATATTAATAAATTTAGACAAAATGGAATTATGTAAACCCCACTTCATTAATAATAAAATGTTAACACTTACGTCTATCTATGTCCTCGAGTCTTGGAAATTCGTTAGGAAACTCCCAAAACTCTACTCACCTATTAAAAAAACTAAAAGAAATAATAGAAATTTATATAAGCTTAAGATACCCTACCCCAAATTAAAATTAGTGTCGCATAGCCCTCACGTTATGTCAATAAAGATTTATATACATTTACCGAATTCCATAAAAATCCTGAAAAATCCTGTGCAATTTAATAAACAATAAAAAAAATTCTTATTACAGTCAACCAAATCTAAGAAATACATTTTGCCAGCTGTCAGAGTTATTGCACCAAGCATGCCAACCAAAAAATGGGAACGTACAATATTAGATTATTAAAAATATCGATATCGATTATTTAGAGTTGGTAATCACTCACAGTTTGGTTTGAATAATACCAGAATAAATTAAAAACTGATAATTTCAAACACAAGATTTATCAGTTTCTTCGTATTTGTTGCTACTGCTTATTTCTAGACGCACAGTTATAAAAAATTAAGATTGAAACTAGATTAAAAATAAATTTATTCAATCACTTACAGTACAACTAGTAGGGATGTCAAATTTAATGTCTCTTTCAAAGTCATCCATAATATCATTTTTTTTGTTTCTTCTACCACTTTTGCCCAATCATCCTTTGTGACATGAGCACATGCTTCAACGAATTTTTTTTATAACATTGGGTGACAAACGAGCACAGAGTCCACCTGATGGTAAGTGGATGCTATGGCCCTATGCTATAGACACACACATTTATCCTCAATTAAGAATCAAAATGCAAATTCGTTGTCACCCCTGAGTTCCAGTAAAAAGGGTCTCCAGTTCTCTACACTCACCATACTAAACACATCAGCATTACGCTGCTATTTTACGCTGGTATTCTGTGAGAGCGTGGTCCTGCTCTAGTTGAGCCGACCCATTCGTGCTACAACTATAATATAGATATAGCGTGGCTCTACTACGTACAAAAAGTTATAGAAAAAACAGTCCAAAAAGTTAAAACCGAGTCACCAAATAAGAAGACAAACACAAAATCACAAAATTACGCAAAATAAGCTCTCGAAACAGAAACAGAAACTTTTTTATTCAATATGGATTATGAATAATACTTATTGAAAGTCACTTTTTCATTTACCACTGGTTTGCAAAAAGAAACTCTGTCCTGGGAAGAACCAGCAAGAAACCCAACGGGACTAGTTTAAAAAAATAATAGCTTACATTAATGCGTGTTACACTTAACATCATAAAACAAATTAGAAATAGCTTGGTAGCAATCACCCTTCCCAGGGATTATTATCATCCATAAATTCCTTAATATTAAAATAACCCATTTTATACAAACTTCGTTTAATAAAGTTTTTGAACTTTGTGTACTTATATCAAATTTTGTATATTTTCTGGCATTTTGTTGTAAAAGCGTATAAATCGCCTCAAGAATGAATTACTGATTCTGTGGAGTCGAGTAACTGGTACCGAAATAGGGAGCGGGATATCGAAATTATGTAGTGGTTATTTTAGCACGGACTTGTATAGGAGTTTTTTGTCTACAGAAATTTACTTTGACAAAGTGAAAAAATAAACTTGTTTTATTCAAGATTCATGTAATTTAAGGAATTTTGAAAATAAAAATTAAACAAATAATACATTAAAGAAATTAATGAATCGATTAAGTATTAGAATATTTTTACCGATTATTAGAATATTTTGCCGATTATTCGCATAACAATGAATTTTAATCATCCAAACACTTCGGAAATATACATAGCGACATATAATTGAAACGACGTCAATTAAAAAACTTAATACTGGTTATTTTTTTAATATTTTGCTTTGTTTGAAAAATTTAAATTAGTGATAAAAAACTATATACGTTGTAATGAAATATAGATAACTTCATAATTCTTCGGATTTACGTAAAAGGTTATTTTAAATCGTGTGAGTACGATTGTGCAATGTTATTGCGGAATGAATAATGTGAAACGTCAAAAAGTATTTCTTACATTTGGTTGACTATAATAAATGTTATTATAATTTAAATGAATTTTTTGACAATAAATAACGACAAAGTAAGAATACTTCAACAAGCTACATTGTATTTTAAATTAAATTAATTTAATTGTACCATCTTAAATTTTAACGTGACATGCAATAAACAATTTGAATTCTTTGTTTCAGTACATTAACATGAATTTCTTGAGTTCCGACGTGGTAGTGGACTTGCGACACAACAACATATCCACGGTGAAGCTATGGGGACCGAGCGACGGCAACGCGCAGTTTCTCCTTGACGACAATCCGTTCATGTGCGACTGCCACCTGCCGGCACTGCAGCGCGCACTGCTCGCGGGTGGTGTGGGAAGTGGACCGCGGCTAGTGGCAACGCGTGCGCGCTGTGCAGCGCCACCAGCGCTGAATGGGATGAACCTGATGTCGGTGCCGCGCTCGCTGCTGGAGTGCGCGCTGCCGCCGCCCACCTGCCCGCCCGCCTGCAGCTGCTCGCTGCGCACCGACTTTCTGGACCTGGACTGCACCGCCCTTCCTTCCCTCGCCGCCCTGCCTGCGCCCGCCGCACACGGCCTCGCCGTCGCTCATTTACGTCTTCGCCGGGCCCCCGAATCTCTCGAATCGATCCCGCGATATTTCCGCTTACTCAATCTCACCTCGCTTAATATCACCGAAGTACCGCCTTTGCCCCCGGACGTAGAAGTAGACCTCATTGATAATCGGTTGACGCGAGTTCCAACGGCATTGCTGACGAACAATACGCTACGGTTGGCGTTAAATCCTCTCGCTTGCGACTGCGGTGGCACCGTGGACGTGGCCGCATTGTAGCGAGCGAATTCGAACATTCTAGATTACGGTGACGTGACGTGTTCGAATGGCGAGACGTTGCGGAGCATTGCGACGGAGACACTCTGCGAGGCGCGAGATGCCGCCGTTCTCGGGGTTTCGCTCGCCATCTTGATCGTGATCGCGGTTATTATCGTCGTGCTGCTGCGTCGCTACCGCACCGAGTGCCTGCTGTGCGCTCACCGCTGTGGCTGTTGTCCGCCGGACGACGACGACGACGAGAAAGAGTACGACGCTTTCATCTCGTTCGCGCACAAGGACTTGAAGTTCGCGGAGGAAATGGTGACGAAACTCGAAGCGTCCCCACATTCGTTACGCATATGCGTGCACTACCGGGACTGGCCGCTCGGTGATTGGATCCCGGCGCAGATTTCCCGCTCTGTAGAGCGGTCGCGGCGCACGGTGGTCATTCTGTCGAAACACTTCTTATCGTCAGTGTGGGGGCTGCTGGAGTTCCGAGAGGCGCATCTGCGTGCACTCAGCGAGGGTCACGCTCGCGTCGTGATAGTGCTGCTGGACGACGTGATGTCGGACGAGCGTTTGAACGACGAACTGCGCGCGTACCTGTCCACCAACACGTACCTGCACCGGGACGACCCGTGGTTCTGGGCGAAGCTGGCGGACGCACTGCGGCGGCGCGGTGGCGTGGCGGTGGCGATACGCCGGCTTGCGAAGCACCGTGCCCGCGCCGCGCCCGCGCCCCCGCTGCCTGTCGACAAGCTCGTGCGCTCTGCTCTCGACGCGAAGCTCACGCAAAACGGAAATATCATAAATGCCGCCTTTACTGCGCCTTCACTCTAGAGCTGGGTTACTGCATTTAAGAAACTTTTAGCGTCTACGTGAATACGTCTTAAAATTTGCTTCATAGTGGGAGACAATACAGAAAACTGATGATAGCAAAATCGGGTGATACAGTTTAGTGTTACAACTACATAACTATTGATTTCACTCAAAATTTAATTACACCATGCGATAGCTAAAGGATCAATGATTTTGTTACGATGAGTGAGGACTATGAATCATGGCGCGTGACGGAGGGAGGAACGCTGCCATTTTGAGGTCGTTTCGTTACACGTAACCACGTAAAACACACGGCCGAGTCCATGACACAGCCGTACCCCGATTTTTACATTATGATTTAGTGTATTTTTTAAAGTAGAGGATACTGTAGAAATGTTGTGTTTGCAGCACGAATGCGTCTGCTCAACGGGAAGATCCATACCCTCACAGAACACCAGCGTAAAGTCTCAGATCATCTGAATGCTTCTGTATCATATGGTGAATGTTAGTATGTGAAAACCAGCCGCATCTGGAGTGGTTGTCACTCAGTACCTAAAAAGAAGAAAAAAAGCACAAACGGAAAAATAAACTTTATTTCGTTGTTCTAGCATTTAAATCTCAACTAACTAACTACTCAGTAGAAAAGGTATACTTTTAGTACAGTAGTATAAGAATCTCAATATTAATTTTCAATAAAATTATCAAAAAGTGAATAAAGCAAAATAGAAATCGTAAATTAGTGGTACAAAACATATACGATTGCGTAATGCGTATGCATTTGATTAAGGCTGAAAATGAAAACATTTGTAGATATAAGATGTATGAAACTATGTAAAGCAAACTTATATTAAATATGAAATACAACGTATGTTTATGACTCGTATATTTAATTTCTGATAAAGGCAATAACTAAAATGTAAACGCTTGACCGACATAAAACATAACGTCATAATTGAATGTAAGTCTACAAATAGTGTTGAAAAAAAGAAATTACTTGTAATCTTATTACCTAAGGTAAATATGTTAGTTGCGTGATATATATAATGAGCCATGGCGTAAAAGTTTGCATTGGGTACTTTATGTAATTAGATTGATAGAGTTACGTGTAAGAATATGGAATCTCAGTTACAAGATTTGTAAATAATAGTACCCGGTTGACCGAGCTTTGCTCGGTATTTTTCGCTCGATTTTTTTTAATTCGTGTGTTTTGGAAATTATATTTAGATACAAATTACATACTGATGAAACATAAATAATATTTTTTGATCTTAGCGACATAACAGAAAAAACGGAACTGGTTATTTGAATAAAAAATCATGAGTGCAATTATTTTAATTAAAATTTTCGTGTTTTTAAAAAATACTAAAAAAAGGGCTCGAAAAATAGATTTTCTCAAAAAAGAAAGGAACATAAAAAAAAGTTAAAAAAAGTCGGTCGGTCGGCTGGGCTCGAACCGGGGTTTTACGATTCTTTGACCGACTATTATACCAATTAAGCTATTTATAATCACTAACAGTCTGTCAAAATTTACCTTCTTATTCTAACGATATTTTAGCAGTTTTTCATTGCCTAAAATCACGGACAAAAAGACATTTTCTAAAAATAAATCCTAGCTAGATCGATTTATTATCCCCGAAACTCCCTGGACACTAAATTTTATGAAAATCGTTGGAGCCGTTTCCGAGATCCCGATTATATAGATATATATATATATATATATATATATATATATATATATATATATATATATATATATATACAAGAATTGCTCGTTTAATAGTATAGGATTTTATACTGTATATTTTTTGTATAGTTGTTGTTCCATTAGAATTGAATACTTTAAGATGTTTATCCGTATGTTTCATCCAGGAAGGCATAGAATTATTTTCAGTTATCTAAATATCCCAGCTTAGAGTGAATCTAGTCAACCAGCTGGCAGCGGCGGGAAGGTGCACTGATATGATTATCGAGCGATACACGCTATTAAAATACGTCTAGTTCAGACCTGAATTCTGCGATGAATTACCTATTCCATGTCTTCTGTTTTAACAATAATATTATAAAATAAATATAAGCTTACTTTGTAAAACCCACCGAATGTTGAGGTGTTGGATATTCAAATTTATTTGAAGAAATAAATCGAGCCCGAACCATTTGCGTGACAGGATCACAATTATTGCAGGTTTCAAAATATCGTAACCGATATTCTTAAATGAAGTGTTTCGAGAATTTATTAGGGGCAGGTTCTCCACGCTTTCACTCTCACTTTGTATGTCGTAATGGTGTTTAATCAATATTGATCTAAGATATGTTAATTTTAACAGTTTCAAATGATTATAGAAAACAACTACACAATATTATGTTTCTTTCTTTGAAAATAACATAAAAAGGACGTATTTTAAATATATCTGTCGACGTTTCTTTGCGGAATGGCCGCAAAACTCTCTGTAAGGTAAAAAGTGTTAATAGAATTTCTGCATGTCTCTTTCCCTTAAATATAATACAAAGTGAGCTGCCCGAATTCGATGCAATGGATATTGCAGAATTTATTCGACTATTCCGACATTACCATAATGAAATAAAAAAAGACTAGCAGTAACGTGATGTGACGCGCGCAAACGGCTAATGTTGGTCACAATTTTTATTTAGATTTTTTGTTATTTAGATTCCAATAACCATTAGCCCTAGCGAAATTTAATTACTAAAGCGCTGGTAATTTATTTGAAGATTTCCATGTACTTGTAACTTAGACAAAATAATGAGTAAAGTGTATTTTTTAACAAACTGGTTGTCGAATCCAATTTATTTTTTCACTTTTTCAAACAGAAAAAAATAGACAGAACTTTTTTGATTTTTTAAAAAAATTGACAGCAATGTAAAATAGACAAATTCATCACTCAATTTCGTCTCATAGAAGTAAGAGTTAGAGTTATAGGCAACTAAGGGGTACTCCAAAAATATCTTATGTGGTTTCCGGCAGGTGGTGTAGTAAGTATCTCGTGTACACCACACTTAATAACCAGACCGGCGAAGGGAAGTAGTGTGCGAAAACAGTACGAAAACATTTGGTATTGAGACCCTAAGTTCTCCTGCCAAGCATAATGATTGGGGCAAATGGAAAAGAGCCACAAAAATTAGCCTAAAATAGTCTCATAGAAAAAGAATTTTAACTGATATAAATATATAATAAATGGGAGCAATATTATATAAGCAATATATTTTTTTCCTTTATAAAATTTTGAAATACATGTGATATTTGATAACGATTGTTTTATTTATATCCATCAGTTCCTAAACATAATAAACTTTTTGTATATAAACAAGTTGTTTTACCACTTTCCTTTTCCAAGGACACTCGGCAAGCTACGGAGAAGCTTTTCTGGTTGGTAGAATCAACGAATGGTTGATTCTGCACGAATTTGCATCGATCGAACGTTTAAAGTCAATATAATGATTTCTTATATTTACGCGAACACTACACATTGATTTAAACTACTTTTACGGATTTTATCGCGTTTATTTTAATATTTTTATTTTATTCCCGACGTATCGGGTGCTTTCCAGCACCCATGTTCACTGACTGACTGGACTGTCCCCCGTGACCATGGGTGCTGTATGGACCATGTAAAAGTAGTTTAAATCAATGTTTAAAGTCAACAATACTAGGTGGGAGTACTCGTATGCTTTGTTTTTCTAACGGTGTAGTGGCGATGTAAGAACGATCTGCCTGTGAGGCAATCTGTGGTGGAGACGTAGGGGAGAGGGGGGCATGACGGGGACGCGAGGCACGACGGGGCCACCCACACTTACAAAAATCAAATCAAATCAAATCAAAAATATAGGCTCTAGATGTGTTTTGTTTTCGCTAATAGGTAGCCATTTTGTATCTCTCTTTAGTCTGACAGTGACCGGCGACTAGACTGCGCGCGTTTGATTTTTAAAACAAAGAACGATTTTCAACGTAATTTTATGTAATTTTGAGTGAATACGGATACGCATATAAAAAGGTAAGTGTTAATGTTGCTACTATCATGTATTTATTTTGTTTTTGCAGATAAATTACTTATTGATATGTTTTGAACAAAAATACTCTAACCGTCATTCATTTTATTTGGTTTGATATTTTAAATAATGTGAGAATTGGGGCATAACGGGGACATGGTTACGGGGCACGATGGGGTACCCCGTTATGCCCCGCAACCGTTGTCCCCATTATGCCCTTGTTTTGTAAATTAACTGAAGGATCGTTCTTGTTCATTTGATAATAGAAAATATTTTGTTTTAGGCATAAAAATGGTACGGACGTATAAGAAGAAAAGTTCGAGACTTAGTTGGTCCATGGAAAACATGAAACAGGCAATTGATGCAGTCTTAAGCAAAACAGTTGGCTATAGAAAAGCAGCTCACCTGTATAGTGTACCACAGACCACATTAGAGCGTCACGTCGCTAAAATAAGGAAAGGCGAGCTGTCTCTTGACTCTACTCCAGGTAACTTCAAGCCTGTGTTTTCCAAACAAGAAGAAGAGGAGCTGGTAAGGTAGGTACATCATAGAAATGGAGAAACGTTTGTTTGGTTTAACCACTATCGTCCTACGGAAGCTTGCTTATCAGCTAGCGGAAAAAAATGACAAAGCTCACAATTTTAGTCACGATAAAAAGATAGCTGGCGTAGATTGGTTAAAGGGATTCTTTAAGCGCCACCCAGATTTATCTATCCGAAAACCGGAAGCTACATCGGCAGCTCGAGCAATGGGCTTTAATAAAGTGGCTGTGGGTAAATTTTATTCTCTGCTCGGGGAAGTATATGACAAATATAATTTGACGCCAGACAGAATTTTTAATTGCGATGAGACTGGCGTATATCATGCATCTCAAAAACAAAGAGCAAAATTATTGCAGAAAAAGGCAGAAAACAGGTAGGATCGCTTTCTTCAGCAGAACGGGGGCAGACAGTTACGGTTGAGGTATGTTTTAATGCAGCAGGAACTTACATGCCTCCTACGCTAATATTTCCTCGACAGAGAATGAAGCAAGAGTTGCTGGATCGAGCTCCCCCTGGGACGACAGCAGAATGCAACGCTAAAGGATGGATGATAACTGAAATATTTATGAGCTGGTTCCAACGGCTTGTCACGTTTTCTGGTGCGTCAATAACTAACCCGGCCTTGCTTCTTTTAGATGGTCATGTAACACATACGCAAAACATTTCAGTTATTGAATATGCACGCAAAAATAGCGTTGTAATGCTTTGCTTTCCCCCGCACTGCACCCATAGGCTCCAACCCTTAGATGTTGGCTTTATGAAACCTTTAAGTGTATACTATGACCAAGCCTGCTCTAATTGGTTAAGGTCACACCCTGGGCGAATAATAACAACATTTCAAATAAGCAAAATATTTGCAAATGCATATATTCAAGCTGCAACAATGTCTACAGCAATCAATGCCTTCCAAAAATGTGGCATATGGCCTTTCAATCAGAATAACTTTACAGATTCAGAGTTTTCAGTTGCATCAACCACAGGCGTACCGCTAGCAAACAATGAGTCTGAAACAGGTCTTTTAAATTTCGGGATCCAGCAACAACCGCCGCCATCTATCCTTGAAGAACATCCCCTTGAAGCAGATTTGTCTGCTTTAACAACACCTCAGCCTCAGCCTGGACCATCAAAATTTAATGAGCATAGCCTAATCCAATCTCCGATTTGAAAAGTATGTCGTGATTTGACAACTTCGTTTGCAAATGCTTCGCCTCAAGAAATTCTTGCGATCCCGACAGTCGAACAAAGAAACCAAACTAAAAAATTCTATCGCCGAGGGAAAACTGTTGTTCTAACGTCAACCCCTTACAAAATTGAGTTAGAAGAACGAGAACAACTTAAGATAACGAAGGAGTGTTCTAATCCAAATGACCCCAAGTTAAAGAAGAACTATAAGAAACAGAAGACCCAAAAAGCTCCCTCTGATGTAGAGAATACCGACGAGGATACCATATGCCTGTACTGCCTTGACGTTAACCACACTTATTTAAAGTCTTCGGAAGGTTGGGTGGCTTGCTAACTATGTGGAAGGTGGGCTCATACAGCTTGTGCTGGTGTAGACGACGACAATACACAAGAAATCCACATCTGCTTGTACTGTGACGCAAAATAAATACGTACCCCATACTGCCCCTACCCTGGGGCACAATAGGGTTTTCATTATAGTTTCAAAAAATTTAAATTATAACGTCATATGATTATTTACACCACCAAATTCTACGCCAAATGATAGTTTGATAAGTAACTAGTGTTGTGATTAGTTTTAATTAATAAATACATAGCGTTGATTATTATTTTACTGTGTATTTTCCTTAACGTCCCCATTATGCCCCCCTCTCCTGTTCAGCGGTGGAATTTTGATAAGCTGTAATGATGATGATGATGATGAATATCTTTCTCTTAACAAATACTAACTATAACTCAGAATAAATAATAGTACTACATACAGAAGTTGCACTCCTTTGATGTCGACTGCTTGCCGACGTTTAATAGCCTACATAATTATTATTAATCAAATAAATCGCACACGCAAGCTGAATAAAACTTTATCGCTGCGCGCTAGTGTCCATATTACTTTGCATCTTTTTTGTCACGGCGGACTTTCCGTGGTTAAGGGATGTCAATAGAAAGTAAAAAATACATTGCGCAATGTTAATTATTTTACTAAGGTGAAGTACTAACTAATATTCTGACTATGATTGACTAAACATACTCTCGCCCATATGTGAGTTCCGCGATACCTAACGCATGCACATTGCAATGTCATTCGTCGGGAATCATAACGCTTGGGAGAAATTGGTAGATAGTGTAAACAACAAATAAACCTGAAATACGATTTCTAACGGAAATGTGATCTATTCTATTTAGTTAAAAATCTTGTTAGTATACAAAGTTTTGATTTCAGTATTTTGTGTTATTATAAATTAAAATATTTTAATTACAAAAGACAAGTATAGGTATACTGTAAGTAAATACTTGGATAGTGAAGTAAATTTTAACTAATTTTTGTAATGAAGTACTTAGGTATTTTTTCTGTAGACCAAATTATTACTTAAATAAATTCACCTTTCATAACTTCCTTCTAAAATTCTTCTGTAACTTAAAGAATGATATGAAACCTTTTGTTGGTCATTTCATTTAGTATCCATCTAAGCAACAGTTATAGTAGGAACGACGTTTTGCTATTATAATTTATCAAATAGGTAATATACATATTATATAATTTTTAAAATAATTTTAAAACTTTTACAACTATTTTTACCTACAATTAAATATACTAAACACAAAACAAAAACTATTTCAACAAGTATTTACATAAAACTATTTACGTAAACAGCGTTAAAAAACTCTTAACATTCAATTGCCTCCAACACGCTAGCCCTGACTGCGTTATTTCGCACGGGCGCGTCGCGATTTTAGGTAATTATTTCACGCAGCTAGCAAGAGTGATAGAGGCCTGCTATAACTAATATAGTTTTAACAACGTTTTGAATACATTGTAATGCGTGCAGCGAAGTTGCAAGTTATGTAATAACGGAATCCGTCGCCCTGTTTTATCTTCTGAGTAGATATGGAGAGGAGTTGAGCTCACTCCAGAAGAGGGCCACTAAGGGGCGAATGGTGCTAGAGGGCCACGGTTGCGTGCGAAAGCGTTCCCGTGGCCGGAGTCCAAGTTCCTATTCCAGGTTAATCTAATTAAATCCCCCATTTCATTCCTTTATTACAGCCGTACGTCTAGGATTGCTTGGAGCAAACTATTACTGGATAATTTGGCTTAACGGTTACTTTTGAGAAAGTACGTGAGAAATTCCTCACGTTCAGCAAGAACGTTATTTGGCTACTGTTTTGATTGAATCTGAAATAAAGGTTGTCTCCTGCAGGCCGGAAGCTATAACGTGCCAGGTCTAAAAAAGTTTTGATTTATTTTATGAGGCTGTTTATTACCACTCGTTTGGGAGTTGCAGAGTCCACGGGTGTGTTCCAGAGTTCATTAATCTCCTTTCGTAATTCTTCTATGCTAGCTTGTACCGAGGACAACGAACAATTTGGAGGTCAATTAGTCTTGGAAATTTTGTGATATATCTTAAGGATCTTAAGAGCTTAACTGCGATATGCTGTAGCAGGTGCTAAGATGTCATTCCGTGTTGTAGTCTCGCGGACTCTTCTTGATATTGGTGCTCAGATGGTTGATTAATTAACAGGTATAGACACTTAAGTAAGACTCTTCAGTAATAACTTGTTGAATGTGTGACGCAAGTTCCCGTATTTCGAAATCAAAGGAAAAATTCATCACTGAGATCATAGGAGATAATAAGTCTGTTTGTTTTGTAAGTTTCATTATACTTTATTTCCGGATCAGGGCATACTCGTATCGTCCCAAGTTCTCATGCAAACCATCGTTCAATTTTTGTTTGTGAAATTCAAGCATGTGTATAACATTCTTGATTCAGACAATAATTTAAGAATTATTTTATATTGAGTGTATAATCTCAAAACGACGCCCCCTAAATTCTCCCTCTTAAGATTTCCAGATTTTTCTGGATCTGTCTTAGCTCGCTGAATCATTTCATTTGATGCCTGGATAGTCAGAGATAAGATAAGATAGAGATATATAGTTGTACGTGTGTCGCGGGTTGACGTGTTGTCATATCGCTCTCAGTAATTTAAAGTTTTTTTAATTGTAAAAGACATTTCATAACAAAGTGATTGGTGTTAACGAATACATAAATATACGGTCTACAAAGCTGTTATGTTTACATCTGCTACAGTATATCGTTATAGCGTGGTATTTAAAATTAAAGTGATCCAAGATGTGTTTTAGTGATGAAGGTACTTATAGAGTTATAAACTTACATGACCCCCACAAGAATAAAATTAAAGTACAAACAAAGTGACTACTAATTTTAATGTGTAAGAATTAAGTACGCTAGCCCTGTGGTTCTGGTGCTTGATACGCTACGTCCGAGAAAGCTGATTCGAGCCGCATCGAGTTGCACTTTTTGTGTATTTTTAAAAGATTAGTAACTTTTCGTAATAAATATATCATTCTGCGAGGACCGTACATAGTGCAGAAAGGAGCTAAAATTTAATGGAATAAATACATTCAGCATACGAATAGAAAATTGCAAAGTTATAATATATACTTGCATATTACCATATATATACAAAAAAAATGCAAGATGAGTAAATGGGGATGTTGTAATATTAAGACCGGACAGAATGAGGAGATTATTGATTGTATGGATTGTAATAAATCATTTCATTTAGCCTGTCGTCCCATACCGGGGATCAATAAAACTGAAGTGTTATCAAATTGGAATTGCCCCCAATGTAAAAACAATGCTCCCAGATGTTCAAAACAAGATTCGACTCCATTGCGTAACATCAATACCGGCAGAGGCACTAAAAGACCTGTATTAAATTCACCGCCAAATACGACAGCTTTAACTGGCGCAGATGTAAAGCGCCCTCCACATTCACGCAGTGAACACCCGTGAAAGGCGTGAACCGCGAATGTGGATGGCTTTCGCGCCTGTTCACGGGCTTCGTGCCTTTTCACGCCATGTTCCCCGTTCAGTGTCGGTATTTTGTGACCGCTTCAAAGGGTTTACGACGCGTGAACCTCCCGTGAACGCCAGCGCATCCACACTCGCGCTCGGTCGCGCGTGATAACAGTAACGTGCGAGACTCGTTGCTGTGAGGTTGTGCTTATTTGCATTTTTTTACGGAGGACGGTGCGTCATAATGAGCGTCAGTTGGACGAACGAGCAGGAACTCTTGTTGTTCGAGTATTATCATGCCGAACCCATTTTATGGGATGCTAAACATAAAGATCATAAAAATAAAATGAAAGTACTTGACGCTTGGATACGAATAAAGGAAATAATGAATATTATTTTATTTTATTTTATAGGAAAGGACAAACGAGCACATAGTCCACCTGATGGTATGTGGATGCTGTATTCTATAGACATCTACATCTATCTTCGATTACAAATCAAAATGCAGATGCGTTGTCACCCGTGAGGACTAGAATGGAATGCCTCGTTTCCAGTAAAAATTATTATTATTCGATTCTCTACACTCACCATACGAAACACAGCAGCATTAAGCTACTATTTTACGTGTGGTATTCGGTGAGAGCGTGGTCCTTCCACGGTCGAGCCGACCCATTCGTGCTACAACTATACTACTAATATAACTGCAGCATGGCTCTACCACAAAAAGCGTTGAAGTGACTGATTGAAAAAAAAAGAAAGTCTAATGTTCAGTTATAGAAATTATAAGAAAAAGGTGAAGGATTCTGAAAGGAAGTTTGTAGCAAGCAGCGACAAAATTTACAAGCCCATTTGAATTGCCTTTGACGTGATCGATGCTTTTCTAGAAGAAAGCGATAATTGTAAAAAAAACTACAAATACGGTTTTTTTTATCTTTTATATACTTACACGTAATTGTCGTGAGCCAAAGCGCATAGCGTCACGGCATTAGCAGTGCATATTTCAGCGTCCATTCTCGACGAGCGCGCGAACTAAACTGTGAACGATTGCGAGTGTGGAGGGATGTGTTTTTCGCGACGAGTTCGCAGCAAAATTACGGCGTGAATTCACGCCGTGAATCACACAGGAGTCTGCAGTCCGTATAAAAAATATTGTTCAACTATAAAATATAAATATATTATGTGATCCTAAAATAGTAGCGAACTTATTTAATACCTACCTTTTATACATCAATAGGAAATTTACACTCAAATAACTGTAATTTAAATAAAACAACTTTAACAAAATCCATTGAAAATACTCTCTTCTTAGAAAGTAATGAAATGAATACCATAATAAAAATCTCAAAAATAAATCATCCTGCGGCATTGATGAAATGATTCCTATTTTGAATAAAAGTTGTGCTGATTTGTTAACGATCCCCTATACAATATTGGTAAACCAATCTTTTTCAGAAGGTATCTTCCCGGATGCTTTCAAAATATCCCTAGTCAAACTTGCTCGATATGAGTAAAGCTTATGACAGAGTCTGTTATGGAACTCTATTGGGTACACTATATCAAGCAGAAATTAGGAGAATAGCTCATAATTGGTTCAAATCCTATCTTGATAACCGCTTCCAACATGTAGAAATTGAAAATACCGACTTCGAGACAGGCAAAATTACTCATGTTGTCAGATCGTATGCAACATTACTGGCTCTATCCCTCAAGGTAGCGTTTTAGGTTGTATTTTGTTTCTTGTTTACATAAATGATCTGCCAAACATACTGGACGATCTATGTGTGCTCTTTGCCGATGATACCTCCATCTTAATCTCTAGCACTAATTCCACAGATTTAATTACAAAATAGAAATATACATTAGATACAATTACTAGCTGGGGGTTGGATTTAGAATCGTTTGGCAGGAATTGGGGGGGGGGGGGGTAAGGTATTTTATTTGGTAGAGGTTTGGCCCCCGATTATAATAATGCCACTCACATTAAAAGGTAATGCACCGTTATCGAAAAAATAAATAAAAACTATTATAACCTTAAATACGTAAAGTATGGAAAGTGATACATTTTTTATTATTAACTGACTTTACGGCTCTGGGTTCTAGCCCTTCTGAGAAAAAAATATACGATATTACTGTGAAAGCTGGATGGCATACAGAATTTTGTGTCTGTGGC
The DNA here is from genome assembly GCA_036936625.1 of Parnassius smintheus behrii. Classification (NCBI taxonomy): domain Eukaryota; kingdom Metazoa; phylum Arthropoda; class Insecta; order Lepidoptera; family Papilionidae; genus Parnassius; species Parnassius smintheus. The sequence continues at coordinate 43,040,449 of JAUPFT010000026.1, forward strand.
GGGAGCAAAGGCAACCTACTACTATAGATATCTGATCTGATCGAATCTGTACTAAAATTAAATCAGCACGCCCCGAATCCACGTAGTTTTGTCTGCCCTACTCCTAAAGGTGTTTTTATAAAGCCGTAGGTGCGGAGGGAGAGCAGCCCCCGCCCGTCGTAGCAAATCGCAGGCACCTGTGCGAGCCGTAGTGTGGTTATTATTGTATTATATATTATGTTTATTTATTTATAATTTAAAGTAATTATAAAAGCTAATATTTTGGTGTTTCGTTGAGTGCAAGAGCGAGCGAAGCGAGCTCGGGGCTTAGGGCACCCCGACTCGGGCAGGTTAGGTTAGAAGGGGATGGGAATGGTGGGGTCTATTCGCTCGCTTCGCTCGCTCACTCGACCCCTCCGTTCCCTTTGTAGTTATTTGTTTGTAAACCACTCAGAAGTAGGAGCCCCGCTTCGCGGGGCTCCGTCGACCGGCCTTCCAGCAACTACACTTCGTGGTGCTTCCCTCCTCCAACTCTCCCCCCCAAAAGTCAGGTTAATAGTCAAAAACATTACAAAAACATTACCTCAAAATTAGATTTTTAAAAATTTATAAATAAAAATTAAGCATATCCGGCAATATGTGGAAGTTGGGGGCGACTCTACAACTCTCCCGCCTCCCTCTCCACCACCTCCCACCCCCTTAATTTATTTTGAGTTATGATTTTGAGGTTAGTTCTATGGGATTTTCTTTTGGATTTTTCTCAAGAACGGTGCATTACCTTTAAATGGGAGTGTTATTTAGTATTATTATAATCGGGGACCAAACCTCTACCAAATAAAACACCTTACTCCCCCAAATTCCTGCCAAACGATTCTAAATTTCAACCCTGGCTGGCTACAATTACATAATTTACAACTTATTAAATTATTCAACTTAAACCCTACCAAAAAACTGGTTTACAAATATCTTTTATGTATAAAAACACAAAACTAGATAGTGTTAACTCTGGCACTTTGTTAGGAATAGACCTGGACACACATTCGAGTTGCAAACAGCACATACAAAAAGTTACAAAAAAATATCCTCATTTATTTATGTTCTGCAACACCTTAAACGTGTGACAGATTTTAAGACTGCCCTTGCGGCTTACTGTGCACACGCTCACTCCGTACTCTCCTATGGCATCATCTTGTGGGGAAACTCTTGTGATGTAAACAAATTATTTATATTACAAAAGAAGTGTCTACGAATATTAATAAATTTAGACAAAATGGAATTATGTAAACCCCACTTCATTAATAATAAAATGTTAACACTTACGTCTATCTATGTCCTCGAGTCTTGGAAATTCGTTAGGAAACTCCCAAAACTCTACTCACCTATTAAAAAAACTAAAAGAAATAATAGAAATTTATATAAGCTTAAGATACCCTACCCCAAATTAAAATTAGTGTCGCATAGCCCTCACGTTATGTCAATAAAGATTTATATACATTTACCGAATTCCATAAAAATCCTGAAAAATCCTGTGCAATTTAATAAACAATAAAAAAAATTCTTATTACAGTCAACCAAATCTAAGAAATACATTTTGCCAGCTGTCAGAGTTATTGCACCAAGCATGCCAACCAAAAAATGGGAACGTACAATATTAGATTATTAAAAATATCGATATCGATTATTTAGAGTTGGTAATCACTCACAGTTTGGTTTGAATAATACCAGAATAAATTAAAAACTGATAATTTCAAACACAAGATTTATCAGTTTCTTCGTATTTGTTGCTACTGCTTATTTCTAGACGCACAGTTATAAAAAATTAAGATTGAAACTAGATTAAAAATAAATTTATTCAATCACTTACAGTACAACTAGTAGGGATGTCAAATTTAATGTCTCTTTCAAAGTCATCCATAATATCATTTTTTTTGTTTCTTCTACCACTTTTGCCCAATCATCCTTTGTGACATGAGCACATGCTTCAACGAATTTTTTTTATAACATTGGGTGACAAACGAGCACAGAGTCCACCTGATGGTAAGTGGATGCTATGGCCCTATGCTATAGACACACACATTTATCCTCAATTAAGAATCAAAATGCAAATTCGTTGTCACCCCTGAGTTCCAGTAAAAAGGGTCTCCAGTTCTCTACACTCACCATACTAAACACATCAGCATTACGCTGCTATTTTACGCTGGTATTCTGTGAGAGCGTGGTCCTGCTCTAGTTGAGCCGACCCATTCGTGCTACAACTATAATATAGATATAGCGTGGCTCTACTACGTACAAAAAGTTATAGAAAAAACAGTCCAAAAAGTTAAAACCGAGTCACCAAATAAGAAGACAAACACAAAATCACAAAATTACGCAAAATAAGCTCTCGAAACAGAAACAGAAACTTTTTTATTCAATATGGATTATGAATAATACTTATTGAAAGTCACTTTTTCATTTACCACTGGTTTGCAAAAAGAAACTCTGTCCTGGGAAGAACCAGCAAGAAACCCAACGGGACTAGTTTAAAAAAATAATAGCTTACATTAATGCGTGTTACACTTAACATCATAAAACAAATTAGAAATAGCTTGGTAGCAATCACCCTTCCCAGGGATTATTATCATCCATAAATTCCTTAATATTAAAATAACCCATTTTATACAAACTTCGTTTAATAAAGTTTTTGAACTTTGTGTACTTATATCAAATTTTGTATATTTTCTGGCATTTTGTTGTAAAAGCGTATAAATCGCCTCAAGAATGAATTACTGATTCTGTGGAGTCGAGTAACTGGTACCGAAATAGGGAGCGGGATATCGAAATTATGTAGTGGTTATTTTAGCACGGACTTGTATAGGAGTTTTTTGTCTACAGAAATTTACTTTGACAAAGTGAAAAAATAAACTTGTTTTATTCAAGATTCATGTAATTTAAGGAATTTTGAAAATAAAAATTAAACAAATAATACATTAAAGAAATTAATGAATCGATTAAGTATTAGAATATTTTTACCGATTATTAGAATATTTTGCCGATTATTCGCATAACAATGAATTTTAATCATCCAAACACTTCGGAAATATACATAGCGACATATAATTGAAACGACGTCAATTAAAAAACTTAATACTGGTTATTTTTTTAATATTTTGCTTTGTTTGAAAAATTTAAATTAGTGATAAAAAACTATATACGTTGTAATGAAATATAGATAACTTCATAATTCTTCGGATTTACGTAAAAGGTTATTTTAAATCGTGTGAGTACGATTGTGCAATGTTATTGCGGAATGAATAATGTGAAACGTCAAAAAGTATTTCTTACATTTGGTTGACTATAATAAATGTTATTATAATTTAAATGAATTTTTTGACAATAAATAACGACAAAGTAAGAATACTTCAACAAGCTACATTGTATTTTAAATTAAATTAATTTAATTGTACCATCTTAAATTTTAACGTGACATGCAATAAACAATTTGAATTCTTTGTTTCAGTACATTAACATGAATTTCTTGAGTTCCGACGTGGTAGTGGACTTGCGACACAACAACATATCCACGGTGAAGCTATGGGGACCGAGCGACGGCAACGCGCAGTTTCTCCTTGACGACAATCCGTTCATGTGCGACTGCCACCTGCCGGCACTGCAGCGCGCACTGCTCGCGGGTGGTGTGGGAAGTGGACCGCGGCTAGTGGCAACGCGTGCGCGCTGTGCAGCGCCACCAGCGCTGAATGGGATGAACCTGATGTCGGTGCCGCGCTCGCTGCTGGAGTGCGCGCTGCCGCCGCCCACCTGCCCGCCCGCCTGCAGCTGCTCGCTGCGCACCGACTTTCTGGACCTGGACTGCACCGCCCTTCCTTCCCTCGCCGCCCTGCCTGCGCCCGCCGCACACGGCCTCGCCGTCGCTCATTTACGTCTTCGCCGGGCCCCCGAATCTCTCGAATCGATCCCGCGATATTTCCGCTTACTCAATCTCACCTCGCTTAATATCACCGAAGTACCGCCTTTGCCCCCGGACGTAGAAGTAGACCTCATTGATAATCGGTTGACGCGAGTTCCAACGGCATTGCTGACGAACAATACGCTACGGTTGGCGTTAAATCCTCTCGCTTGCGACTGCGGTGGCACCGTGGACGTGGCCGCATTGTAGCGAGCGAATTCGAACATTCTAGATTACGGTGACGTGACGTGTTCGAATGGCGAGACGTTGCGGAGCATTGCGACGGAGACACTCTGCGAGGCGCGAGATGCCGCCGTTCTCGGGGTTTCGCTCGCCATCTTGATCGTGATCGCGGTTATTATCGTCGTGCTGCTGCGTCGCTACCGCACCGAGTGCCTGCTGTGCGCTCACCGCTGTGGCTGTTGTCCGCCGGACGACGACGACGACGAGAAAGAGTACGACGCTTTCATCTCGTTCGCGCACAAGGACTTGAAGTTCGCGGAGGAAATGGTGACGAAACTCGAAGCGTCCCCACATTCGTTACGCATATGCGTGCACTACCGGGACTGGCCGCTCGGTGATTGGATCCCGGCGCAGATTTCCCGCTCTGTAGAGCGGTCGCGGCGCACGGTGGTCATTCTGTCGAAACACTTCTTATCGTCAGTGTGGGGGCTGCTGGAGTTCCGAGAGGCGCATCTGCGTGCACTCAGCGAGGGTCACGCTCGCGTCGTGATAGTGCTGCTGGACGACGTGATGTCGGACGAGCGTTTGAACGACGAACTGCGCGCGTACCTGTCCACCAACACGTACCTGCACCGGGACGACCCGTGGTTCTGGGCGAAGCTGGCGGACGCACTGCGGCGGCGCGGTGGCGTGGCGGTGGCGATACGCCGGCTTGCGAAGCACCGTGCCCGCGCCGCGCCCGCGCCCCCGCTGCCTGTCGACAAGCTCGTGCGCTCTGCTCTCGACGCGAAGCTCACGCAAAACGGAAATATCATAAATGCCGCCTTTACTGCGCCTTCACTCTAGAGCTGGGTTACTGCATTTAAGAAACTTTTAGCGTCTACGTGAATACGTCTTAAAATTTGCTTCATAGTGGGAGACAATACAGAAAACTGATGATAGCAAAATCGGGTGATACAGTTTAGTGTTACAACTACATAACTATTGATTTCACTCAAAATTTAATTACACCATGCGATAGCTAAAGGATCAATGATTTTGTTACGATGAGTGAGGACTATGAATCATGGCGCGTGACGGAGGGAGGAACGCTGCCATTTTGAGGTCGTTTCGTTACACGTAACCACGTAAAACACACGGCCGAGTCCATGACACAGCCGTACCCCGATTTTTACATTATGATTTAGTGTATTTTTTAAAGTAGAGGATACTGTAGAAATGTTGTGTTTGCAGCACGAATGCGTCTGCTCAACGGGAAGATCCATACCCTCACAGAACACCAGCGTAAAGTCTCAGATCATCTGAATGCTTCTGTATCATATGGTGAATGTTAGTATGTGAAAACCAGCCGCATCTGGAGTGGTTGTCACTCAGTACCTAAAAAGAAGAAAAAAAGCACAAACGGAAAAATAAACTTTATTTCGTTGTTCTAGCATTTAAATCTCAACTAACTAACTACTCAGTAGAAAAGGTATACTTTTAGTACAGTAGTATAAGAATCTCAATATTAATTTTCAATAAAATTATCAAAAAGTGAATAAAGCAAAATAGAAATCGTAAATTAGTGGTACAAAACATATACGATTGCGTAATGCGTATGCATTTGATTAAGGCTGAAAATGAAAACATTTGTAGATATAAGATGTATGAAACTATGTAAAGCAAACTTATATTAAATATGAAATACAACGTATGTTTATGACTCGTATATTTAATTTCTGATAAAGGCAATAACTAAAATGTAAACGCTTGACCGACATAAAACATAACGTCATAATTGAATGTAAGTCTACAAATAGTGTTGAAAAAAAGAAATTACTTGTAATCTTATTACCTAAGGTAAATATGTTAGTTGCGTGATATATATAATGAGCCATGGCGTAAAAGTTTGCATTGGGTACTTTATGTAATTAGATTGATAGAGTTACGTGTAAGAATATGGAATCTCAGTTACAAGATTTGTAAATAATAGTACCCGGTTGACCGAGCTTTGCTCGGTATTTTTCGCTCGATTTTTTTTAATTCGTGTGTTTTGGAAATTATATTTAGATACAAATTACATACTGATGAAACATAAATAATATTTTTTGATCTTAGCGACATAACAGAAAAAACGGAACTGGTTATTTGAATAAAAAATCATGAGTGCAATTATTTTAATTAAAATTTTCGTGTTTTTAAAAAATACTAAAAAAAGGGCTCGAAAAATAGATTTTCTCAAAAAAGAAAGGAACATAAAAAAAAGTTAAAAAAAGTCGGTCGGTCGGCTGGGCTCGAACCGGGGTTTTACGATTCTTTGACCGACTATTATACCAATTAAGCTATTTATAATCACTAACAGTCTGTCAAAATTTACCTTCTTATTCTAACGATATTTTAGCAGTTTTTCATTGCCTAAAATCACGGACAAAAAGACATTTTCTAAAAATAAATCCTAGCTAGATCGATTTATTATCCCCGAAACTCCCTGGACACTAAATTTTATGAAAATCGTTGGAGCCGTTTCCGAGATCCCGATTATATAGATATATATATATATATATATATATATATATATATATATATATATATATATATATATATACAAGAATTGCTCGTTTAATAGTATAGGATTTTATACTGTATATTTTTTGTATAGTTGTTGTTCCATTAGAATTGAATACTTTAAGATGTTTATCCGTATGTTTCATCCAGGAAGGCATAGAATTATTTTCAGTTATCTAAATATCCCAGCTTAGAGTGAATCTAGTCAACCAGCTGGCAGCGGCGGGAAGGTGCACTGATATGATTATCGAGCGATACACGCTATTAAAATACGTCTAGTTCAGACCTGAATTCTGCGATGAATTACCTATTCCATGTCTTCTGTTTTAACAATAATATTATAAAATAAATATAAGCTTACTTTGTAAAACCCACCGAATGTTGAGGTGTTGGATATTCAAATTTATTTGAAGAAATAAATCGAGCCCGAACCATTTGCGTGACAGGATCACAATTATTGCAGGTTTCAAAATATCGTAACCGATATTCTTAAATGAAGTGTTTCGAGAATTTATTAGGGGCAGGTTCTCCACGCTTTCACTCTCACTTTGTATGTCGTAATGGTGTTTAATCAATATTGATCTAAGATATGTTAATTTTAACAGTTTCAAATGATTATAGAAAACAACTACACAATATTATGTTTCTTTCTTTGAAAATAACATAAAAAGGACGTATTTTAAATATATCTGTCGACGTTTCTTTGCGGAATGGCCGCAAAACTCTCTGTAAGGTAAAAAGTGTTAATAGAATTTCTGCATGTCTCTTTCCCTTAAATATAATACAAAGTGAGCTGCCCGAATTCGATGCAATGGATATTGCAGAATTTATTCGACTATTCCGACATTACCATAATGAAATAAAAAAAGACTAGCAGTAACGTGATGTGACGCGCGCAAACGGCTAATGTTGGTCACAATTTTTATTTAGATTTTTTGTTATTTAGATTCCAATAACCATTAGCCCTAGCGAAATTTAATTACTAAAGCGCTGGTAATTTATTTGAAGATTTCCATGTACTTGTAACTTAGACAAAATAATGAGTAAAGTGTATTTTTTAACAAACTGGTTGTCGAATCCAATTTATTTTTTCACTTTTTCAAACAGAAAAAAATAGACAGAACTTTTTTGATTTTTTAAAAAAATTGACAGCAATGTAAAATAGACAAATTCATCACTCAATTTCGTCTCATAGAAGTAAGAGTTAGAGTTATAGGCAACTAAGGGGTACTCCAAAAATATCTTATGTGGTTTCCGGCAGGTGGTGTAGTAAGTATCTCGTGTACACCACACTTAATAACCAGACCGGCGAAGGGAAGTAGTGTGCGAAAACAGTACGAAAACATTTGGTATTGAGACCCTAAGTTCTCCTGCCAAGCATAATGATTGGGGCAAATGGAAAAGAGCCACAAAAATTAGCCTAAAATAGTCTCATAGAAAAAGAATTTTAACTGATATAAATATATAATAAATGGGAGCAATATTATATAAGCAATATATTTTTTTCCTTTATAAAATTTTGAAATACATGTGATATTTGATAACGATTGTTTTATTTATATCCATCAGTTCCTAAACATAATAAACTTTTTGTATATAAACAAGTTGTTTTACCACTTTCCTTTTCCAAGGACACTCGGCAAGCTACGGAGAAGCTTTTCTGGTTGGTAGAATCAACGAATGGTTGATTCTGCACGAATTTGCATCGATCGAACGTTTAAAGTCAATATAATGATTTCTTATATTTACGCGAACACTACACATTGATTTAAACTACTTTTACGGATTTTATCGCGTTTATTTTAATATTTTTATTTTATTCCCGACGTATCGGGTGCTTTCCAGCACCCATGTTCACTGACTGACTGGACTGTCCCCCGTGACCATGGGTGCTGTATGGACCATGTAAAAGTAGTTTAAATCAATGTTTAAAGTCAACAATACTAGGTGGGAGTACTCGTATGCTTTGTTTTTCTAACGGTGTAGTGGCGATGTAAGAACGATCTGCCTGTGAGGCAATCTGTGGTGGAGACGTAGGGGAGAGGGGGGCATGACGGGGACGCGAGGCACGACGGGGCCACCCACACTTACAAAAATCAAATCAAATCAAATCAAAAATATAGGCTCTAGATGTGTTTTGTTTTCGCTAATAGGTAGCCATTTTGTATCTCTCTTTAGTCTGACAGTGACCGGCGACTAGACTGCGCGCGTTTGATTTTTAAAACAAAGAACGATTTTCAACGTAATTTTATGTAATTTTGAGTGAATACGGATACGCATATAAAAAGGTAAGTGTTAATGTTGCTACTATCATGTATTTATTTTGTTTTTGCAGATAAATTACTTATTGATATGTTTTGAACAAAAATACTCTAACCGTCATTCATTTTATTTGGTTTGATATTTTAAATAATGTGAGAATTGGGGCATAACGGGGACATGGTTACGGGGCACGATGGGGTACCCCGTTATGCCCCGCAACCGTTGTCCCCATTATGCCCTTGTTTTGTAAATTAACTGAAGGATCGTTCTTGTTCATTTGATAATAGAAAATATTTTGTTTTAGGCATAAAAATGGTACGGACGTATAAGAAGAAAAGTTCGAGACTTAGTTGGTCCATGGAAAACATGAAACAGGCAATTGATGCAGTCTTAAGCAAAACAGTTGGCTATAGAAAAGCAGCTCACCTGTATAGTGTACCACAGACCACATTAGAGCGTCACGTCGCTAAAATAAGGAAAGGCGAGCTGTCTCTTGACTCTACTCCAGGTAACTTCAAGCCTGTGTTTTCCAAACAAGAAGAAGAGGAGCTGGTAAGGTAGGTACATCATAGAAATGGAGAAACGTTTGTTTGGTTTAACCACTATCGTCCTACGGAAGCTTGCTTATCAGCTAGCGGAAAAAAATGACAAAGCTCACAATTTTAGTCACGATAAAAAGATAGCTGGCGTAGATTGGTTAAAGGGATTCTTTAAGCGCCACCCAGATTTATCTATCCGAAAACCGGAAGCTACATCGGCAGCTCGAGCAATGGGCTTTAATAAAGTGGCTGTGGGTAAATTTTATTCTCTGCTCGGGGAAGTATATGACAAATATAATTTGACGCCAGACAGAATTTTTAATTGCGATGAGACTGGCGTATATCATGCATCTCAAAAACAAAGAGCAAAATTATTGCAGAAAAAGGCAGAAAACAGGTAGGATCGCTTTCTTCAGCAGAACGGGGGCAGACAGTTACGGTTGAGGTATGTTTTAATGCAGCAGGAACTTACATGCCTCCTACGCTAATATTTCCTCGACAGAGAATGAAGCAAGAGTTGCTGGATCGAGCTCCCCCTGGGACGACAGCAGAATGCAACGCTAAAGGATGGATGATAACTGAAATATTTATGAGCTGGTTCCAACGGCTTGTCACGTTTTCTGGTGCGTCAATAACTAACCCGGCCTTGCTTCTTTTAGATGGTCATGTAACACATACGCAAAACATTTCAGTTATTGAATATGCACGCAAAAATAGCGTTGTAATGCTTTGCTTTCCCCCGCACTGCACCCATAGGCTCCAACCCTTAGATGTTGGCTTTATGAAACCTTTAAGTGTATACTATGACCAAGCCTGCTCTAATTGGTTAAGGTCACACCCTGGGCGAATAATAACAACATTTCAAATAAGCAAAATATTTGCAAATGCATATATTCAAGCTGCAACAATGTCTACAGCAATCAATGCCTTCCAAAAATGTGGCATATGGCCTTTCAATCAGAATAACTTTACAGATTCAGAGTTTTCAGTTGCATCAACCACAGGCGTACCGCTAGCAAACAATGAGTCTGAAACAGGTCTTTTAAATTTCGGGATCCAGCAACAACCGCCGCCATCTATCCTTGAAGAACATCCCCTTGAAGCAGATTTGTCTGCTTTAACAACACCTCAGCCTCAGCCTGGACCATCAAAATTTAATGAGCATAGCCTAATCCAATCTCCGATTTGAAAAGTATGTCGTGATTTGACAACTTCGTTTGCAAATGCTTCGCCTCAAGAAATTCTTGCGATCCCGACAGTCGAACAAAGAAACCAAACTAAAAAATTCTATCGCCGAGGGAAAACTGTTGTTCTAACGTCAACCCCTTACAAAATTGAGTTAGAAGAACGAGAACAACTTAAGATAACGAAGGAGTGTTCTAATCCAAATGACCCCAAGTTAAAGAAGAACTATAAGAAACAGAAGACCCAAAAAGCTCCCTCTGATGTAGAGAATACCGACGAGGATACCATATGCCTGTACTGCCTTGACGTTAACCACACTTATTTAAAGTCTTCGGAAGGTTGGGTGGCTTGCTAACTATGTGGAAGGTGGGCTCATACAGCTTGTGCTGGTGTAGACGACGACAATACACAAGAAATCCACATCTGCTTGTACTGTGACGCAAAATAAATACGTACCCCATACTGCCCCTACCCTGGGGCACAATAGGGTTTTCATTATAGTTTCAAAAAATTTAAATTATAACGTCATATGATTATTTACACCACCAAATTCTACGCCAAATGATAGTTTGATAAGTAACTAGTGTTGTGATTAGTTTTAATTAATAAATACATAGCGTTGATTATTATTTTACTGTGTATTTTCCTTAACGTCCCCATTATGCCCCCCTCTCCTGTTCAGCGGTGGAATTTTGATAAGCTGTAATGATGATGATGATGATGAATATCTTTCTCTTAACAAATACTAACTATAACTCAGAATAAATAATAGTACTACATACAGAAGTTGCACTCCTTTGATGTCGACTGCTTGCCGACGTTTAATAGCCTACATAATTATTATTAATCAAATAAATCGCACACGCAAGCTGAATAAAACTTTATCGCTGCGCGCTAGTGTCCATATTACTTTGCATCTTTTTTGTCACGGCGGACTTTCCGTGGTTAAGGGATGTCAATAGAAAGTAAAAAATACATTGCGCAATGTTAATTATTTTACTAAGGTGAAGTACTAACTAATATTCTGACTATGATTGACTAAACATACTCTCGCCCATATGTGAGTTCCGCGATACCTAACGCATGCACATTGCAATGTCATTCGTCGGGAATCATAACGCTTGGGAGAAATTGGTAGATAGTGTAAACAACAAATAAACCTGAAATACGATTTCTAACGGAAATGTGATCTATTCTATTTAGTTAAAAATCTTGTTAGTATACAAAGTTTTGATTTCAGTATTTTGTGTTATTATAAATTAAAATATTTTAATTACAAAAGACAAGTATAGGTATACTGTAAGTAAATACTTGGATAGTGAAGTAAATTTTAACTAATTTTTGTAATGAAGTACTTAGGTATTTTTTCTGTAGACCAAATTATTACTTAAATAAATTCACCTTTCATAACTTCCTTCTAAAATTCTTCTGTAACTTAAAGAATGATATGAAACCTTTTGTTGGTCATTTCATTTAGTATCCATCTAAGCAACAGTTATAGTAGGAACGACGTTTTGCTATTATAATTTATCAAATAGGTAATATACATATTATATAATTTTTAAAATAATTTTAAAACTTTTACAACTATTTTTACCTACAATTAAATATACTAAACACAAAACAAAAACTATTTCAACAAGTATTTACATAAAACTATTTACGTAAACAGCGTTAAAAAACTCTTAACATTCAATTGCCTCCAACACGCTAGCCCTGACTGCGTTATTTCGCACGGGCGCGTCGCGATTTTAGGTAATTATTTCACGCAGCTAGCAAGAGTGATAGAGGCCTGCTATAACTAATATAGTTTTAACAACGTTTTGAATACATTGTAATGCGTGCAGCGAAGTTGCAAGTTATGTAATAACGGAATCCGTCGCCCTGTTTTATCTTCTGAGTAGATATGGAGAGGAGTTGAGCTCACTCCAGAAGAGGGCCACTAAGGGGCGAATGGTGCTAGAGGGCCACGGTTGCGTGCGAAAGCGTTCCCGTGGCCGGAGTCCAAGTTCCTATTCCAGGTTAATCTAATTAAATCCCCCATTTCATTCCTTTATTACAGCCGTACGTCTAGGATTGCTTGGAGCAAACTATTACTGGATAATTTGGCTTAACGGTTACTTTTGAGAAAGTACGTGAGAAATTCCTCACGTTCAGCAAGAACGTTATTTGGCTACTGTTTTGATTGAATCTGAAATAAAGGTTGTCTCCTGCAGGCCGGAAGCTATAACGTGCCAGGTCTAAAAAAGTTTTGATTTATTTTATGAGGCTGTTTATTACCACTCGTTTGGGAGTTGCAGAGTCCACGGGTGTGTTCCAGAGTTCATTAATCTCCTTTCGTAATTCTTCTATGCTAGCTTGTACCGAGGACAACGAACAATTTGGAGGTCAATTAGTCTTGGAAATTTTGTGATATATCTTAAGGA